>CP025645.1:14880737-14938332 GCA_003576665.1 Ipomoea trifida
CTATTCAGCCCTGAATTCTTTGACAACTCTCGTCGTAATTCACAAGATTATTATCGTAGCACAGACTAAATCATATATTAGCGATACGATGAATCCGTACTCCCCAGTATCATTTCGAGCTATGAAGAAGCAAACAACACATGCTTTAATATGTACACAAGCGAATTTTGAATCCCCAATTGCACACAAAACATGCACGCGTATATTCGATTTCAGCTAGTAATTTTGGTTTGGTGCGTTATACATCAATACGAAGGAGATCATCTAGTTCAACCATGAATAAATCCACTTGACACTCAAACCCTATCAGCACAGGCAAGTAGGAACAATGAGACGCCAACTCTAAATTTTCTGATGGTGCTGAAACATTTTCTTGTTGGGACCAACAATATATTACGGAGTAGTTAATTTCTAAAGTGACAATGTTGGATATATGCACACCCAAGTTATTTTTCGCACACATCATGTGAGTGTGTGTTTACTAATTATAGATTTTTTTTTTTGTGAAGAAATAAAATAAGGAGTGATATTCTAAAATTTCACTGACACTAGATATATTTTATTATATATATAAAGTAAATATATATGGTATATTAGACTCCTGAAACAGAACTCACAAAGCAAAAAGAAAATCAATGCAAATAAATGAAGAACAATAATAGTAGATGACAAATCTAAAAAAAAAAAAAAACAACAAAAACAAAAAGTACACAACCCCACAAAAAACAAAAAAGAATGGCTATCACACCAAATCAAACAAAATTTCATGCGAAACTTATACAATTGAACAAAATACGTGATTTCAACATCCTGAAAACATAGAGTATAATTCATTTTGTGAGAATTTCATGTGAAACGTATACAATTGAACAAAATACGTGACTTCAACGTCCTGAAAACATAGAGTATAATTCATTTTGTGAGAAAAGCATGCAATGAACTCTCTGAAAACAAAATCATATATACTAGCTAGTGTCTTACACACACACATGTAGACAATTGGACATAGAAAGAATCCGTTAACTAAACCAGAGAAAACAGTAAACCGATCACCACTCAATGTATGCAAAATAGTATTAATCAAGAGGTAGGAACATCTGATCCGATGTACCAAGAAGCTCCGATCCCTTCTCATCACTCCCTCTCTTCATAGCTCGGAACAATGGAAGGGAGCTTGGATTCGTCATTAACACCTCTGAGATGTAGTTTGTGCTACAATAATAATCTTGTGGAAATTATGGGGAGAGTTGTGGAGGAATTCAGGGCTGTACAGCAAGACGCCAACTCTGAGTTTTTCGACGGTGATGATGCGTTTTCTGGCATGGAAAACGATACGTCACGAGAAGCTGCTAGCAAGGAGGAGGAAACAAAGGACGTTTGCTCCTTCGGAAATGGAGTTTTCTCCGATTTCCGCAGATGAGGTGTTCTGCAACGGACAGATCCCGTCGATTTATATGTACGTGCATATGACGTGCAATGATGCCCATGAAAGTAATAACGAAGATGGATATTTAGAAATTTTGAACCAATTACACTTTATAGTTTATATATTATATTATACATATAATTAATATAATATAAAATTAAAAATAAAGTCCATGTGGAAGTGTACAATGGAGAACACGGGAAATTGATTATACACTTTGCGTGAATAAAAAAGCCTATAAAATATAAAACGCAAAATGAATAATAATCTATGTTTTTTTTTTAGAGAATAATACTCTATGTTTCAAAGGTATTTTCATATGCTTTAAAATTTCATAAAGTAAAAATGTTGGTATATTAACTATGTAGGCACGGGAAATTTGAACCGACAAATGGACCGATTAAATTATTATTGGGCTCATTTTAGATGGATTATTAGACCAATTTAATTAATTGAGTCATGGTAATTAAATTAATTTAATTAGCCCAGTTAAATTGATGTTGGGCTATTGAATTAATTAACGGTCCAAGCCCAATTCATATTTAAATTTAATTATAATTATAATAATTATAATTTAAATATAATTTTATTATATTTGAATTTGATAATTATAATTTGATTTGAATTTGAATTAAATGATAGAATGTTGAACTTAGACTTGATTTTGGCAAGGTTCATTTCCTTAGATAATTAATTAATTTAATTAATTAATTATTTAGGGAGTTTGTTGAGGGATAGTGGTTACATCTTCCACTATAAATAGAGCCCTCATTTCACACTCCAAGGAGACACCTTGAAGATTGAAGACTTGAGAGCATTGAAGGCATTGAAGGCATTCTGAAGCAGTTAGAGGCTTGAAGTATTTTGACGGTACTAGTTGAGTATCACGCCCTTGAATCCCGGAAGGCCACGCCACTTGAATCCCGGAAAGCTACGCCACTTGAATCCCGGAAAGCTACGCCATTTGAATCCCGGAAGCTACGTCAGTTGAATCCCGGGAGGCTACGCTATTTGAATCCCGGAGGCTACGCTGTTTGAATCCCGGAGGCTACGCCACTTGAAACCCGGAGGCACTTCAGTAGAACACGTCAGTGAAGAATCAGAGGACTATACAGAGAATTTGTACCTGCACCTTGAATTACACACGCACTGTAACCCGATATTGTGAATATATACAATCTCGAAATTTTTGTGTTTACAGATTTTGGCACGCCCAGTGGGACTGCTCTGCCTCTCATCTCTTCACTTCCAAGCTCTACAAAGACTTACGCTCTTCTAAATGGCGTCAAGAAATCCCGCATCCAAGAAGACTTACGCTCAAGCTACCGGCTCTAAGGCATCTTTTGTGGCCGGCTCCGACAGGCGCGAGGTGCAAGGTGCACTGACTCGGAGTCGAGTGAGGGACCTAGGGGTGGAGTTGACCGAGACCCGAAACATTGCTCGCAACGTCGTCCGAAGGCTTGGAGGCGTCTCCATCAGCTCAAAGAAAGCTACATATGATAGGGGTTCATCCTCAACAACAGAGACCGTTGGTAGCAAGAGTCATATTCCCTCAAATGAAGCTACTCGAAGCGAAAGTCCTCCCCCTACTCCCTCAAGTACAACTACCAGCAGCAAGGGCCCTGCGAGTCCTACTCCATCAGGCGAGCCCTTTAGCAGCGGAAGCTCATCTCCCATATCTCATCCATCGCCGATGTGGAAACCAGCCTCGGAGTGGACCCACGTCTACACAGTCATGCCCGCTATGGCAACAAACGCAGCTTCAGTGGAGGAACAGTTAGCAAACATCACCAAAACTCTCGAGGGAATGAGCGTGCTTCTTCACAGTCAAGAAAGGAAGCTCAATGATCTTAGTGAAAAGGTTGAAAGCGGGAGATATGGCGAAACCAGTCGAGCTTCCGAGAAGCGGCCTCAAACCCAAGAAGAAGCTATTGACGTCGATTCACCACATCATCATAGTGGGCCCATGGCAGGAATAGAGGAGACAATATCTCGCCCACATCCCGCTGAAAGGAGTATTCAAATTTCTGAGGGCATGATACCTGTCGAGCAATTGAACGATTACATCATGGGAGCAATCAAGGGAAGGCTCGAGGGAGAGCAACCATCGTACACTTACTCTAAGCCCTACACCCAAAGGATAGAAGAAATGAAGATGCCGCTGGGCTACCAACCTCCCAAGTTTCAACAATTTGATGGAAAAGGCAACCCGAGGCAGCATATCGCCCACTTTGTGGAAACTTGCAACGATGCTGGAACATACGGAGATTTCCTCGTCAAGCAGTTTGTCCGCTCGTTGAAGGGCACCGCCTTTGATTGGTACACTGACTTGGAGCATTGCTGCATCGACAGCTGGAGTGACATGGAACGTGAATTCTTGACTCGCTTCTATAGCACAAGAAGGACTGTTAGCTTCTTGGAGCTAACCAACGCTCGTCAATGGAAGGGTGAACGCGCAGGCGCTTACATTGAGAGATGGAGGGAGTTGTGCCTCAACTGTAAAGAGAGGATATCACAGAGCTCTGCAATTGAAATATGCATCCAAGGCATGCACTTCGAGCTCTCTTACATTCTGCAGGGGATCAAGCCCAAGACATTTGAAGAGTTATCTAGTCGAGCTCATGACATGGAGTTAAGCATTGAAGCTAGCGGTGGGCTCAGCATGTTGAGCATGCCTAGCTCGTCCAAGGCGCTTATGAACCAAGATGTTAACAAAGGGGGCAAACCCTTTCAAAAGCAAGAGAAGAAGGAGACGATGAATGTGAATGCTAGACCAATGCAGCTTTTCACGAAAGTGACTGAGAAACCTAGGCCCAGGTCATTCCCTCGTTCATCAAGGGGAACTAGAATTGTTGAAGAGTGGCAGGAGAAACAATATCCATTTTTGGATTCTGACGTTTCTCCTATGTTTGACGAGTTGTTGAGACTCAAATTAATTGATTTGCCAGAGATGAAGCGCCCCGAGGAAGCTTCTAGGGTGGATGACCCCAACTATTGTAAATATCACCGTCTCCTCGGCCACCCGATTGAAAAGTGCTTCGTTTTCAAAGATAAAGTAATGGTGCTTGCTCGAAATGGGAAGATAGAGCTTGCGGATGCTAGTGCAAGCACGAACCAAATTTCATGTGGGAGGTTTGCTCCATTACTTTTGGAAGGTGGGGAGAAGAATGGGGGCAAGCAGCATAAACGCCCACTTCCATTTAGAGTAAAGCATGTTAATGCACAACATTTAAAATCGCCACAGATCGATCATACTCACGAGAAAGGTTGGGTAGTTGTTACCCATAAAAGTCAAAGGAAAGTTGTTGGTCGCATTAAACCATTGAAAAGGATGGCGAAGCAATGGGTTGAGAAAAACTCGGCAAGGGATCCTGCCCATGACTTGAAGGTGAAAGGACATCCCAACAAGCCACAAACCTTAGTTAACCTAGCTCAATACATGTCGAACGGGTTTCATCTGCATGGGACGAATATCCCTGGAACTTGTTTGAATACCAATGAAGAAAATGTTGAAGTGGGAGAATGTTCGAACCCTGTGATTGAAAGAGACAATCAAGCCATGTCTTACACTTCAGATATAATCTTCAAAGATGAAGATCTATTACTCGGAGGAACACCTCACAATCGCCCGCTGTTCGTGGAAGGTTATGCATGTGAGCAGAAAATTAAGAGAATTTTGATTGATCAAGGATCGGCTTTGAATATTCTGTCACTCCGAGCTTTGAAGGAACTTGGCTTCTCTACCGATGAGCTCTCTCAGAGCCGCTTAATGATCCAAGGGTTTAATCAAGGTGGGCAAAGGGCCATAGGTGTTATTAGACTTGATCTTAGGGTCGGATTGTTGAACTCAAGTACCTTGTGCCATGTAATAGATGCAAGGACGTCTTACAATTTGTTGCTAGGCCGACCTTGGATACATGAGAACGGAGTGGTCCCTTCATCATGGCACCAATGCCTCATGTTTGAGAAAAATGGTGTAATAGAAAAAGTTATTGCCGATGAAAGTCCATTCACTGAAGCAGAATCATACTTTGCAGATGCAAAGTTTTACTTGAAGAAACAAGACGTGGAAGATGATGTTGATGAAGGCAATGATAATACACCTCCTAATTCGAAGCAGAAGGGAAAACAAGTCGTAGAACGAGTTAATTGCAACAAGAAACTTGTCTTCCCAGTTGCAAGAATTGAACCACTAAAAGCTCCTTCAGTCAAACCGCTTGGAGAAGAAAGCTGGGATAACGAAGATCAAATGTTCCCCGTCAAGCGCACTGATGGTTTTGACCCTAATGCATATAAACTTCTTGCCAAAGTCGGCTACAATCCAAATGAGCCGCAGAAGTTGGGGAAGCTTATCCCAGAAGCCAGCGGTAAAGGCAATTCAAACCAGCAAGAACTGCATTCACGTAAAGGACTAGGCTATGTCTCCCCTAGACCAGTGCGAATCTTCATAAACAGAGCTACAAGTAATTGCATCACCTTTACTGACGAGGAGGAAGGTCACAAGAGACAATCAGTCTTTGATAGGATCGGAAAAGTACAACCTCGACGGTCGGTTTTTATAGGCTTGGGTCAAATCTCAAACCTGCTAAAAGGAAGTCGATACATGACAAACTCGGAGCTGCTCGAGTTTTAAAAGAACACATCAACACTTCTATTGAAATAGAATCTTTGAAAAGGCTTAGGAGCACAGTTCCCTCTCGTATGAGACGGGAGATTGATATCCATGTTTCATGCAACGAAGTCTTGAAGGTCAAGCCAAAGACCATTATATACACTCGCGTACAAGGAGGAAATGAAGAAAACTTTGATTCAAGTTATGGGGCTGCACCAACCCAAGATGAGGTGGCATTTTCATCCCGCGTTACTATACATGACGAGATCCCGGTTGCGGGAGGCGCGTACAAGTTGGTTGATGAAAATGGTGCACGAGTTGGCCCTATTAATGAGAAATTCTTAAAGATCTATGATCCCGAAGCTAATGGGACTATTTGACGAATGACTTATCCACCAAAATGTTTGCACGTGGTTAAACTGCTAAACATCTCACTTGTCTATGAGTAGGCCCAAGTCATAAACACTCCTGACCCGCATGAGTCTAAACTGCGTACGGTGAGCTCCTTGCCCGCAAGAGTTTAAACTGTGTACGGCATTAACTATTCAAAAAGTTATTTTGAACTACGTTTGACTTGATCTCCTCCATGGGAGTACGTAGGCAGCTTAGAAATTTTATTATCTAAGTTCAGTCATAAGTTCACATTGCATTTCATGGGGTTGTGTTAATTCAAGTATGTTAATTAGTGGCATGGAAACGATGGGGAAGAAGTGTGTAAATTATTACAAGACTTGGTTGAAGAAAAACTATCAAGACATGTATTCCTGCGACAATGGACCAGCGCTTAGCATTTTAATTGTATCTTGATCTACATGGTCTAATTTAAGTGATCTGAGTGTCTTTGGAAAGCTAATTTACAAGGTTAAAACTTTCTTGAAGGCGTTGAAGTTTGAATTTGAATTTTAATGGGTTAAACATTAAGGTGGAGTGAAGTCATGAATCAGTCCATAATTTCTCATATTTGAATCCTCAAGGATACAATTCATTTGTAGTTGGTATTGTTCGTTTTACATGTTCGGTGATAATGAAGGAAAATTTTCTTGTATTAAATTACAAGATTAATTTGCTTTGATTAATCAAGAAGTAAAGGATATGACACTACGAGCTTTGTGGTCACTTTTCTTACTTGATTATCACCATGTTCTTTTACCCACCAAATTGTCGATTTTGAAAGTGCACCATTTCGAGCCGTGTCAAAATTGAGAAGGTCGCTGCAGAATCAAAATCAAAATCAAAATACTAATAATGATGATAACTAAAGTTATTATTATCATTATTTATTAGATAAGAATAACAATTAATATATTGTTATTAAAAAAAAAACAACAACAAAAGAAAAACGTAGAAACAGAAAAGAAAGAGAGAAAAAAAACAAAAGTGAAAAATTGAAGGAGTGGGAAAATGAGATTGTAGGTGTGCATATTTTAATTTTCCTTATTGAAATGGTTCCCGCAGCATGCTTAATATATATGTATATTCATATTATTATAATATGGGTATACATATATGCCGTCAGATTGTTTGCTTCTCCGAATGAACATGTGTATGTTTGTTATGTGTGGTGCATGATTAGCCACGTGGTGGGCATGCATGATGCAACCATACAAAAGTTCCACACAACATCCAGGAAAGGGTGTGATCCATTGAACCATCTGTTGTAAATATTCATTTCTGCATTTTCTTTGTCCTTTTCAATTTGTGCAAATGTGGCAACGATGATTGTGCGACTATCAGTATTTGGCAGTGGCTAGTGTGTCAGCGTGTGTGGTTCATGGTCGGGTGACCGTAGCGTCAATTTTCAGTGGCATTAACAATGAGGGAGACTGATCTACTGCAGCTTTAGCGTTAGGGAAAAAACAGAAGCAGGGCGACAAACTCCTAGCAACGTCAGTGACGTAAACTCCGACGAACAGCGATCCAGCAACCTCCAGCAGATGGTAAAGGTTCCACCTCCAGTAGTGTCAGCATGGAGCCCCATTGACCTCCAATGGCAGCGACGGTAGACAAATAGGGGATGGATGAGGAACTCCGGTGGAAGCAGTGAGGTAACAACTCCGTGATCTCCGGCAACTTCTGCGAAGAACTTCCGGCGTTACAACCCCTCCGATGTGAAACTCCAGCAGCGGCGATTTGCGATCAGCCACGGTCTGCAATTAGCGGCAGCGTTGACGGTTGAGTAGTAAACTCCGATCCATTGTCTAGCAGTATCACCAGGAGAGAAAAAATATATCGCATGCATAGCCTTGGCCTCCAGTGCGTAATGTAACGTCCTAGACTCGTAGGAGCGTCAGCGATGAAAGCTAAAGGGACTCCGGCTAAAATTCCGTAGTGTCGATGGAAGCTCCAAACAAGGGACTTCAGGCCATTTCCAGTTACGTCCGCAGAGGAAAACCAAGCCTAGCGATGCAGTCGACGGTGGGAGCTTAACTCCAGCGACATCCACAGTAGAGAAGTAGAATCGCCGCCATGTGATCCAACAACAATGAAAGCAGACGTCGACGAAGAACTCCGTCAGCACCGGATCTGTGCATCCCAGGTAAAAACTCACGCTCCGGCAGTATCAGCGATACCACGCTCCGGTGATTGTTCTACCCAGGCAGATTTTCGGTTGCTCTTCTTTGAAGCAATACGAGGAAGAATGAACTCCGGTGAAGGTTTCTCGTCCGACAAAGGTAGTTCACCAGCTATCTTGTTCTCACACAACACAAGGATTCGTGCACTGCAGGTAGGAACCCACCTGCCGGCGGTACCGGTGGTTCCGCACTCCGGTGGTTGTCCTACGAGACGGGCAGCCATCCTTCTGTGTTGTTCTTGAATTCTCTTCTTCTTGTTCCTATGGATGAAATATACATGGGGAAAGATGAAAATAAAAATGAAAGAACAGAGTTTTACCTGATTGAAAACGAACCAGTTCTCCATAGTCTGCTGCTTCAATTTGGTGGTGAAAGTGATAGGTTTCTGGCTCTATTTATAGATGGTTTCAGGTGTTTGATGTTGAGTGGGAGTGTTAAAGCCAAGGAGTTCAAGTTTGAATTAGAGTCGAGATCAGAGTTTGAAGTTGCGCATTGTTTGGGGCGGTTAATGGTGTTACGTATTTCCTTTGTTTCAGGCAAAATAAATTGATGGAAGATAAAAGTAATTTGATGGGGTCCAATTAAGTTCAAGATTAATATTTGATGGTGTAAGTGAGCTCAAGATTAATATTCGATGGTTCAAGTAAGTTCAAGACTAATATTTGATGGTCTAAGTGGGTTCAAGATTAATATTTGATGGTTCAAGTGAGTTCAAGATTAATGTTTGATGGTCCAAGTGGATTCAAGGTTAATATTTGATTCTGTAAGTGAGTTTAAAATTAATATTTAATGGATTAAAACTTGGTTGGTTCGTACATAACTATAATGGCATTTGTAAGTTTCAAATATCCAAATTAACGAGTCAATAGGCTGAATGGGTTATATGTGTGATCTGGGTGCCTTACCCATATCAAATTTCGAGACTTCCACGTTCCAAGCACATCAAGCAGCATGTCCCGAAAAGTCTCGAGGGGGCAATTTGTAGACACGGGAAATTTGAACCGACAAATGGACCGATTAAATTATTATTGGGCTCATTTTAGATGGATTATTAGACCAATTTAATTAATTGGGTCATGGTAATTAAATTAATTTAATTAGCCCAGTTAAATTGATGTTGGGCTATTGAATTAATTAACGGTCCAAGCCCAATTCATATTTAAATTTAATTATAATTATAATAATTATAATTTAAATATAATTTTATTATATTTGAATTTGATAATTATAATTTGATTTGAATTTGAATTAAATGATAGAATGTTGAACTTAGACTTGATTTTGGCAAGGTTCATTTCCTTAGATAATTAATTAATTTAATTAATTAATTATTTAGGGAGTTTGTTGAGGGATAGTGGTTACATCTTCCACTATAAATAGAGCCCTCATTTCACACTCCAAGGAGACACCTTGAAGATTGAAGACTTGAGAGCATTGAAGGCATTGAAGGCATTCTGAAGCAGTTAGAGGCTTGAAGTATTTTGACGGTACTAGTTGAGTATCACGCCCTTGAATCCCGGAAGGCCACGCCACTTGAATCCCGGAAAGCTACGCCACTTGAATCCCGGAAAGCTACGCCATTTGAATCCCGGAAGCTACGCCAGTTGAATCCCGGGAGGCTACGCTATTTGAATCCCGGAGGCTACGCCACTTGAAACCCGGAGGCACTTCAGTAGAACACGTCAGTGAAGAATCAGAGGACTATACAGAGAATTTGTACCTGCACCTTGAATTACACACACACTGTAACCCGATATTGTGAATATATACAATCTCGAATTTTTTGTGTTTACAAACTAATTGTCAAATTGACAACGTTGGACGTATCCACAACCGCGCTGTCATTCACACACAGAATGTGAGCATGTGTGTTTACTCATTAAGTAAATGAAAAACTTTTGTTTTATGAAGAAATAAAAAATCAAAGAGAAAAAACTACATTTATTTTTTACAAATATTGTATTTTTTTAAAAGCAACAAATATTGTATTTATAATCTAAATAATTTTAAAAATATTTAGTGATAATATTTCATGTCTTATATTTATTAAATAATGTTTATGTCATATTAATTAATAATTTGGTAGCTAAGGAGATCATTAATATTACACAACTCTTTTTGTGAAACACAGTGAAGACTCTGTCGATTTTTAAGCACAAATTTTTCTCAAGAATTCTCCCTATCCTCCATATATGATACATCAAATTGCCCTTGCAATGAAATACTGAAATACAATAGCATGAACAAAACAAAACTCCAAAAAAAGAAGAAGAAGAAGAAGAAGAAGAAGGAGGAGAAGAAAAATAATTACAAATTAAAATAATATAGAAAACTGTAAGGGGGCGTTTGGTTCAAGTTATATAAGATAACTAGCTAAGGTTATATTTGCTTGGTAATATAAGATTCTCATGTTTGGTTCAAGTTATGTAAGATTCCCAAGGAATGTAACATAACCTCCGGATGAAGTATTTAGCTATTGGAAGGGAATGTGAGATACACCCCGATTTCTTAGATAATCTCACATTCCCTTATCTTATTCCTAATATTGAGCTTTTAGCATTTTAATCAATTTATCTTATTTCCGTTGTTTTATTTACCTACTTCAATTTTAAACCAAACACAGGAATCTAACATTCCCAGTTATCTAATATTCCCAGCAATCTAATCTAACATTCCGTGAAGCAAACGCCCCCTAATAGTTTTTAAACTTTCCCAAAATTGCATAAGATATTATTTGTATTCTAGAACAAACTACTACGAAGTGTAATGTAATAACGATACAAAAAAAAAAAAAAAAAAAGCACACAGAAAAAAAGAAAACCAAATTAAAAAAACAAACAAACAAAGAAAGCAAAAGCAAAAAAGCAATAACAAATAAGAATTGACATATAAGAAATAAGTTACGTTGAATAGGCCCTTTTAATTCAGTGGTAGAGTAATTAACCTAATACCATTTAAAAAAGAAAATCCAAAACATTTAACGATAAATAGGAATATTCAAAAATTTCACTGACACTAGATATATTATATTATACATATAAACTAAATACATACCTTATATTAGACTCCCAAAAGAAGAAGTCACAAGAGGAAAAGGGGTTATATAACAGTAAACGATGATAAATCCTAAACCCTAAACCCTCCCAAAAGAAGAAGTCACTTAAGGCTCTTCACTCCCTCTCTTCATGGCTCGGAACGATGCAGGGAGGCCGAATTTGTTGCAGCGAGAGTTGTCCAGGAATTCAAAGCTGAATAGCAAGACACCGACTTTGAGTTTTCTGACGGTGACGATACATTTTCTGACCGGAACCAACAATATATTAATTAATTGTAAAAGTGACAATGCTGGACGTAGGCACAATTAACCACGTTGTTATCCACACATATCGCGTGAGTATGTGGGTTTACTAATTATAGAAATTGTTTTATTTTATGAAGAAATAAAATAAGGAGGGATATTATGAAATTCCAATGACACTAGGTATATATTTTTTTTATACATAAAAAGTAAATATATATATATATATATGGTATATTAATTAGACTCTCGAAACTAGAACTCACAAAAGAAAAAGAAAATCAAAGCAAATGACACATGAAGAACAATAATAGTAGATGACAAATCTTATAAAAAACAAAAACAAAAACAGAAAGTACACAACCCCTAAGAAAAGCAAAACAAAATGGCTACCACACCAAATAAATTAAAACTTTGTGAAAAATATACAATATAATTGAGCAAAATATGTGACTCTAACATTGAAACCTAACTATGGTGTTGGGCAAAACCAGGGGTGGTGGGTGGTGGGTGGTGGGGGAGGGGGGGAAGGGAGGGAAGCAAAGACCTGGAAAAAAACATGTAAACAACTGTTTGGAAACAAAATCATATATACTAGTGCCTTATACACACACAGACAATTAGACAAAGAGAGAATCCATTAACTAAACAAGAAAATAGTAGACCACTCATGGTATGCAATGTAATAATAATCTATATATAGGTATGGTAGGACCATATTATCAGATGTATCCAAGAATATTTAGTTAAACTTTTTCCACATATATATACTCAGTATAAGAAGCTTCGATCCATCACCTTTCACTCTTTCAACCATACTCTACTCTTCACTCTTCCTCTCCCTTACGACTAATCACTACCTCTCTTCATAGCTCTGAACGATGCAGGGGAGCCCGGATTCATTGCTGACGTCTCTGGGATGTAGTCTGTGCTACAAAAATAATCTTGTGGACATTGTGGCAAGAGTTATCGAGGAATTCAAGACTGAACAGCGGGATACCGACTCTGAGGTTTCTGACAGTGATGATACATTTTCTAGCCAGGTCCAACAATATATTTGTTAATTGCCGAAGTGACAATTTTGGACGTATGCACAACTACGTTATTGTTCACACACATTATGTGAGTATGTGTGTTTACTAATTACAGTTTTTTTATGAAGAAATAATATAAGGAGGAATGTTTTGAAATTTCACAAATAGTAGATATATTTTATTATACATATTAAGTAAATATATATGGCATATTAGACTCCCGAAACAAGAATTCACATAAGAAAATGAAAATTAATGCAAATGACACATTGCATGAAGAACAATAATAGTAGATGACAAATCTTTAAAAAAAAAAAACAATAACAAAAAGTACACAACCCCTAAAAAAAAAAAAAAAAAAAAAAAAAAGAAAAAAAAAAGGAGAAAGAATGGCCACCACACCAAATCAAACAAAACTTCATGTGAAAAGTATACAATTTAGCAAAATACGTGACTTCAACATTGAAACCTAATAGTCTTGTAGGACAAAACCAACAGGGAAAAAAATTTAAAAATCACGTTATTGTTCGCACACATCATGTGAGTACGTGTGTATACTAATTATATATATTTTTATTTTATTTTATGAAGAAATAAAATAAGGAGGAATATTATGAAATTTCATTAACACTAGATATATTTTATTATACATATAAAGTTAATATATAACGTATTTTAGACTCCCAAAACAAGAACTCACAAAAGAAAAAGAAAATAATAAATGCAAATGACACATGAAAAATAATAATAATAGATGACAAATCTTAAAAAAAAAAAAAAAAAAAAGTACACAGCCCATTAAAAAAAAGCAAAAAAGAATGGCCACCACATCAAATAAAAAAATAGCACAAGCTCAGTGTGTTGAAACCAAGAGGAAACCTAATCGTCGTGTAGGGCAAAACGAAGAGGAAAAAAATTAGCACAAGCTCGAAAACATAGAGTATAATCCATTTTGTAAGAAAAATATGCAAAGAACTATCTGGAAACAAAATCAAACTCCCACCGTCCCATTTTATTTTTCTAGTTCGGTTTACAAACGAGACTTGACTGAAATTATTTTTAATTTAATTTTTCATAATATTAAGTTTAATATTAGTATATAAAATTTATATATTTAGAAATTACATTAAAATACTATTAAACACAAAAAAATAAATTAAAAATAATTAAAAATTACTAAAGAAAATAAGAAATGAAGAAAGATTGATTTGACTAATGAATAACATACATGAAGGGTAAACTAGGACAAAGAGAGTATATATACTAGTGCTTTACACACACAGACAATTAGACAATGTGAGTATATATACTACTCTTCACTCTTTTCTCTCAATCCTTACGGCTCATCACTCCCTCTCTTCATGCATGGCTGAGAGCCTGGGAACAATATATGCAGGGGAGTCCGAATTTGTGGCGACGAGAGTTGTCTAGGAATTCAGAGCTGAGTAGCAAGACACCGATTTTGAGTTTTTAAACGGTGATGATAAGTTTTCTGGCCGAGACCAACAATACATTAACTATTTGTCAAAGTGAAAATTTTGGATGTAGGCACAACCACGTTATTGTCCACACACATCATGTGAGAATGTAGGTGGGTTTACTAATTATAGAAATTGTTTTGTTTTATGAAGAAATAAAATAAGGAGGGATATTCCGAAATTTCAATGGCAGTATGGTATATTAGACTCTTTAAACTAGAACTCACAAAAGAAAAAGAAAATCAATGCAAATGACACATGAAGAACAATAATAGTAGATGACAAATCTAAAAAAGAAATAAAACAAAAAAATAACAAACAAAACAAAAACAGAAAGTACACGACCCCTCAAAAAAAGAAAAAAAAGAATGGCTACCACACCAAATCAATCAAGACTTCATGTGAAAAGTATACAATTGAGTGAAATACGTGACTTCAACATTGAAACCTAACTGTGGTGTATGTAGGGCAAGGCTTTCAGGGCTAAATAGTGAGACGCCGACTCTGAATTTTCTGACAGTGCTGAAACTTTTACGACCAACAATATATTAGTATATTGCTAAAGTGACAATGTTGGACATATGTACAACCAAGTTATTTTTCACCCACATCATGTGAGTATGTGTTTACTAATTATTATATATTTTTTTTTTATTTTATGAAGAAATTAAATAAAATGAGGATAGATATTTCAATATTCCACTAATACTAGATATATTCTATACCAAAGATATTGTGCTCTAGTAGCACCCGGTTTACACTCTCACATATATGGAAGGGGGTACATTTTAACAAGAACTCACTAAACAAAAAGAAAATCAATCCGAATGGCACATGAAGAACAATAATAGTAAATGACAAATCTTTTTAAAACAAAAAAAAAAAAAAAAAACAAAAAACAAAAAACAAAAAAACAAAAACAAAAAAGTACACAAGCCCTAAAAAAGGAAAAAAAAAAAATGGCTACCACACCAATCAAACAAAACTTCATGTGGAAAGTGTTCAATTGAGCAAAATAGGTGACTTCAACATCCTGAAAACCTAGAGTATAATCCATTTTGTGAGAAAAACATGGAATGAACTTTCTAGAAACAAAATTATATATACTATCTAGTGCCTTATACACACACATACACAATTAGACAAATAAACTTTTTCCACATATATATACTCCGTATAAGAAGCTTCGATTCATCACCTTTCGTTTCTAACGTCTAAGATATAGTCTATGGTACGATAATAATCTTGTAGAAATTGCGACAAGAGTTATCGAGGAATTTAAGACTGAACAGAGAGACATCGACTCTGAGTCTTTTTACGACGATGATACATTTTGTGGCTATGACCAACAATATATTAGTTAATTACAAAAGTGACAATTTTGGAGGTATGCACACAACCGCGTTATTGTTCACACATATCATGTGAGTATGTGTATTTACTAATTATAGATTTTTTTTTTATCAACAAATAAAATAAGGAAGAATATTCTAAAATCTCAGTGACACTAGACATACTTTATTATACATATATATAAAGTAAATATATACTCCAGAAATGAGAACTCACAAAAAAAAAAGAAGAAATCAATGCAAATGACACATGAAGAACAATAATTATAGATGACAAATCTTTAAAAAAAATAACAAAAAACAAAAAATAAAAAGGACATACACAACCCCTTAAAAAGGCGAAAAAGAATGGACACCGCACCAAATCAAACAAAACTTCATGTGAAATTGTACAATTGAGCAAAATACGTGACTTAGCTTCAACATTGAAACCTAATTGCCGTGTAGGGCAAAACCAACAAAAAAAAAAAAAAAGAAGCAAAGCCCGAAAACATGGGGTATAATCCATTTTGTGAGAAAAACATGCAAAGAACTCTTTTGGAAACAAATCATATATACTACTAGTGCCTTAAATACACACACATAGACAATTAGAAAAGAGAGAATCCATTAACTAAAAGAGAAAACAGTATGTCACTCACCACTCATTGTATGCAATGCAATATTAATCCATATGCATGTAAAACCATATGATGTCATGTATCCAAGAATTTAATTTCAGTTAATTTTTTTTTCCAACCTTTCGCTACTCTTCTTCTCCCTCAAGGCTTATCACTCCCTCTCTTCATAGCTCGGAATGATGCAAGGGAGCCCGAATAGGTTGCTGATATCTGATGTAGTCTGTGTTACAATAATAATCTTGTAGAAATTAAGGTGAGAGTTGTCAAGGAATTCATGGCTGAATAGTGATACGAGAACTCTGAGTTTTCTGATGGTTCAGAAACATTTTATGGCGGAGACCAACAATATATTAGTTAATTGCCAAAGTGACAATGTTGGACATATGAACAAGCAAGTTATTTTTCACACACATCATGTGAGTATGTGTGTTTACTAATTATAATTTTTTTTTAATTTTATGAAGAAATAAAATAAGAGTAGATATTTTGAAATTCCACTAATTTAACACTATATATATATATATATATATATATATATATATATATATATATATATATATATATATATATTATGCTTATAAAGTAAATATATATGGTATTTTAGACTCCTGAAGAACAATAATAGTAGTAGATGATAAATCTTACAAAAAAAAAAAAACAAACAAAAAAGTTCACAAGCCCTAAAAAAAGCAAAAAAAGAATGGCTATTACACCAAATCAAACAAAACTTCATGTGAAAAGTTTACAATAGAGAAAAATAAGTAACTTTAACATTCGGTTTCAAAAAAAAAATAATAATAATAACTTCAACATCCTAGAAACATAGAGTATAGTCCATTTTGTGAGAAAAACATACAAAGAAGTCTCAAACAAAATCATGTATACTAGTGTCTTACACATACATACAGAGACAATAAAACATAGAGAGGATCCATGTCATTAGCTAAATCAGGAAACATAAATCACTCACCACGTACTCATTGTATGCAAAATAGTATAGCTACTCACCACTCATTGTATGCAAAATAGTATTAATCTATAGGTAGGATCATGCAATCCGATGTATCTAAGAAATTTCCACCTATATATACTAGGTATAAGAAGCTCGAATCGGATCCGTCACCTCCGATGTATCCAAGAAATTTCCACCTACATATACTAGGTATAAGAAGCCCGAATCAGATCCGTCACCTTTCACTCTTCCTCTCCCTTCTCAACACTCCCTCTCTTCAATTCATAGCTCCGAACAATGGAGGGGAGCCCATTGATGCCTCTAAAATGTAGTCTGTACTACAATAATAATCTTGTTGAAATTGCCGCGAGAGTTGTGGAGGAATTCAGGGCCGGAGACACCATCTCTGAGTTTTCCGACGGTGATGATGCGATTTCTGGCATGGAAAACGATAAGTCACGAGAAGCTGCTAGGAAGGAGGAGGAAACAAAGGACGTGGTGAAAGTAGAGGCCGAGGAGGAGGATTTTGAGTTCGCGTTTGCTCCTACGGAAATGGCGTTTTCTCCGATTTCCGCAGATGAGGTGTTTTGCAACGGACAGATCCGCCCGATTTTTCCAGTTCACAAACGGAATTTGTCCACAGGTGATGCGGGAATTTTGTGCCGGAACTCTAATTCGTCGTCTATGCAGGCCGTGAAGGCTCGGCTTCCGTTGCGAAAGTTATTGATCGAAGGGCGCGAGACGGAGAAGCTTGAGAGTGATAGTGATCCGGGCCCGGGGGCGGAGGAGACGTACTGCGTTTGGGAGCCCAAGTTGGGAGATGATGCCGGCGACGGCGGGGGATGTACAAAAAGCAACAAGTCCTCCACCGCCACAGGCTCCTCTAAATGGTGGAAGCACTTACTTTCCACACCCAAGCGGCGCTATTGCAGGTTTACTTAATTACTTTTCTGGGCTTAGTGCATGTAGTATTGAGTAAGTGAGACATATGATATGAAACTAGACAAAGAATGAAGAAGATGTACTTTGAGTTTAGTGCATGGTAAGTGACAACTGTACTTTAATTTGTAATGAACTTCTAATCATTTTTATTAGCTTGAGTGGATGGTTTCTCATGACACTTCTTAGCACTTCTCTAAGGATCCTTTGGGGAGAAGGTCCCTGGTTTGGAAATCCAGAAAATAATTTCAGAAAGTTATTTTTTAAATTTGTTCAGTATTTGGTACTTAGGGGGGAAAATATAAAACTAAAGGAAAATATTTATTCTGGTCAGTGAAAAAATGGTTCAATTTGGAGAAAAATGTCTTTCTAGTTTTTTAGGCAGAAGACATTTTGAGATTCTCTTATTTTCCATCTCTCTTCCATCCCTTATTTTTTAAGATAGTTTCTAGATTATTATTATATATTACCACTCCACAACAACACAATCACGCCAACACAACCACCACCACAACCACAACACCACCACCCCCATGCACCAACACCACCCCACCACCGCCGCCACCACCATACGACCACCACTATCACACCCACACCGCCACCAACACTACCCTTACCACCACCACCACACCACACCACCACCATCACCACATTTTATTATTATTGTTGTTGTTGTCGTCGTCGTTATAACAAATAATATGTTCAATATTAGGAAAATGCACCAAGCAGAAAAAATGCAATTTGTTAACTTTCAACCAAAAAGATAAAGATAGTTTTTTGACATTCAACCAAACACTAGAAAATTAAAATATTTTTTTGGAAATAACTTATTTTCTAGAAAATATTTTACAGGTTTCCAAACGAACCCTTAATAAATCTCAAAATTTTGATATGCATAGTGTTTAAAAATAATTTTGTATTTAAATAATATTAATCTACTTTTTAAGGTTGTCCTCAACCCAGAAATTGTACCCATTTGCAAGATGGTTTGGTATCTCACGTGAATTTCTTCTCTTTTTTTTTTTTTAATTTTATTTTTTATTATCCGATGTGTTTAGCAGCTTCCTAAGTACATAAAAGGCTGCCATTTAGCAGCCTTTTTGTACTTTAACAGACAGCTTTTGCTGCCTTTGACAGCAAAAGCTGCCATACTAGAGAATTTGTTAGCCTTTGGCAAAAGCTGCCATACTAGACAACTTAGTTTTTTTTTTATTTCTTTTTTATTATTTTATTATTATATGTATAATATAAAATGAAAGTGGACCCATTTTCGAAAGTAAGAAAGATTTGTACGGAGGTAGAATAAATACTAGAGAATTTAAAAATTTGATGATATGGAAATGTGATTCATTTTAGAAAGTGAAAATTTTGATGGTTAAAGATAACCTAATACAGTAGAATCACTTTTTTTTTTTTTTTTTTTAAACAAAAGCATGCATTCATTGTGAACTTAAGAAAATGTGACTATAGTAGAATCACTTAATTGAGCATGTTTTTAGTTTCTTGCTATTGTGATTTTATTATATTAGATTTGACTTAGATCGAAAATCAGTAGAAATTAATTATTAGTTCTCGCAAGTTAGATACACTTTATTATAGTTTGAAGAGATTGATAAAAGTTGTAATTCTAAAAAGAGAGAATATTCAATAGTAGTGTCAAAATGCATGCATGCATGTGCGGCGGGGGCACTGCTATGGGTGTACTTAGCTTGCATGTTGTGTATATATTGTGCGAGTAGACTAAGCCAGACATATGAAACTAGAGAAAAAGGAGATGTTTTTGAGTTTAGTGGTAAGTAACAACTTTAGTTTTTTCTCATTTTTAGGGTGGGTCGACGGTTTTTCAATTTTTGAACGACACTTGTTAGGACTTCTCCGTTGCGGATACGTTTCTTTTAATAAATCTCAAATTTTCAATATGCATAATGCAGTGTTTAAAACTAATTTTGTATTTAAGTATTAACCTACTTTAATTTTTTTTGAATACTATATATCAACTCTATTATAATGCAATATTTGTTAACCTACTTTAATTTAATATAGTAGAATCACTTACTTGAGCAAGTTTGTAATTTCTTGCTATTTAATTTTATTATATTAGATATGACTTAGAAAATTCGTATAGAATTAATTATTAGGTTGCTATTTAGTAATATATAGATAATTATTAATACATAATAAATTTCAATTAATTCGATTTGAATATTAATCTATGATAATTTTTAAAGAGTTGATAACATAAAATTGTTATATATAAGATGTCAATTTTAACGCGAAATCATTGAGCTGGCTCAATAAGATCGAAAAATTTTAGCATTTTGGTCAACAAAATTTAGCACTATAAAAAATTAGTAGGCTAGTCCGATATCACAATCCACTTAATTAAGACTATTCATTGTTTCACAAGTGATGTGGAACAAAATTTACAAGGAGTATATATGTGATCTATCTTTAGTAGTTTTTTCTTATTAAATTTGTAAATCAAATTTTAAAAAATATATTTACAAAATTAAATATGTTTTATGAAAATAATTAATGAAAATAAAAAACTTATTATAATTATTATATTATAGTGTAAATATATTAATTATTTTTAGTTGGAATTTAGAAATGGAGGTTTCGATTGATTGAATGATCTATAAGTATTTTTTTGGAAGATAATTAAGTTTATATTTATTAGTGTAAATATGTTAGATTTATTAAAGTTCAAAGTTTATAATGTTAATAAGTGATAGGCAAATTATATTTTGATATATATTTTAATTTTATTTAATCTTGTTTTTGCGTATCAAATATATTTGTTATTCATTTCACGTAAGATATATTATACTTTTCGGTTGGGGAGCAGCTGTTTTGTTTGCCAAATGCATGAAATGATATAAATTACAATCCATTTTGCAAGAAAAACATGCATAGAATTCTCTAGAAACAAAACCATAGTAGTTTCATACACACATATATAATCTATACTACTGTGTGGAAAAATCGGTCGAGACTCTGGTTCCCGCCGAGAAATAATAAACACCAAATGGAAACTTCCGATCGATGGATGTCTATGTTTATTTGTTTGCTTTAGGCCTTTCCGAGTTAAGAAATCAGAGTAGAATTTAAGATAAAGAGTTTTTTTAGTATATATGTTTATATTTATCATTTGTAATTATATATGTTAGTTAATATTTTTTATTGCAAAATATGTTTATAAATAGCAATTTTTTGTGATTTTTTTTTTAAAAAAAAAAAACTAAGAGTTACGAGTACAATTTTATATGTATGTGTGTGCCCGTGCATATTACGTGCAAGTTTGGTGATAGATAAATTGTATTTTGAAATGTATTTTAATTTTATTTAGTCTTGTGTTGAATAATATATATATACATAAGAGTTGGAGTTACCACGTCCTCCTCCTTGATTGGACCAATAATATATTAGTCAGTTTTCAATGTGACAATGTTGGAGATATATATGCACAACCAAGTTATTTTTCACACACATCATGTGAGTATGTGTGTTTACTAATTATATATATTTTTTTATATTTTATGAAGAAATAAAATAAGGATTGATATTTTGAAATTCCACTAACACTAGATATATATTTTTTATTATGCATATAATGTAAATATATATGGTATATTAGACTCCTAAAACAAGAACTCACAAAACAAAAAGAAAATCAATGCAAATGACACATGAAGAACAATAATAGTAGATGACATACAAATCTTAAAAACAAAAAACAAAAAAAAAAAAAAAAACAAAACAAAACAAAAACAAAAAAGTCCACAACCCCTAAAAAAAGTAATAAAGAATGACTACCACACCAAATCAAACAAAACTTCATGTGAAAAAATGTACAATTGAGGAAAATACGTCACTTCAACATCCTGAAAACATAGAGTATGTATAATTCTTTTTGAGAGAAAAACATGCAAAGAACCCTCTGGAAACAAAATCATGTATACTAGTGTCTTACACACACATATAGAGACAATAAAACAGAGAGAATCTATTAGCTAAACCTGGAAACATAAACCACTCATCATTCATTGTATGCAAAACAGTATAACCACTCACCACTCATTGTATGCGTATTATATTATTCTATAAGTAGGACTATGCATGTGATCCGATGTATTCAAGAAATTTCTACCTATATATACTAGATATAAGAAGCTCCGATCCAATCCAATCCAAACTCGAGTTGGGAGCCGATGTAGAAATAATTTACAATATTAGTCGACATTATAATTAAGAGTAGCATATCATTATATATATGCGCCATACATTTTGCTAAGTGCATAAGGCTGCCATTCGACAGCCTTTGTGTACTTTAACAGGCAGCTTTTCCCGCCAAAGGCAACGAAAGCTACCATAAAACCCCTTTTTATTTTTAATTTTTTTATTTCTTTTTTATTATATATATAATATAAAATGAAAGTGGACCCATTTTTAGAAAGTGTGAGAAATTTGATGGGTTAATGGTAGTCTAATATAGTAGAATCACTTCTCTTTTTTTTTTTTTTTAAACAAAAGCATGCATTCATTATGAACTTAAGAAAAAGATGACTATAGTAGAATCACTTAATTGAGCATGTTTTTAGTTTCTTGCTATTGTGATTTTATTATATTAGATTTGAATTAGATCGAAAATCAGTAGAAATTAATTATTAGTTCACGCAAATTAGATAGATTTTATTATATTATGAAGAGATAGATAAAAGTTGTAATTCTCAAAAGGGAGAACATTCAATGGTGTCAAAATGCATGCATGCATGCGTGGCGGGAGCGCGACTACGGGTGTACTTAATTAGCTTGCTTGTTGTGCATGTATTGTGCGAGTAGAGTGAGCCAGACATATGAAACTAGGAAAAAAAAGGAGATGTTTTTTAGTTTAGTGGTAAGTGACAACTTTAATTTGTTATGAACTTCTGGTAATTTTTAGCATGAGTCGACGGTTTCTCAATTTCTAAATGACAATTGTTAATTACTTCTTCGGAGGATCCATTGCGGAGCAGCTATAGGCAAGGGTACATTTGAAAACCCCAAAAATGACTTTCGACAGTATCTTTTGGATTTCATGTGTTTGGTTACTCAAGTAAAATGATGTTTATAGCTCAACAGAAAAAAAAATTACATCATTTCTTTTTAAATATAATTTCTAGATTATTATTATTACCACCACACCACACCATCACCACCACACCACGTCACCACCACTAGGGATGGAATAGGCCAGGCCCCTTCATAGGGCCTACGGCCTGGCCTATTTAGGGCCTAGCCTGCCCTAGCCTATTTAATAAAAAGACCAGGCCTAGGCCTAGGCCTAATTAGAAGCCTATTTAGTTAAATAGGCCTAGGCCTATATTTAAAAGCCTAGCCAACAAGTCCGCAGGCCTAGCATATATATATATATATATATATATATATATATATATAATATTTAATTATTATATATTACATTTTTGAATTTTGTATTACGAACTTTTAGTTATTAGACTTGTGATGTTGGATATTGTACTATGAAATATGAATTTAGGTGTTTTTTAAAATTTTTTTACAGGTATACTTAGGCTTTAAAATGTAGGCTTTAAATAGGTTCAAGGTCTATATGTTAAATAGGCTTTTAAAAAGGCTTCAGGCCAGGCAGACCAACTGTAGGCTCAGGCTTGAGCCTAAAAAAGCCTACATACAGGCTCAGGCCCAGGCCCAAGTTTTAGATTTTCATAGCAGGCCCAGGCCTAATTTTCTAAAGCCCGGCTCGGCCTAGCCTATTTCCACTCCTAACCACCACCACCACCACATACACACCACAACACAACCACCACCACCACAAGGGGCGGAGCTCGAAAACTCGAGTTGGTGGACAGTCGACATTATAATTAATAATAGTATATCATTATATATATGCGCCATACATTTTTTTTCTTTGTTTTTTTTTTTTATTATCCGGGCAAGCTTGCTATCGTTTAAAGAAATAGTATTTAATTTGTTTAGCAAGCTTCCCAACCAAGGACGAAAAAAAAATAAAGGATAAATAAAGAAAACTTGTGTATCAGTTGACACACGTCTCATCTCATAATTATTTATGTTATTGTTTCAAGGCAAGCTTTAATAATAAAATAAAATTTCAAGAGAAATAATGTTGAAGCTAAGCTCAAAATATTAACTAAAATTTTATCAAATATTAAACCTTTTCAAAACAACCCTCAGCAGAGGGTCATTCTCGGGGGTTTGTCTCCCCAAATAAATTCATGTGGTGAAACAATACTTTGAACATATCAATGTGATGCCTTGTTTTTTCTAAGATATTGGAGTCCATGTACAAGTCTATATTAGCACTTTGATATTGCATTTGGAAGAGTATAATACGATGTTACTATAATCACATATGAATTCCTCCGCAGAGATGACAAACTCACGGACCTACCATTTCTTCACTTCATTGGCAGAGTATAGCAGCGGCATATAGGCGGCGCATCAGGTTTACATCACCGTGCCCGGCCCATACAAGCCGAAACAATTCAGTTGGTTTTTAGGTGATAACTCAAAAGTTATTGTATGGGAATTAAGTGTTGGTTTTGTTTTTCTTTTCAGATCATAAACCAATACCTTCTTGTGATCATGACTTGGCCTAACAAACTAATTAACTTCTAGCAACTCCAAATAGTTTCGACTAAATGTTCATTAGGACACGTATTAATTAATCATGTGGCTGCAGGGGCAAGGAATTAAAACTCTCAACAAAGAAACATATACTAGCAAAGTACCCAAGACTTGAACTCCTAGGCATGAATAATACATCTTCTTGAGTATTATTTTTCTGAGAGTAGAATGTTAAGCCATACCCCCGTAAGTAACTGTAAGTTGAGGCATTTGGATAGCAAACGCAGTCATCCATGATTCTTGTCTGTCATATTTTATCACGCATAGGATCAAAATATACGATCCTATTCCTATCAGCCGGCAAGTAATCACTATTCACTATCCCAAGTCAACAGTCACCTCCACTGAGGCTCAAATCCACTCCCATCCATGAGAGTGTAAACCTGGTGCCACTTGACCACAAGGTCTCTGTCATATTTTATCACGCATAGGATTAAAATATACGATCATATTCCTATCAGCCGGCAAGTAATCACTATTCACTACCCCAAGTCAACAGTCACCTCCACTAAGGCTCAAATCCACTCCCATCCATGAGAGTGTAAACCGGGTGCCACTTGACCACAAGGTCTTTGGTAGGAGGCCTTATATTGGAATTGAAGTAGTAGCTAGGGCTTGTGAAGACTATTTTTTTTAGGGTCAGGTTGTCAGGTTGTCAAATTAAGCTTTAGCTCTTGAATTATATTGTAAATGTAAATGTGACTAAAAATACAAAATTGCACCTACTCAATGTGATGGACTTCTTATATGTATCCAAGCATTACTTCTTATATGTATCCAAGCATTGCCTCATTGTTTCACTTAATCGAGTACATCCAATGATTGAGTCGTTGTGATTTAATACTTGGGGTGTTATGTATTTTGCCCATTTCGCCATTTGAGAAATCAAGCATCAATGTCGGGTCGTCTCACCTAATCGAGTCCACTCAACTATTGGGCCACCGTGATCACTTGGTCGTCTCACTTAATCGATTTAACTCGATTGTTGGACCATTGTGATCGCCTGGTCGTCTCACCTAATCGAGTCTACTCGACTGCTGGGCCACTGTAATATATAGGCCTTAAACAAGGCTTCAAGCTTTGAGCCTATTTAAAGCCTGTCTCACCTAATAGAGTATGATCTACTCGACTGCTGGGCCACTGTAATATATAGGCCTTAAACAAGGCTTCAAGCTTTGAGCCTATTTAAAGTCTGTCTCACCTAATCGAGTCTGATCTACTCGACTGCTGGGCCACTGTAATATATAGGCCTTAAACAAGGCTTCAAGCTTTGAGCCTATTTAAAGCCTACATAACATATTTAAAGCTTATACATAACATATAAGACACTAAATCTGTTTAAATCAAATAACATGAGCCAAGGTGTCAAATGTATTTAATTTGTTTTTCCATATACTTATCTTTGCTTTGCTATTGGGTGATAGATAATGGACAAAGATACAAGATTGAGCTTGACACTAGACAATGATCCTCCCACCTTTCTACTATCTAGCATTCCAGCCTCTTAGAGTCTTAGGTTACGGTGAGCCTTGAGATGAATAAATTTCACCATTTGTGAAAGGTTTACATCCTAGCTAATTAAGGTATATATGGTTTAAACAAGCAATGACTATTATTATCTTTTACATGTCAACCTTTACACCTTAATTAGTACTTAGACAATAATATAATATATTTATCACTTGGCAATTTCAGGGTTACAAATTCCTCCCAACAAGAAGAGTGGACAACTTAAACTGATTTAGCTTGACTCTAGATAAGTTTATCTACTCAAAAGGAAAATAAAATAAAATAAAAAAATAGTGGTGGTTCGATCGCAAAAGTAGACACACATTATCTCATGATTATTTCTACTAAATTTTATTAGATATACAACCGGCTTGATTGCACTCTAGTAGATTAAAGGGGTGCCTCGCACAGTTTTCAAAATAAAGCTCAACAAAACAGCATGAACAGCATTATATTCTGGGCTGGGGGGTTGGGTTGATCATCATTATCTCTCCAAATAAATTCATTTGGTGAAACAATACTCTGAACATAGGAACATATACCAACAAGTTTCCCATCAGGTACTGATTCTATGGACAAAGGCTCGAGTGTGTTATTCTTCAAATCATAAACTGATATTTCCCACGAATCAAAGCACGAGTAGCTGCATATGAGCACTTTGGTATTGCATTTGGAAGAGTATAATGTGACGTTTACAAAATCACGAGTTAAGATTTTAGATTTCGAATTGGTTGGAGAGATGTTAAACTTGGTGACCCATGATTTCTCCACTCCATATTCCTTGAAGCTCAAGCACTTTTGTGCAGCAGCGAGTGGAGGGATTCCACAACAGAATGTGTTGTAGCATAGAGAAAAGCACGAGGCCGTTGCAACAACACCAAACACCGGACCACCAATAACCCTCATCACTCAGCACGCGCCACTGGTTAGGGAAGCCGTGGGGTTTTGAGTGAGCTTGAATATGGTTAAGGAATAGGGTTTTAATGCCGAGAGCGTTGGTTATGGATGTAAAGGCTAACCTGTAGTTGCCGTAGCCGCATGTCGCCGCCGCCACTGGCCTTCTTCCCCGGTAGGACAGCTTGAAATGGGGATCTTGTATTATGGAACGCCATTCTTTGCATATGCATTCGCATCGGATCACGGTTTTTACCTCCAATTTCAAAAGCACACAGCGAATGATCTCAATTGGTATGTGAACTGTACTACTACTTCCATGTTTCATCTCAATATGGTGAATTGATCTGAGAAGCGAATCGGTCAGCTATGGGTAACCTAGGCTGGTTTACCTCCTGGTAAGGGTTTACAACTGGCTACCTAGGCTGGTTTACCTCCTGGTAAGGGTTTACAACTGGCTACCTAGGCTGGTTTACCTCCTGGTAAGGGTTTACAACTAGCTAGGGTTACAGGGCGAGGAGAAAACCTTGTTAAAAGAATATGGTGAATTGATCTGAGAAGCGAATCGGAGAGGAGCTGCTGCTGCGGCATATCAGATATATATGCTTTTATGAATTATATATATAGGCGACACATAAGGTTTACATCACCGTGCATGGGCCGCACCTCAGCGCAAGTGGGAATGAATGTTAATTTTAGCCCAAAACTGATTCACATGGTCTATTAATGTTAACTTTAATGTGCAATTAGGCAAATTATTTCGTGACCCCGTGTTAAATTCGATCTATATATGCGGAAAACGGGTGAACCCTAGCTAATCTGAATATATATATATACACTAGTTTTTCACCAGCCTTGCGCGAATAGGATAATGCGCGAAAATTTCCGGCCAGGGCGACTAGAAATGGTCCTTCTCCGTGCCGGTCGCCGGAATTTTTCGTCAGGGCCAGAAAATGTCGCCGGAAATTTTAAAAATGTGTTAATTGCTCTTATTTCCAGTTTAGGTGTCTTAATTGCTTTGTTTTTCCGAGTTCAGTGGCTTATTTGAGGGTTATTCAAGTTCGATGGCCTAATTGCTTGTTCCCAAATAATACGATGACTTATTTGTAGTTTATCCCTAACTATAATAATGTAACTACATATGCTTAAAAAATGTTATTTGTTCCAACCAAAATCATTTCCAGAAGATGCATCTTCTTGACAACCAAAGTCATCTATAACCCCCAACCCCACTATTGACTTTTCTCCTCCTTCGCGCCTCATTTCTTGGGAGTGAAACATTCTGAATCCATCGTGCACAGGATCAAAGTAAACGATTCTATTGTCTCCCTACTAGGGTCGAAAACGAGCCGAGTTGATGAGCTCAAAGTCATGTCGGGTTGAGCTTGAATTCAATAATATATGGTGACTCAAATTTGTTGATTAAAAATTTGAAATTTAACTTCGGGTTCGACTTGTTAATTTTCATATAGCTTGAGCTCGGTTCAATTGGCTTGAGTATACAAACTCAAGTTCGAACTTTAGCTAGAGCTCAACTAGATTTGCTCAAATTGAGCTCGAGCTCGAATTAGATTACTTGAACTTTCAATTCAATTTTGAGTTTGAGCTCAAATTTGACCTATCTAACTCCAATTGCTACAATTATTAATAAAATAATCTCTCCAATGGGATATCTCTTCTCCATTTTCCATCTTCTAGTATAAATTTGGAGAAGTCCATTTCAGGCTTCTCCAAATGGAAGAATGTAGAAAATGTGGGTAAACAGTGCTCCTAGTGTTGGAGGTTGATTGTTCGAATCCTCATAAGCTAGCTAATTCAATCCAAAAACAAGATATGTAAAATGAAGATAAGATTAAATTAGAATCACCTAGTAAATGAAATGGAGTCTTAAATCCAAGCTTCAATTCTTCATTTACGAGGAGAAATGTAAAACCTAATCTAAAAATGTTTTCCTGCTTTCCAAAAGAACTCTCCTAAAAATTCTATCAAGCCTCCTTAAATAGTCTCCCAAAATTTGCCCTTAAAAATAATTCATCCGCAACCGCAATGTCTCGTTCACGCGTGAATGGTCGCGTGAACGGCTACTGGAAAGCGTTCAAGCGACCTTCACGCGTGAATGCCTACTTTTGGGTCCTCTGGGGCTCCTGTCTTGCTCGGTTTGCTTGTTTCGCTCGTTTCTCGTTCCTAACGGCTCTCAGGACCTGTGAAATGTCTCAAAATGCACCAAGAGTAGCTTTGTGTGTAGTTAATGAATTAAAGCACATAAGATCGTAAGATTTATCACATAATGATGCTAAAAATGCTATAAATTACTCTTATTTATACTCAAATATATATGCCAGGTATCTTGGAAGCTTATCAACCAACAATATATTAGTTAATTACAAAAGTCACAATTTTGGAGGTATGCACACAACCGCGTTATTGTTCACACACATCATGTGAGTATGTGTGTTTACTAATTATAGATTTTTTTTATTTTATCAACAAATAAAATGAGGAATATTCTAAAATTTCACTGACATTAGACATGCTTTATTATTATTAATTATTATACAAATAAAGTAAATATATATCAAATAATAGACTCCCGAAATAAGAACTCACAATAGAAAAAGAAATCAATGCAAATGACACATGAAGAACAATAATGGTAGATGACAAATCTTAAGAAAAAAAAATTTAAAAATAGAAATAAAAAGTACACAACCCCTTAAAAAAAAAAAAAAAAAAAAAAAAGCGAAAAAGAATGGCTACCGCACCAAATCAGACAAAACTTCATGTGTGAAAGTGTACAATTGAGAAAAATACGTAACTTCAACATTGAAACCTAATTGTCGTGTAGAAAAAAAAAAGAAAAAAAAAAAAAAGAGAAAAAGCACAAACCCGGAAACATGGGGTATAATCCATTTTGTGAGAAAAACATGCAAAGAACTCTTTTGGAAACAGAATCATATATACTAGTGCCTTAAATACACACGCATAGACAATTAGAAAAGAGAGAATCCTTTAACTAAACGAGAAAACATTAGGCCACTCACCACTCACTGTATGCAATGCAATATTAATCCATAGGTAAGACCATCTGATGTCATGTATCCAAGAATTTTCAGTTAAATTTTTTCCACCTTCCGCTTTTTCAACCATACTCTACTCATCACTCTTCCTCTCGCTCACGTCTCATCACTCCCTCTCTTCATAGCTCGGAATGAGGCAGCGGAGCCCAAAGTGGTCGCTGATATCTTATGTTGTACTGTGTGCTACGATAATAATCTTGTGGAAATTAAGGCAAGAGTTGTCAAGGAATTCATGTTTGAATAGTGAGACGCTAGTTCTATGTTTTGATTTCTTGTTGGGACCAACAATATATTAGTCAATTTCCAATGCGACAATGTTGGAGATATGCACAACCAAGTTATTTTTCACACACATCATGTGAGTATGTGTGTTTACTAATTATAGATTTTTTTATTTTATGAAGAAATAAAATAAGGATTGATATTTTGAAATTCCACTAACACTAGATATATATATTTTATTATACATATAATGTAAATATATATGGTATATTAGACTCCTGAAACAAGAACTCACAAAACAAAAAGAAAACCAATGCAAATGGCACATGAAGAACAATAATAGTAGATGACAAATCTTAAAAAAAATAAAAAATAAAAACAAATAAATAAATAAATAAATAAAAACAAAAACAAAAAAGTTCACAACCCCTACAAATAAAATTTAAAAAAAAAAAAAAAAAAAGAATGACTACCACATCAAATCAAACAAAACTTCATGTGAACAGTGTACAATTGAGGAAAATATCACTTCAACATCCTCGAAACATAGAGTATAATCCACTTTGTGAGAAAAACATGCAAAGAACTCTTCTGAAAACAAAATCATGTACACTAGTGTCTTACACACACATAGAGACAATAAAACATAGAGAGAATCCATTAGCTAAACCTGGAAACATAAACCACTCACCACTCATTGTATGCAAAATAGTATAACCACTCACCACTCATGGTATGCCAAGCAGAATTATATTAATCTATAGGTAGGACCATGTGATCCGATGTATTCAAGAAATTTCCACCTATATATACTAGATATAAGAAGCTCCGATCCTTCACATTTCACTCTTCCTCTCCCTCCTCAACACTCCCTCTCTTCATAGTTTGGAACAATGGAGGGGAGCCCGGATTCGTCATTGACGCCTCTGAGATGTAGTTTGTGCTACAATAATAATCTTGTGGAAATTACGGGGAGAGTTGTGGAGGAATTCAGGGCTGAACAGCGAGACCAACTCTGAGTTTTCTTATTTAGTCTAAATAAAAGTTCAATTTTATATGTATGTGTGTGCCCGTGCATATAACGTGCAAGTTTAGTGATAGACAATTTGTATTTTGAAATATATTTTAATTTCATTTAGTCTTGTATTTGAATAATACACATATTTGATATTAATTTCATGTGAGATAGTGTATTGACAATTTTCAGTTCAACTTATTGTATCTATGTATATATACTCTTTATAATTAAGAAGCTCTGATCCATAACCTTTGGCTCTTTCCACCATACTCAACTCTTCCTCTTTATTCCTCTCCTTCCTTTACGGGTCATCACACCCTCTCTTCATAGCTGGGCAACACACCATATCAAACAAAGTCCATGTGGAAGTGTACAATGGAGAACATGGGAAATCGATTGTACACTTTGCGTGAAGGAAAAATTAGCCAAGAAAATATAAAACGCAAATACAAAAACATAGTGTATAATTCATTTTGCGAGAAAATGCAACAAAATCATAATGGTAATATATATACGTGTGTGTAACCTAATACCATTTAAAAAACAAAATCCAAAGAATTTAACTCAGTGGTAGAGTAACCTAATACCATTTAAAAAAGAAAATCCAAAGCATTAACAATAAGTAGGGATATTCAAAAATTTCACTAACACTAGAGATATTATATTATACATATAATTAAATGCATACCTTATATTAGACTCACGAAAAAAGAAGTCAGGCGAGGAAAAGAAAATTAATGCAAATGACACCAAAAACAATAATAGTAGATGACAAATTTTTATTTTTTATTTTTTGAAAAAAAGTACACAACTAACCCTTTAAAAGAGGTTAAAAAAAAAAAAGGGAATGGTTAACAAAATTTCATGTAAAAAGTGTACAATTGAGGAAAGCACATAACTTGGACATTGAAACGTAACCGTCAGCTATGTTTGGCAAGCCTAGATAAATAGGTAGCTGAAAGCTGAAAAGTAGCTGAAACCTGAAAAGCTATAAGCTCGAAGCTGAAATCTGAAGAGCTGTTATGCTTAAAAGTGTTTGGTAAAATTAGTTGTTTGATAAGCTGATAAATGTAAAAAGACTAAAAAGACATCTTCACACAATTTAAATAGTTTTAAATTTAAATAGGTTTGTTTATATATTAAAATATAAAATAATGGAATCAATATAATATATTTTAATAAAATATAAAGTAAGAACATATGTTTGAAATATATAAAGTAAAACAAAATAATGTTTATAATTCATAAGATTAGTTCATACAAAAGTAAATGTTCAAACGTAAATGTCAAATTGAAATTACAACCAACCATATTGAAGAGAAAAGTCCAAAAGGGTTTTAATTGAGATGGTAAAGTATGTCATTTATTTAAAATAATAAAGATAAAGATGAAAAAAAAAAAGTTAAAAACCTACTAACTTATTTTTGAAAAGCTACTTAAATTAACTTTTCAAAATAAGATCTTATTTTAAGCTATAACTTATTTTGAGAACATTACCAAACAAAGCTTATAGCTTATTAATAGTTTAAAATAAGCTATAAGCTCTGCCAAACAAAGTTTTTGTCCAGGCAAAACAAAGAAAAAAACAAAAATAAAAATAAAAATACAAGCCCTGAAATTTAGAGTACAAGTTCATTTTACAAGAGAAACATAGAACTGAACGCTTGGAACCAAAATCATAGTAGTCTCTCTCTCACATATATAATATTTTAAGTTGTTAAAATAAAATCCCATTGAGAGAAAATTAGACAAATAGATAGTCCATTAACTAAATTAGAAAACAGTAGACCACTCACCACTCATTGTATGTAATTGAATGATTAAATTAATCTGCCGATAGGATTGTACGATTCGATGTATTCAAGAATTTTCAGTTAAACTTTTTTTTCACCAATATATATATACTACTATTATGTGTCTGCACGTTAACAGTTTGTGTATCTATAGTTACCGCCTTCAATTTATTTACAAGAACATAAACAATTAATTACATGTACAAAATATGTCAAGTGCAGACACACAATCAAAACGTTGTTTTGGACCAGAATCCACAATATAAGATAGACATTGATCATGATATAATTTGTCACGGGCCGCACGAGCTAACCTGCCAACCCTTGTCCAAATTGAATGTATATTCCGATATATCAAAATTAAAAATATCCGAAGAGATAACCATTCGGATTTACCTTAAATTTAAAATTCTGTTTGAATTTTTTATGTTAGTTCGGATAATCCAGATTATATCCATCCCTACCCACTTGGTTTTAAGAAAACCCCCATTATTTTATGAAAAATTCAACATTCTTCTGTATTAATATGTTCATGGATGGGATTTAACTCACAACACTTCTCAAAGTTACATACAAAAGAAAGATAAGCAAAACAATTATTGATCCCCGAAGATAATGACAAAAATCAAATGATGAACTTGCGATAATCCTCCTAATAACGCCACTGAAGATGATTTCATAGACATACAACAAAATGCAAAAAATTAAAGAGGCCATTTAAGATAATAGGCAAGCACACCAATATCCATAAAATCAAACTATCAAAGGGTGTACAAACAATTTTTTTTTAGAGTTAATTCTATTTTTTGTCCTAGATTAATTTATAGGTAGCAGCCTCCTTTTAGTCCTTTTTTTATCAGAACATCCACATTTGGTTTTAGTATTATTGTGGCATGACCATTTTTTGACATTTCGATCATTTTTATACAAAGTGAGTTGACTTCGCTATTATTTTATGCTTATTTTTTCTTGTAACAATTCGCAATTGAAGACCAAAATGTGTTTGTATTTAATGACATTAAAATTATTTTGTTGATAGAGGATCAAAAATGGTCATGATATAATAATACTAGGACTAAATGCGGATATTTTGATTTAAAAAAAAAAGGTCTAAAAGTATACTATCACCTATAAATGTATAACTAAAATTGGAATTAGCTCATTTTTTTTAAAGGCAAGATAGATGGCAATCAAATTTACATATGCAAACATATATAAATATATATGCACAAGACTTTTCTTGATCGCGATGCTTGAAATATTTCCACTAGAAGAATCTACTAATCCTTTCGGGGTCTTTTGACCCCTCCAGTGCACCAGAGAGGGAGAGAGAGATTGGGTAGCCTACAACTTCAATGAAAAGAACTACACAATCACAGTGCCAAAATAGCAGAGATTGCCAGTCAATGAAGAAGATGTTGCACTAATCTTAAATTTTCCTTATGGAAAAATCAACATTGAGAAAAAGATGAATAAAAAAATGACAGAAAATAAAGTGGAAAAAAAAAAACTTAAAAGGACTAAAAAAAAAATAGGGTATTGCTATTGCTCTCAATCAAGAGAACATGTCCCTTACAGACCTTTTCTTCAAGATATTTATATTGCTGAATCTACTAATTAAGAATTCATACGGAAGATGGAAAGTAAATCCCCCAATTAAGGATATTAATTAGGTTATCCTTATCACTACAATACTCTTTGACTCTCAAAATATCTCACTTTTAATAAATATTATATATATATATATATATATATAGAGAGAGAGAAATTTGAAAAGTATTTTGATATAATTTTTAGAGTTAATTTCATTTTTAGTCTTAGATTTATAGGTAACAATCTATTTTTAGTAATTTTTATCAAAACATCCCTTTGGTTTGGTCCTCCATCAACAAAATCGTTGAAGTGTTGTTAAATACAAGGACATTTCAATCTTTTCAATACAAAGTGCGTTGACCCGTTATATTCTTATGCTTATCTTTTGAAGAAAAAAAATTCATAATTAAAGACCGAAATACTCATTGTATTAAATGACATTTAAATTGTTTTGTTGATAGAAGATATAAAAAAAAATGATCATGTCATACTAATACTATGACCAAAAGAGAATATTTAAAAAAAAAGATAAAAATATAATGTCATCTTTAAATTCAGGATAAAAAATAAAATCAACTAATTTTTAATTTCATGTGGGTATATTAATTAAATTATGTTAAAATTTAGGCGAAATTAAAATAGAAAACAGTGCACCACTCATTTTATGCGCTTGAATGATGAAATTAATCTCCAGGTGGGGCCGTACGATCAGATGCATCCAACAGCTTTCCTTCAACTTTTTCCACCTATATATACACTCTGTATAAGAAGCTTCATAACCTTTCGCTCTCTCCACCAAACTCTTCACACTTTCTTCTCCCTCTCTTCATAGCTCGGAATGATGCAGGGGAGACCGGTATTGTTGCTGACGTCGCCCAGTACTGACCGCTGTTCCGATAACAATCTGGTGGAAATTGCGGAGAGAGTCGTGGAGGAATTCAGGGCAGAACAGGGAGAAGCCGGCTCTGAGTTTTCCGACGGTGATGATACGTTTTCCGGCATGGAAAGCGATGAGACGTTAGTTTCCGGAGAAGCTAGAGAGGGCGGCGTGGGAGTGGAGGCGGAGGAGGAGGAGAAGAGTAGCGATGTTGAAGAGGATTTCGAGTTCGAGTTCGCGTTCGCTCCTAGAGAAACGGCTTTTTCCCCGATTTCCGCGGATGAGGTCTTCTGTAACGGACAGATCCGGCCGATTTTTCCGGTTCACAAACGGAATTTGTTGATAGGTGGAGAGGAATTTCTGAACGGGAACTGTAATTCGGTAGCGGTATCGAACTACGGCGTGGATCAGAGGATTTCATCTACGCCGCAGCCGGTGAAGCATCGGCTTCCGTTGCGGAAGCTCTTCACGGAAGAGCGCGAGACTCTGTCGTCATGCTCGTCGTCGGAAGCCGACGAGCTGGACGGTGTTCCGGCGGAGACCTACTGCGTTTGGCGGCCGAAACCGGCAGATGATCAGCTGTCTCCCGGGAGATGTAAAAAGAGCAACTCCACCGGCTCCGTCTCCGGCTCATCTAAACGCTGGAAGTTTCGAGACCTTCTCTACCGAAGCAACAGCGACGGCAAGGACGCTTTCGTCTTTCTCACTTCGACATTCAAAACCAGAGTGGATAAGATCGCCGCCGGGAAATCGAAACCAAACTAGATCTTCGCCGGCGAAGAAATTTGCAACCTAACTAAATCCTATTTTCCAGGAGAAGAAATCAGAGTAGAAATTAAGATAAGAGTTTTGGTAGTTATTAAAGCTCTTAACGTACTATTTCTTATCATTTGTAAATATGTTTGATAATTTTTGTTGCATTTTGGAATTATTGCAAAACATATTTATAAAGAGCATTTTTCATAGTGTGTTATAGTAGAGTGTAAATATTAATATTAAAATATAGTCTAACTAAAAGTTCAATTTAATACGTATGTGTGCACATGATGTGCAAGTTAAGTGATAAACATATTGTATTATGAAATTGTTTAGTACTAATTCTTAAGTACAAATATAGGATCCAGATTCCATTACATAGTGTAGTTCTCAGAGTAGCCTATCCTCCCTTTCTAGTCTAGGTGAAATATAGAAGATTTTGAAGGACACATGTCGATCCCTCGGTATGTCTTTTATGACGAACTCGGCAATATCAAAGGTGGAGTCAAATATCCAAATAAGTCTGACTATAACAATAGACGCAACAGATAACGTATGGAGACCGGGGCCATATGCAACAAATAAAGTATTGTATTATACTAAACTTGTCCGTTATTGACCACTAAAAAAATGAATAGAAATTAGCAAAATTTTCAACCTTTTTATAATTACTTTGTTTGTTGGAAAAACTCAGTAACTTAGAAGAAAATGTGATCGGAAATTTCAACTAATAACAGAATAAATGCTACAACTTTAACTAATGTGATGAAAGTAACGGTTTTTTTTTTTTTTTTTTTTGGGTGAAAATTCTTGGAAAAAGTAGGTGAAATTCCCCACATTATATTAAGAAAATCCTACAAGATTTTGAGGAAAAATTGTAACATTTTAATAAAAAACTTGCATAACATTAGTTAAATTCTGAATACATGATATTTGTGGTTACTTGCCCCTGATTTAGAATGTACAACATTACTCTTCATTTTAGTAAACAATATGTGTTCTGTGAGTGTAGATAATATTTTTAATCATTAAGGTATTCTTATATGAATTTAAGAATAACCCACATGAGATTAAGAAAAACTCACATAAACTTTTAAAAAATTAATTAACACTATTATATACTAATATGTTCATGTCTTCATGGATTTAACCCACACAACACATGCCAAACGTACCAAAAAAACAAAACTGAATGACTCTAATGAAGAACTTACATTAATACTTCTCAGTCCTGCTAATAAAATAACACAACTAATTAAAGATGATGATTTCATAAATATACCATATAACATAGAAAGAAGTCATTTAGGAGAATAGGTGAGCACACCAATACCCAACAATCAAAGGGTGCATACACAAATTTATTAAAAATTTAAACCCAAAAAAAAAAAAAAAAAAAAAAAAAAAAAAAAAAAAGAGAAGAAGTGAGGGCAATCAAATATCCATATGTGAACATAAAGAGCTTGTCATCTCCAAATTAAAGTTACTAATCTAAGCTATTCATCCCCCAAAGCTAACAGATGTGAATCAAGTCCAAAAAAGTACATATTTAAGATATGGGGTTTGGTATCTTATTCACATCCAAAAAAGTACATATTTAAAATATGGGGTTTGGTATCTTTTTATATTTTCAAATCAACGAACTGTAATGAAAGTTGAAGGAACATGAGTGGTAAATTTAGACCATAGATGGTAACAATTTGAAAGTCAAAAGGACCACGGGTGATCAATTTGAAAGTTTAGGATTAAACGTGACAAAATTATCATACCCTATATGACATTAACTCATATTTTAATACTGTATATTTTTGTGTGATGCTCGTGTAATATAATAAATGTAAGTATATACAGGGATTGAGGGATAAGCTGCAATTTTCACAATAAAAATTGGTTAGATGATATTTTATTGTTTTATCGAGAAAATAATATTTTTAAATTAGGTCACTTACGACTAGTACTGTCAAGGGAAGTCACAGAGGTGTCATTTGAGTACAAGATACTTGACAACCTCTGTTATTTATTCAATCGCAAATCATATTATTATACCACAAATCTAAGGTCAGCATATAATAATAATACCTTAACAATAAAAATGTATATGGTATAATCGTAATATTGATCATTTTACTCACGGAACAATGAAATAAGAGGCAGAAACCCTATAGAAAACAGTGATATTTTTCTCATTTTCTTTAAAATAAAATTTACAGCTATTTTTTAAAAAATAGTTTTGGGAATTTATACGGAGAAATAAAATTTTTTTCATTTCTTTTGAGTACTACCAACTCTATTACTTTCTCAACCTACTGAAGCACAAAGAGTCAACAGTTGCCTCCACTGCGGCTCGAACCCACTCCCACATAAATTGAGACACCGGGTGTCACTAGACCACAAGTTCTTTGGCAATTTTTTTCATTTCTAGAAATGCTAAAAAAAAGTCAATAAATATTTAAAAAAGATGCATGAAAACGCAACCTAAACTACTCCCACCATTGGTAATTAGCGTGAAAAAAGTAATTAAGGAAATATGTTTCCAACCTTAATTAAATTGAAATTTCAGCAAAAAGAAAAAAAAAAATTGTTGTTGGTCTCCTTGTCTTGACGTTGACTTAACATCTTTTTTCCATTAAAAAAATGTAATTCCAGGATATATGTCTATGAAGTAAGAATAGTGGAAAAGTAGGTGAAACTTTAAATCTTTAAAGTTGATAAAGAATGTATGTTAATTGTTAAATATTAAAACCGTTTCCAACAAATAATTTAAAAATTATTAATGGGGAATTGACAGCAACCCACAAATTAAATATATTGCGTAATTTAAAGGTTAACATATTGCCAACAAGGACGTGTACGCTGAGTGAGTATAATAATAATAATAATAATAATAATAATAATAATAATAATGATGATGATGATGATAAGCCCTACAAAAATTATCCTGTGTGTGAAAATTGTATTTTTAGTCTTTCAGTTATACCATGGTATAAATTTTAATCCCTGAGTTATATGCGTGATCATATATTAGTGGTTGATTTGGTCCCTTAAAATCTAAAATCGTCACTCCATGCATAACTTAGGGGTTAAAGTTACACATATAACTCAGGGAATAAGTGTGTACCATGGGTATATATATATATATATATATATATATATATATATAAGGATTCGAGTGTAGGTATAGCTTCCTGTGCAGTTGTGCGTTTGACGCACCTTAAGCATTAAAATTGCGCACTTTAAGTATACAGACCACGCACTTTAAGCATACAAACAAAGCCCCTTAAGAACACAAACCACTCACCTAAAGTTTTAAAATGGCGCACCTTAAAACCTTAGGAATGAAAATAACGCATCTTAAGAAGGAAAATCATGCACCTTAAGTTTCAACGCTGACGAACCTTAAGCACACAAACCACACACTTTAAGAAGGAAAATCTCACACATAAGCAACCGCACAATCGCACCTGAAAAAGCCAACCGCACGGGAACCCATTTACACACACACACACAAAGAAAATGGTCAGCCCCAACGGGTGTAATAATTTCAGACTTTCAGTCGTTGCAGCTGAATTTTAGACTTTCATTTAGATTTTTTTTTTTTTGTTAAACACATGGTGGGAATAAATGCCTCTCCAAAGAGAAAGTTCTCTCCGAAGAAACTATCTTCTCTCTCTTCCAGCCAGTAAAACTATCTTCTCTTCTCGGCCTCCAACCACTATCTCTCATTTTTTTTTTCTCTCTATTTCTCTCCTTCTTTCTCATTGGGTTGGTGATATCCTAAAAAAGGGTACTAGTGAGAATGGTATAATTGATCAGAATAATTGTACCATTTTAATTCCATTATGATTGCTCTACTCGTTATAACTAATCACATTACTCTCCCTTACTTATTTCACAAATTCGAGGAATGAAAAAGATATATTGAACACTATAAATAGGAATGTTTTTGTCACGTATATATTGTGTAAATTCTTCTTCTGTTTTTCTTTTGTCTTACCCTAATGTCCAATCTAAGGGAAAAGCTCTCCAAATTGCATTTTCTTACAAAGTATGTTTAATCAATGTCCTTCCTTATCATCTAATCAAAAGCTCCCATTATGGTTTTGGAAAATGTACAAAGAAAAAAATGTCTCCCTATCTTTAAATTTCTCAGTGACAGGAGTGAGCTAGATCGTAGGTCTTCACTTTTTGGCTTTTGTTTTATTTGTCAAGTCAAATATTTTGTTTAATTTATTGAGACAATTATTATTCTTTTTAGCAACCTTAATTAGCTTGTGATAAGATAAATAAGGAATCATACTGTAGTAGCATTCCATCTGATAAAAATAATTTTATTTAATTTTGAAATGAATACTTACGTTGTATCCTTTCATGAATATAATATGTGTCTTTCATAAAATTTTATAATAAAACTATAAGCTACGCTGGAGATCTGACTTGCATTCCAACATAATATTCAAGTTGAATGAAAATCGCAGGTCATTGAAAATTGGGAACGGATGCTAATGGAGAGTATTTCATCATCACAAGCTAGAGAGGCGCAACTTACTTTATTTAATTTTCTTATACCGCGTTATACTGCTACACATTTTTAAGATGATCTTTATCGATCTGTGTTCAACAATTTTCCACCCAGCACCAATCAATTTTAAATAACTGGCTCTGATACCACTTGTTTGTTAGGAGGCGCTTACTATTACGTCAAAAGTTATAACTCGTAAGAAAGATTGCACAACTTTATTTCCTTATATCGCCACACATATTAATTTGAGATACTGGGTGCTGGACTTAGCCTTTACCGACCTCCGTTCAACAACTCCCAGCCACTAAGTACTAGACTTGATATTTACCAGCCTCCGTCCAACACTTATAATCCTATTAAAATAAGGATTGATATGTGTGCGCGCGCAGTTTATTATATACTAATTAATTAGCTAGTTAACATGGTTTTTGAAATAACTAATTTCATAACATGTTCAACTATCTACTAATCTAATAAGAGCAAATAAAGTTAGACCTATAACAGAAACTAAAAAATGCTGGTCTAATTGTTTGTTGAAATGAATGGTTAATATTATTTTGATTTTAGTATTTTTATTATTGTATCCTCTATTATATCATTTATTTTTCTTAAATACCTTCACATTTCGTCAATATAAACTTTAGTAACGAATATTACGGTAATTATTTATTATTTTTAACTTACTCATTGATTCCAATAAGGATGTTCTTAGGTTCGAACCTCATCCCAATCAGGGTTGGCATAATTGTTGAACATGTATGTACTATGAAATATGAATATGTTAGAGTGTATTAAAAATACAATATAAAATTTAACATGAACTTTGGAGAATTAATTAGCCAAACCATATGTATAGCAATTATTCAAAGTTAAGCATCAAATATTACAAATAAGGAACCTTGAAAATCATTTTCTTACATTTTTAGAACAAATCTATATATATTAGGTTAAGTTTTTTTTTTCCTTTTTTTTTGTTTAATTAATATTCTTTTGATGATTTAGAACAAGACTCAAATGATTTAATAATTTCTTTCTTTTTTGTATTTCTCTAATGATACAAATGAGAAAGTTACGTTCAAATGATAACCCCCCTTAATGTGAGAACGTGAGGACTAATTTTGTGCACCCGTTTTTTATTTGATGACCTAAGTTTGATTTCTAAATGACATGGATTGATTTTTTTTTTTTAAAGTGGGGATAGTAGTGTCTTTTTCTTTTTTTTCTTTTTTTAAGTGTAAATACATGGGTAATCCTTAGCCAAATTTATTTCCAATTTTATTGGATCATCACCGTTTTTATTTGGAGCTACGATTTCTTCATCATCGGTCGATTGTTCGTCCATAGAAAGCGATCAGTATTTTTTTCACTCACGAGTGTCCGTCCATAATATTGCCTATATTTGGATGTTATTGTATAAGTACACATGTCTGTGTAGTATGATTGTGCATTCGAATGTACTGATTGTGCAACCCAATGTTGTGAGCTATGCATCGTAAGCTAGTGAGATGTGCATTAGTACACTTAGTGCAGTGCACTAGGACATTGAGAATGCCGATGCACGACATCCAATATAGGAACACATAGTTTCTAATAAAATTGATTTACCTCTATCCATATATTTTCTAATATTTTAAAGGGATTTGATTTCTTAATCCATGCAATATTCTTTCTTTTAATCTCAATCATGCATCATTATGATTTAATGGTCTAAATTAGTTCTCATGTTCTCACATTAAGGCCGGGTGGGTGCAAAAAAAAAAAAATGAAATAAATTAAAATTTCTTTAAATTAATCAAAATTTTAGTGCATTTATTTGATAAATAGAAAAGAAATAGCTAGTAAACTATATATACACATTAATTATATACATGAACATATATCTAATCCAAAAACAGTATATGTATCAATCCAGGTTATATGCATGGGTTTTGTCCATTTTCTTTTACTAATTAATTGATGTATACATTGTACTATGTTATATTAATATTTGACAAAATTACCCTTATTACATTTTTTGTTGCAAAATTATTCTTACACAACTATAACTCTGTTAATATTTAATAAATTCTATCATTGATGACTAAATAAATAAAATTTATAATTCACCTTTATAGTTATCATATATAGTGTAAAACCCATATGTTAAATATTTTTAATGATTTTGCACCAATTTTCTTTATAACTTTGTATGTTATATGTAATTCAAAATTCTTACTTTAATTATCATTTTTTTTTCAATAGTCTCTGTGAAACATTCTTTCTCCATTGACAGTCTTTTCCTACCCCAAATTCGTTGTCTCACAGTTCTTACTTTTGAATATTGGCTAAGGCTTCCCATTGGACACTGCACAACCCTACAAAAATTGTTTATTTAATTATTTTCTACTTTCACATGAGTGATGTTACACTCTTCTCTTAATTTTTTTTTTAATATGCACCTCTTTATATGAAATTATTTTTTATTTTTATTTTTATTTAATAAATAAACTTTTCTATTATTAATAGTCAATAAACATAGAAAATTCTATTGTTGCGTCATCAAGAGTTTATATTCCATCATTATTTAATGGATCATAAATAAAAAGTATATTTTTAATTTATTAATAAAGGTATATTTTTTGTGTATTAAAAGTACATTATTTAAAAATATTTTATTTGAGTAGTGAAGGTACATTATTTTATATATTATCAAATAATATATATATAATATGTACGTACCTTTAGTATAATAAAGGTACATTTTATTCATGATCCACAAAAATATTTGTCTTCTATATCTGGGTTGGTTAAAGCTAAAAGTACATACTAAGACAATTTATATCATGGATCATGGTACACAAATAGATCCTGAATTAAAACAACAATGTACGAAATCTATACTTGTGAGGTATAGAGTTTTATAACACTTGTACGTATACATGTTATATATTTACTTATTTTTCAAATTTGATTTAGGTACATAATTTGTGTTTATAGACACATAAGTTTACAAATACAAGACACATAAATTCATAACATAAGACACAATTATTAATTTATTTATGATACAAAATTCATACTCTTAAATTACAGAACTTTATAATGCTAAGGACCTTGTGGTCCAGTGGCATCAAACTCTTCCCTTTATACGGGAGGTGGTGGGTTCGAGCCTCAACCCTGATCCATGTATAAGGATTGAATACTAATATCCACCTACCAATCAATTTATTTGCGCCAGTTTCTAGCGTTAAATGCGGTGACAACTTTTGCTCTTTTTCTTTTTGAGAAAATGAGAAAATTCTACTCATCTTCTATCCGAAACTTCTTCCTAAAAATAGGGAACAAAATAGTTTTGTAAATTGAGATGTTCCTGGCATGAATCGTTGTATGTTCTACACAAGATACATCAAGAAAAAGAACTATATATTAATCTTATTGTAAATTATTAAATCAAATATATACATGATGTATACATGATTTTAGTAATATTCACATTTATTTATTTATATTATAATACTCTTTTTTGACATTAATGTATGTGTGTGTTGTACACTTGTTGTCTTGTTAAAAAAAAATTAATTAAAAAAATTATATCAAAACATAATTAAAAGAAAAACAGCAATGCCTAATGGGCTAAGTCCACTTTAACGGCTAAACACCTATACCAAATGTGTATTTTAGTTAAAATCCGGATCATAGTTGTCCATAGTTCACTAGTGAAAAGTGAGAAGAACACTAGTCAATTTTCACAATGAGTCAAACTTAAAATCTTATAATTACAAAGTAGTATTTGTTCTGAAGCACGAACTCACTCCCTTTCATGTGGGATTGTAAATCAGGTGTCACTAGGCCACAAGGACTTTGGCACAAATATTGTACTTTTAGTATATTAAAATGTACATTATATTCAGGTAATGTACATTATAATGTACATTAATTGAGTAGTAAAAGTACATTTATTTTGTATAATGTACATTTAATACACGAATAATTTACTTTTAGTATATTAAAAATATACATTTTGTTATGGTCCACGGATCACTGTGTGGATCATAGTCCACATATTAATTTGCCATTTAATCCGTAATACATTTTACTTTTAATTATTTCAAGGGCCTATTAACTTTATTTTGTATATGGCCCAATCTAACTCAATTTCAAGGATTCACATTTCGACATGGGCTGGGCTGATCTAATTTAATATTAAATGGACAGATTTAGCTTATTTTAGTTTTTAAAAATTACGCCTAAATATTAAAAAAAAAAAAAAAAAAAAAGTTATAGCACTGTTATTCATACCCAAAACTAATCCTCAGTTGCATTGTGAAATTTGATTTGAATTGACATTTAGATTATATAAATACAATTAGCATACTATGTATTTGTAGATAAAATAAATATTATAATATGTTCATTATAATAGATACATAATTTATTATGAAAGGTATATAATATGTTGATTGCATGTATATAATCGTTAATTGTAATATTTACATAATTTATTAACTGCAAGTATATAATATTTTAATAGCAAGTACATAATATGTTAATTATAATAAGTATATAATTTATTACTTAAAGGTACATAATATTTTTACTACAGATACATAATCTGAACATAGTCCACAGGCAAATTTTACTGTGGACCATGGTCCAAAATGGTGTCGTTTATTTTAATTAGAAGAAATGACACCCGTTCAACCGTTCCGTCTAACTAATTCTTTTTTTTTTTTTTATGATGCATTCAGTTTCATTTTATATACATTGTAGTTTCATTACAATACAACTAAAGTAGAGTAAATACTCAAAATGGTCTCTCGACTATAACAAAATTTATAAATTGGTCCTTGACTATCAAGTTTAACAAATTAAGTCCTCAACTATTCAATCCTTACTCAATAAGGTCCTCAAATATTTAATTTTTACTCAATAAAATCCTCAACTATTCAATTCTTACTCAATAAGGTCCTTAATGAAGGATTGATTTGTGAATTATTGAGTAAGAATTGAATAGTTGAGGACTTAATTGGTAAAATTGATAGTTAAGGACTAATTTGTGAATTATGACATAATCGATAGACCATTTTGGATATTTACTCACTAAAATATCATTTTAATTCAACTACAGTTTCATTTAATAGTATACACTCAATATGTGAGACTTATTATTAAATTTCATACACCCACTGTAATTTTATTATAACACCACTAAAGTAGAATTCTAATTTAACTATGATTTCATTGGATAATATTCACTCAAATATGTGAAACTTGTTATTCAGTTTCATTTTATATGCACTGTAGTTTCGTTACAGCACTACAGTTTCATTTGACAATATACACTCAATATGTGAGACTTGTTATTCAATTTTATTTTTTACATATTGTAGTTTCATTAGCACAGCTAAAACATCATTTTAATTCAACTACAGTTTCATTATATTTGACATATACGCTCAATATATGAAACTTATTTTTTTTTTTTTAGATACACTACAGTTTATCATTACATCACAAATAAAGTATCATTCTAATTCAATTACAATTTTAGTTGACAATATATACACTCAATATGTGAGACATGTTATTCAATTTCATTTTTATTCTGAGCACATCATAAATAAGGGAGGCACGCCGCACGTACTTAATCCGATAGCTAGGTCAAAAAACAGCCTGTGACAGTTTAATTAGAGGCTACTTTGTAACTTTGTTATTTTATTAACCTTGCATCCTTGCCCACAATATAAACGTGGATCCGGTATGCGGATCAGTACAAACCATAAGAGATATTTGGCGTTTTAAACGAATAAAAGAGTTTTTTTTTTTCACTTTTAATCACCCGACTATTAGACAATTTTCATATTTGGTCCTCAACTATTAATTTTTTCATATTTGGTCCCATGACTTTTAAAATCTTGCTACATTTGATCGCACGTCGAACCTAATTTTCATTCACTAATGACCAAATTTTTTAATTAAAAATGTCACAGAAAATGACAATTTTACTCTTCAAGATAAGTCACTTAACTAATTATGCACTCATATTAAAAAAACATAGAGATACAAATTTAGTCACCAGCTCGAAAAGCAATAGTAAAAGATATGGATTTATTATACGAAAGCTGGGAGGGGTGAGCGGTGCATAGGAGTGGAGGTTTGCAAAGTGGCGGCATAGTCCCTTGCCCACAAATCATAATGTATAATCTCATCAAGTGAAGGACACTCCACCATCTCCTCTCTGTGCTTCGAGCAAGTCTCTTCCACTATCTTGAATATGTCCAGATACCCGATTCTGATACATCCAAATTAACAACAATTATGAAATATAATATATGGTAGAATTGAAGAAGAAGATGATGAGATCGATCCAAACAATTATATACCTTTGATTGATAAATAGTTCGACTGCTTTTTCATTTGCAGCACTGAGAACTCCAGTCATGGTCCCTCCTGCTCTACCAGCAGCATAAGCAAGGTTCATTGATGGGTATTTCACATTGTCTGGGGATTTGAATGTCAATGACCCAATCCTATACATACATACATACATACAACAAATTATTATTAATTAATTAATTGCCCAAAATGAAAATACTAAAATCATTCGATTTTAATTACTCTGAAAGATGAAGGCGTGGCCAAGTGATCTCAGAACAGTAAATTCTATCTGGCCAAGACAGTGTGTAAAGGAGAGGCAAACGGAAGTCTGGCAGCCCCAATTGTGCCAGTACAGACGAATCCTGCAAATTCAACCATTATATATATTATTATTGCAAAAAATTAAAGAAAATGCAGGGGAATTTTACAACATTTGTTTCTTGTTTACTAAACAATCTGCGATTCAATTGTTAGAGCTACAATTTCTTTGTCTGATCATAGGGAGTGACACATGCCCACTTGCCTACTTTTATTTTGGATGCTTTACATGGTGATCTTCACAAGGAATGTTATTTAGGTCAGTTTTATTAGACAATCGGGCTAGCCCGATCTTCACATGGACCTAATCCTAAAACCTCAAACAATCGGGCTAGTCCGATCGAGCCACCAAGCTTATTGATTTTGGTTTATCGAGCTAAAATATGTCAGCCCTAATCTTAAAATGTTTTTGGTCTTATTGGGCCAGCTCATAGGTTTCAAGTTAAGATTGACAACTCTAATCTTTAGTATTATTAATTTTTATTTTTTTTTAAAAGAAGGATATGAATATGATCTGCCTTCTCTAAGGTATATGTTTTTACCTGTGTTTCAACCATGGAGTGGATGATGGACTGTGGATGAATGACAATTTCAATGTTGTCATAATCAGTCCCAAAAAGATAGTGAGCTTCAATAACTTCTAAGCCCTACAAATACCAGTACATCATCAGTAAACTCAAATGTAATAAGTATTAAGATTTAATGATTGTTATAATAATATTAATTAATTATATATCTTTGTAATAAATGTTCATAACAGACATGGACAAATGCTGGTGTATATACAAGCTAGGGATTTGTTCACTTTGAGCATAATTCTCATACTGCCCTCCAAAATATTGTTTACTGGACTAGTGAGTTATTTTCGTGAAGGACTACACATACTTATTAATAATATTGATATTGATGGTATAAAATGGGTTTAATTATTAAGTTGGTTTACCTTATTGAATAGAGTGGCGGAATCCACTGTAATCTTTTTTCCCATGCTCCAAATGGGATGTTTCAAAGCATCAGCTACTTTTGCATCTTTCAATTTTTCAACTGGCCAATCCCTGCCATTCATCACACCATAATACAACAACATTCATTTCATTTCCGGGTAGATACAAAAAATAATAGTAACATTTATCCAATTAGCTAGGATAGGTTGATGAAACCTGAAGGCTCCTCCTGAAGCTGTTAAAATAATTCTTCTGAGAGCACCCTCTGGCAAGCCTTGGATACACTGCCATCAAAATAGTTTGTTAGCCCTTAGAAATAATGATAAAATAAATAATTCTATTAGTAGCTACTAGCTTATTTTGAAATATAAGTTATTAGTTTAAACTTTTCATATTTTACTAATTAAACAAAACTTATAATTCCAGAATGCTTAAAATAAGCTACAGACTCTATAATAAGGTATAAAGCTAATTATAGTGATATTTATTATATAAGTTAACCTGGAAAATTGCAGAATGCTCAGAATCTGCAGGAAGAATGTTGACATTATGCTTGTGAGCAAGAGGAAGAACGAAAGGGCCGCCGGCGATGAGCGTCTCCTTGTTGGCCAAAGCAATGTCTTTTCCGGCTTCTATGGCAGCCACCGTCGGCTACAAATTAAAAGGTACCAAACACATCAGATTTATATATATATATATAAATGCAAGGATTTAATTAATAAACAAATAATAGGAGATCGAGGTAATTAACCTTGAGCCCAGCACACCCAACTATTCCGGTAACTACAGTCACAATATCTGGATGCCGGGCAACCTGAAATACAATATATAATAATATTATTGTTTTATTTAATTTAAGAAAAAAGAAACTGCATATATGCTAAATTAATGTTTTTTTGGATAACGAACAAGGGTGGGTATAAGACAAATCATTCTTGTAACCTTAACCGTACCAACAAAAAACCACAAGTAAATAATTTCATAATTAATCAATTCAAATCGGAAGAGTCAGAATCTTAATATATATAGTTACCAAGTCAACAACTGACTAACCTCAATCAAACCCTGTTCTCCAGGAATAATTTCAGGCTTTTGATCCAGATCAGACAAAGCTTCTTTGAGTTCATCAACCAAGGATTCGTCCCGGATTGAAACTAACTTTGGTTTGAATGTTTTGACCTGCATGCATCATATATAGATTCAATGATTTTATATATTGGTTAATTGATATCTTAAATAATTAATAAATTCATAAAGAATGGTACATTATATTTATGAAGAATATAATATTGAAACCTGGTCAGCAAGAAGAGTGACGTTTGAACCAGCTGCAAGTGCAACCACTCTATATTTCTCTGGATTTTCTGCTACCACCTCTAAGCACTGCACAGTACAGTTAAACAAATGAAAAAAAAATGACTAATAATAAAAATAAAAATGAAAGAAAATAAAAATAATAAAAAATGACTCTCTCTCTCTCTTTTCTTTCTTTTTTTTTTTTTTAAATTATAAATTAGAATATATCACATAAATAAATAAAGAGTAAAAATAGAGTCTAAATTGAAAATATATATAATATTACTGCATGGAAAAAGTGGAGAGCATTATTCTGTCTTTCTGTTGGGATTTGGGAATCTTAGCTTATTCAGTTTGTTGAGCAACACTTGTAATACAGTACAATAATTGAGTCTGGTTTTATTTTATATTTCTTTCATATATATTTCTTAAAGTCAAGTTGTTGAATCTTTTTTACTTGTGAGGTGAATATATATATCCCTTTTCAGGAATGCAATAATATGAGAACTTTTCTAACAAATGTTAAAAATTATATAAATTTTCTACAATGTAAATTGGATCTTACTATATCAAATACAATCAAGTAAACTATTCTTTTTATCAAGTATCAATGTCAATTGAAGAATTTGTTCAGTACCTACTAAAGACCAGCCTTGTACCCACTCAATAACCTTAGCTTGTGTATACGGATGACTCTAATATCAAATTGAAAGATATATTCCATCACAACTAAAAGTTTAAACTAATAGTTAGAATTGCACATTTATATAACATACTTTTAACAACCTAAGTGTGGGAAGGCATGTGTGTTGGTATGCATATATGTATTTGTTTAAGAAAAGAAAATAAAAGTATAAATGTACCTGAGTTCCAACAGAGCCGGTTGATCCAATAATTGAGATAGGCTTTGGACCATCCCAAGTTTTGCGGCTTTCTTCCGCCACGGCCCTTCCCGGCCAGGCTGGTTCAGGCGCCGCCGCCGCCGATGAACATTTCACTCTCATTCCACTATCCTTTCTCCTCATTGCAACCCCCCCTGATGAACAATATAATAATATAACATAACTCAGTACAAATACATATTTTCTGAAAAAAGAAAAAGAAGAAAAAGGAATAGTATAATCCCATATGTAATAAGGCTTTCTAGACTATTAACTCAATCAAGTTAAAACTTTTTTTTTGGTATTGTTTTTGATGATGCATTATTAAGTTTGTATGACTAAATATTTTTTGCCAAACTTAAAATGGTTAAACAGTATTGAACTTTAGAGATAATACCAATTTTTTTTTTTTTTTTTTTTGTCTCTAGATTATAATAGCGTTTATAATTAATTACAAAGAGGATGCTTCCTCACCAGTAGAGACAAAGGGGAGGCTTCTTTTTTTTTTTTTTTTAAATAATATTTAAAATTGTTAAAATAAATTTTGAAAAAAAATTATTTTAAAAAAAATGTTAATCACCACATGAAGTTAACTTGGAGTACATGTCAATTTTGGTTCAATGTGTAAAACTGACTTGCTGAGTTAATTACAATTTTTTTTAGTTTGATGACCTAATTACATTATTATGTATATATAATTCAATAGCTAATTTGATCCTTGTTCTAGAAGAAATTAAAGTCAACAATGAAATATAGTTGAATTAAAAAGATGTGACTAAATGTGAAAATGTACATCAAAATCGGCAACTAAATATGTAAGATCAACTGTCTCACTGTGAGATGTCAACAATGAAATATAGTTGAATTAAAAAGGTGTGATTAAATGTAAAAATGTACATCGGCAACTAAATATGTGTCAGGGTGGGACGGTTTCAGACAAACTAGACTTATTAAATATGAAAATATGAGCATATATATAGTAAACTATACATATAGACATTGGTTGGGGAATTGAAGGGGCCGGGGTTTGCATACTCTAAAACAAATCTTGCATTATATTCTTAAACAAACAAATCAAATGGGTGTGTCTGAATATAATGTGTCTAACTATATAATTAATTAAACAAAACTAGCTTGATTGGCATGAGTGGCCTTACACTCTTGTTCTTTAAGAGAGGTCAGAAGTTTGAACTACTATCATATGGAAAAACTAATCTGATTAGCACTTTGTCCCTTAATTGGGCCGGCCTGGTGCAAATGGAGATTAGTCTGAGTATAGACGTATAGTACAAACTAGTATGGGGTCTCTTCTACAGTTAGGGTTTGCACAAGACACCGTGTGACAAAAAAAAATTATATAATTAAACACACACAATAACGAAACCTTGGAGTTTGAGAGAGCTAAGGTTGTAGTTAGACTTGGAGGTTTGGAATTGGAAGAATGAAAAGGGCTTGGTTTCAGCACATGAGATAAAGTTGAGAGCCATTTTTCTCACAATTTCTCCTCTAAACACAACACCAATAACTTGAAAAGAAAGAACTGAAGAACTCTCCAATGTCTTCTAGCACACTCAGTAACTGGTATAGTGGCATATGAGTCATGTGTAATTTGGATAACTATTTATAGAGTGCTTGCGGCATACTGTGCATGTCATGTGCGTTTTTTTTTTTTTTTTTTTTTTCTTTTGTTTTCCAATAAAAACTTAGTTATATTTCAAGCCATAAGCTACGCAATCATACTAGTTAATATTAAATAAAATACATGCTAAATATTTTGAAAATATACAAATGATGATATGTTAGAAAAATAGCATAAATTGATATTTTAAGTAGTAATTTTGATGTAAAATTTTGAATGGGATCCCCTTTTAATTTGGGTCGGGTCAAAGTCGATTTGGATTCTCCTACAGTCCTACTAGTGGATATAATGAAAACTTGTGTGAGACCAGTTCAGATTTGGATTCTCCTACTAGTGGATATAATAAAAACTTGTATGAGACCAGTTCACATATCCTTGTCCTTGAGACGGGTATGGTCACTATGAAAATATAATACTTATTCTAGAAAAGGGAAAGTGTAATATTTTTTGGGTAAATCCACCGGGTCATTTCTTCTATGCCCGAAAAATCTAAAGGTCCGAGTTGTTGGCCAGTGGAATCGTCACTTCTATGAATAGAACCCAAGTTCTCCCAAAATTATTCCCAACAAAGAAAACTTACTTGCCACTTGAGCTATCCCATTGTGTTATGAAAAGTACGTGTAATATACTTTTGTAGAAAAATATAATACTTTTACATTAGTATTACATTTTTTTTTACAAATAACAATTTCAGTGTAAATATTATATTTTTATCCTGACCCGACCTGTCTCACAGATATAAGTCTCGGATGAAAGTCACTCTAACTAAATATCATACATAAAATTTAGAATAATTCTACACCTATGTTTACTTTTTATTTCGTTTTTTATTTTTTAATAACATGGTACATTTGATGCAGAAAAAAGTGGAACCACCATTTTTTTTTTCTTCTTTTTTTTTTTTGGGTTTCGTTTCCCCAGTGAACTAAGAAAGAGTGAAAGACATATTGCAAATGATCATGTCACACGATCAAAAATTTTCACCAAAATTCTTTGTCATCTAATGTGGCATAATAAGTAGATTCATTTTTCTAATACAAGATAAATTCGATCAGCCAATTCATAACAATTAATAAATAAAAAGAATTTTATTATCACATTATTAGATGATAAAACATTTTATCAAAAACAATTAATTCGATCCCTATAACTTTATCCTATTGCAAAAATAATACTGAATAAACCAATTACTTCCCTAAAATTAGTAATTCGTAAAACCTACTTAACATTTGATCGCTACGATTAGGGATAAATGGGTTGATAAATCGAATTTTACTATGACATATAAATAAAAATCTAGGGTTTTAATTTTAGAAAATATAAACCCAAAGGACGAAAGAATGAAATTAACAAGGGAAATTCAAGTCATATATACAACACATTTTTCTTAAAATCAATTTGCTACATCTCGATGGTGCTAAGAGGTAGCATTGTAGCGTCAGTCGTCAAGAATAAAATAGATTATAGTAATATAATTGAGCACTCAAGTTATATTACTCTCAATGAACTAGAACAACATGAGAGCATGCACTTCAAAATTTATCGGAAGTCTTGGTATAAATTTTTCAGAATAAAGATTGATTTTCGTGAAAGAGATAGGAAAATCAAGATTTTGAAGTTCTTCAAAAACAGTTAGAAACCAATATGCCAACACCAAGTATTTATAGGAGATGGTGAAATAATTAAATTAGCAATTAACAATGACATTAATATATGAAATAAATTCATATTTGTAACCTTCATAACTAACAATAATTTAATATGGAATTAAACACGGCAGTTACAAACGTTAACTCTTAAGATTAAATCGAATTAATTCATATGAATTAGAATTAATGCATTTAGAACGATACTCCGAAAAGTACATTTGAAAAGTACACTCAGCAGATTACAATCTGAAAAGCAAAAAATTCACTTTCCGATATCAACTTCTCTGTTTGACTGAGAAGTAGATGCTATCACATAAGCACATTCCACTATAAGGTGGAATTCCCACTAAGTAGTGGAGGCAGCATTCCACCTCACGGCATCAAGAACAAACCCTTATTGGGGATGCTCTAAGCCCAAGAAGGGTTTATTGTTGGATTTGACAACCAAAATGGTCGCCAATGGGAGAAAGCGAGCATTACCAATAGTCTTTTCCACTTTGGGAGATGACAACCAAAATGGTCGCCATCTCCCAGAACGGAGAAAGCGATTGGTAATGGTCGCCTTCTCCATCCCTTGGAGATGGCGGCTATCTCCAGTTGACGGAGATAGCGACCAACCAGTTGTCATCTCCAATCGACCGGAGGAGGTGATTGGTCAGTTGGTCAGTCGCCGGAGAAGGGTACGCCTTCTTCGGCACGCCTTGTTCTTTGTGGTTGATTTTTGTTGTTGCACAACTGCTGGAATTTGAGTGACCTGGTATTACAGCTCACTAACAGGTAATTGGGTCTTGATGAACTAAATTGACATGTTTATGTACTTAATTAATTACAACTTTAAAAAGTGTGAGGGTCTAATTGACTTTTAAAGTAAAGTTCGATAGCCTATTTGACCATTTTTTTAATTTTTAGGGAAGAGTTTTTTTTTTTTTTTTTTTTGGGACTCACATGTAAGGGGGAAAAAAAAGTGGCGCGCACTAGCAGTGCCTAACGAGTGCTGCATATACATACTAGGCGTGTTAATAGACAATTTTTGTTTGTACATATTTTTGTTTTCTCTAATTTCTTTTTTTTTTTTCTCCCCTTCCCCTTCCTCTCTCTCCTAATTGGAAAAATGACTTACAAAATTTAGCCCGCATGGGCAGCTCAACTGGTCACAGGGGTAAAATTTGGAAGAAGAGACCAGGAATCGAGTTTCACCAGCCACCGTGCGGGAGCAACCTGGACGATTGATGATGCTCTAAAGGGTCTTAAATTTGATACTAAGGTGTGTACTTATAATCTCTCATCCAGTTGAGTTACCATGATTTACATCCTACAGGGGGATTTAAATTTGATACTAAGGTGTGTACTTATAATCTCTCATTCAGTTGAGTTACCATGATTTACATCCTCCAGGGGAATTCAACCTTTTGGGAGAAAGACTTAAAAAATTTATGGACGGTTGATGATGCTCTAAAGGGCCTTAAATTTGAGTTTCAATTATATAATAAATTTTACCGCTCACACTAACGCATTATATACTAAGGTGTGTACTTATAATCTCTCATTGGATGGAGCAAATGAAGGAACATTTCTCAAATTATACCATGGATCAAGGTACATCTTGCACCGTAAATCTTAGTTTAAAACAACATTCAAATTATGTTTCTGCCGTTAACATTTTATATAACTATAAATAACCTGAAGATGCATGATATATTAATGGTAATGAGTACATAATTTATTTATTAACTTAAAGTACATAGTAGATTAACTATATCTACATAGGCGGTGTTTGGAAATTAGTTGTTAGTTAATAACTAATAGCTGATTAGTTTAGATGATAGTTGATTGTGTTAGTTGGTTTAACCAGCTGATAATATTTGTTGGTTATATATATATATATATATATATATATATATATATATATATATATATATATATATATATATATATATATATATATATATTTTGAGTTTTATTTGTTGGTTATATAAAAGTGTTTGGTAAATTTATTATTTACTCTTAACTGAGTGCACGTAAACTGACATATAATTGCATAAGTGTATTGTGCTATTTACTTAATTATTAAAGTATGTTTTATAATTATTTTTTTTTTAAAAAAAAGTATGTTTTATAATTTACTATTATCGTTGTATTGTATTATTATTAATTATTTTTTAACTGTTGTTTTTATTTTATTATTAATATTGTTAAAATTATAAAGAAATACTTCTTAATTAATAATAATTCAATATTAAAAATATAGTAAATAATAATTCAACATAATGGTTAACATAATTGTGTTGGTGTGTGGCGTAGGCAAATTGATTTCAGATGTCGGGAATTATGCGCTTCTAGTGATATTAAAAATGTAAATTTTAAGAAAAAATGAATAAGTATAAACATCACAATAACCAACAACTATTAATGGTAATTTAGACTTTTAAAACGAAAACGCAAAGAATTGATATCAATAAGCTACTTAAAGTAAGCCTTTTCATTCTTAAAAAAAAAAAAAAAAAAAAAAAAAAAAAAACCTTTTCATTTTCAATTTATTGGCATTAATAAGTTAAGTCAAATAGTTGTTTACTAAACCTCTAGGGTGTGTTTGAATTGGTTCGCACGTGGGAATCGAAATCGGAATCGGAATCAAATACTTGGTAATGATATAATGAGTTTTGGTAAAGTATTTTGCATGTTTGGTAGTATGGTGAAATTGGATTGATTACCAATATTGCTGGTTGGTTATGTATGATCATATAATGGGAATAAAAAGTTTTAAAAAAACAAGAACGAAAAATCAAAATATTGTTTTTCAAATATAAGGACATCCAGTACACCAATGAACAAAAGAAAAATAAAAACAAAAATCTAAAAGCACTAACCCAAACTTAAAAAATCAAATTACCAATTATGAGGATGATTCATGGAATGAAACCCTTGGAGAGTGAATTTTCTAATTAAAGGGGTAATCAAATCTCATAATAGTGTTCTAAAAACCTGTCAACAAAACAACTTACTTTGATTCTTATTTTTTGATAGCTAAACCCATGAATAAAAAAAACACCATCATAATAGTTGTTTGACCAGTCAAACAAGTTAAAGTTGATATCAAACAAGATAAACTATTTTCCAAACACCCCCATAATCTAGACATGGTCCACTTATGGGGTGTTTGCTTAACATAAATTGCAATTTAGTTACAATGAAATTCAACGGAGCTAAAAACTACAATGTTTGATTGGATGGAGTTGCAATTTCCTCATTTTGTTAGAATTACATTCATGTATCCCCTAAGAATCAGAATTCAGTACATTTAGAAAA
>CP025645.1:14938352-14981703 GCA_003576665.1 Ipomoea trifida
AAAAAAAAAAAAAAAAAACATGAAAAATTACTAAATTGTCCTTATTATTATTATTATTATTATTATTATTATTATTATTATTATTATTATTATTATTATTATTATTAAAAAGTCTTTATATTATTTCTTCCCTTCTTATTCCTAATAATTTTATTCCCCCTATCAAATAACGTAATTTAAATTTCTACTTTACACACTTCTTTTCCCACCAAATTATAAATTTTTTCTTCCTTAATTTTTTCATTCCAACCCGACGTCAATACGTCATGTTATTGGGGTAGGCTGTGGGCACCGCAAATTATATGGTGGACCATGATCATAGCTGATACTGCAGTTGTGTTGAACGGATATTATAGTTGTGTTGAAAAGATACTGCAGTTGTGTTGAAAGGAAACCGCAGTTGCACGGAACAGAGGCCATTCATTCGTTGAACAGAACTGCAGTATCCATTCAACACAACTGCAGTATCCGTTCAACACAACTACAGTTCCAGATGGATGACACAGCATCTGTTCTGCACAACTGCAGTTCCCTTTCAACACAACTGCAGTATCAGTTCAACACAACTACAGTATCAACCATGACCCATGGTCCACATACAGTATAACGAGTGTGTGGGCACGTCACATGTGGCATTTGGGCCTCGTTTTGCTAGGCGTCGAAACGTGTCATGTAATAGACAAATGGAAGAAGAAATACACATGGAACGGGTGGCCCGCCCTCCAACATTATAGGGACTAGGGACGACTAAACACTAACTGAATTAGTTACAGGCATTAGTTACAGGCATAGTACATCCTTTAAAATTAAGTGCTATACCCTCTTCGCTCAACACGTCGTGGTATAAGACAACGAAAGGGCTTGGACGGTGGCCCTTCTTACAACATTATTGTACTTTGCTAAATGAAATGATTTTTGCCACATTGATGAGTTTAAATAGGGGAAAAAAAAAAAGCACTCTTACTACTTCACATTGATTAATTGTCCTCATTTTTTTTCTTAAACGTTATGAGTATATTTTGTCTATAAAAAGTAAAATTTATTACGTCAACTAGACAGGTTGGTAGATGCGTAAATTATGATGACTCAACCTCTTAGATATGAGGATCAGTGTTTTGTGTCCAAAAAAACTTGCAACATTTGGTATAACTCTCACATTGTAGGCATTCGCTCTCAATCATGCATTTTTGTGCATAAGTAATCATGAGCTACCCGTATGGGTTATAAAGTATATCTTCAACTGTAAAAGATTGTATATACATTACGAAGCTATACATACAATATATTTAAAGGGGATAGGGGGAGGGGGTTAGCTACTCCCGCTGTGGATTTGCCCTTGACTATGAAATATCTTAGTATACAACAAATTAATTGCATGTATATCTTTAAGATGTTTCTCCAAATATTTGTACATGCAAATTAATTGCATGTATATCTTTAAGATGTTTCTCCATATATTTGTCCATGCAAATATATCTATATGGAAGTTACGACAATTTAAAAACTCTAACTTTCAAAAGATATAATAATATCTCAGTCATGAGAAAATATAAATAACGTTAATCATGCATGTAGATATTTCGTAATAAAAATGTATTCACGTAAGGTACTAAGATAAACCCTTGTATTTTTTCTCCCAAAAGATCGAATCTCCAACTCCAATGGCCCTCATGCCTAGACCTGACAAAGCATATGGGAGTATGTAAATCATGATAACTTAACTGAACACAAAGGCTCGCACAAGGAGCCCTCCTCACTTTGAGAGATTTCCCTCACATTGCCACTGATACTCGATTCCTGATCTTTCTTCCCAAATTTCACTCCTGTGACCAATTAAGTTGTCTATGCGGCGGGCAAAACCCTTCTATTTAGTATAGCAATTGGGGCAGCAAAAAATCCAAACCGGCCAGTAGTATTAGTCAGTAGGATACAATTCATGTGATGAGATCAAGAATTATTTTCCATAACCTAGCAGTACAAAACATGTGTCCACACAATGTGTATTTGACAAGAAGCGCCTTGCCTTTTCATCATCACGTTCTTGTCGTTTGTTGCGAAAATTTAATTATGGGAGGATACATCATACATATTCCATGTTGTGTTGTGCTTAATTTGCACATTTTAAATTGAAAATGATATATCGAGAATAAAAGTTCTTTACGTATTGTAAAGATAATAAATGTTATAAATCACTCTTTATTTTTAGATGAATTAAAATATGATACGTAAGTATGGAGTAAAAATTAAGAGTATAAATTGTATTACTCTTTAGAAATATGTGTTATAAAGGTGGAGTTGCAGATTTTGCAATTTAGCGAATACAATCAGTATTTTGAGTCTTTATACTAATTAGTATTTTCACTTATGCAATGCACGAAATTGATTGTTATAATATCTTAAGAATATTTGGCTCGTGCGATATCTTGAGATACACTTATATTTTGATATTCAGTAAGTATAACTATATTAGGAAAAAATTCACCTGAGATTAATGGAATAAGCACTTGAATATTTGTTGGTTTACCGTAGAGCGTTGATATTCTCTAGACAAATAACAGCGCATCAACCAGAGCCTTAAAGAGCTTTTCCTTGTCCTTGGATAGGTTGGAGCGAGGCATAGACAAAAACAGACTCTATTACTAAACAATAAAGAAAAATATGAGAAATAACATAAAAGAATAGAAAATATTCAATAGTAGAATTATTCTTCGCTTTTGAAAATATTAATACTTTTAAATTAAAGGTAATATATATCACTTTTATGCATTAAAAAAACCGATACTTTAAAGTAATATATATATATATATATATATATATATATATATATATATATATATATATATATATATATATATTTTTGAATTGAATTGGTCTTTTAAAAAAATAATAAAACAATTTTAGTCATCGACTATTATAGTATTGTTACATTTATTTCTATTATTTTAATTGTGTCACATTACATCTTTAACTTTATTTGTTGGTCACATTTATTCCTTCGTTTAAATTTCACCATTGATAAAGAATGCTAACATGTAATTTCATACAGGGACTAATGGGTCACACTTATAATTAAAGTATTTGAGTTTCCATTATGGCACATTGAGAAAACGAGGATTTTGAATGGTTATTTAACATCATTTTAAATGTCATTTAAATATATTTGTCGATGGAGGATATAAAACTATCATGTCACAATAATGTTAGGACCAATCGCGATGTTTGCAAAAATAAATAAAATCAAATAAAAACTAAATGTGAAATGACACATAAATTTAGGACCAAAAAAGGAGAAAGAAAAAAAAAAGACTTAACACTTTGAACTGAATAGACCAAAATGCACTTGTATTTAATGCTATTTAAACGATTTTGTTGAGAGATGACTAAAAAAGTTATGCAACAATAATATTATGACCAAAGGTGATATTTAAAAAAAATAATGACACCAATAAATCTAGGACCAAAAACGTAATATTAATTTTATTTTTTCTTATTTTCTTTAAATAGTCTAAACCCATGTAATGTATATGCATTTTCAGATTAATTCCTGAGATGATTTTTATACAAGTTTTTTGTAATTTTATGGTGTAATTTTATAAATAATATTTTTTTAAAAAAAACTAAAAATTTATCAAATTTAAAATGCTTACATATCAATTATCATCGTTATATATGGCATCATAACACCTACCTTAAAATATTTGTTTCAAATATACTTTCAGTTTATGTTTGTTTGTACGCCGCTAATGTGGCAATGGAATATCTTGTGACGTCTGCCTGTCGGTGGTCGTAGCTGCCCGTCCAACCAAATCTTTGACAGCAAAATATATAACTCAATTTGGTATGCGAAGACGAAATAAAATATAAAAATAAAATAAAAATAAAAAGGTCTTGTATGAGCTTATATCATTTTACATTAGACGTGTAACTTTTTTAATTAAAATAATTTTTTATGAAGGATCATGGATGTTAATTTGAATCACAGATAGTAATAATTTAAAAAGTCGAAGGACTACGGGTGAATGGGTAATTAATTTGAAAGTTTAATTTAGGACTAAACATGACAAAATCACTTTACCTGAAGGATCCTAGATGATATTAACTCGAGTAAATTATCAAAATGGTCCTTCGACTATATTGATTTCACCAATTTGGTCCTACTCATATTGATTTGGCTAATTTCCTCCTTCGGCTATCTTTTTTTTAACCATTTTGGTCCTCCAGCGACTTAGACGGTATATGTCCGGCGACTGTAAGGGTAAGCTAGTAATTTCAGCATAATTCCCGCTTTTATTTTCGTCGTATAAATTACCAAAATGGTTCCTCGACTATATTGATTTCACCAATTTAGTCCTACCCATACCCGGACGTATACCGTCTAAGTCGCCAGAGGACCAAAATGGTTAAAAAAAAAAAAAAAGATAGTCGAAGGAGGAAATTAGCCAAATCAATATGAGTAGGACCAAATTGGTGAAATCAACATAGTCGAGGAACAATTTTGGTAATTTACTCTATTAACTCTTACAAAACATATATAAAAGGGTTCATTATAGATGACATTTTCCTAAATTTATTGATTATTTGTAAACTACTGTATTTTATCGAGACCAAATTTATAAAATGACCAATGACCTTGTGATTTAGTAACACGAAGTGATTCTCCCAACTGAAAGGTCATGGACCTCAGTCCAAGCGGAGACGGCCTTCAATAATAGGTCATGAAAGTCGTTAAGAACATAAATTATTTTTCTATTAGGGTGCGTTTGGAAAGCAGGAAAATGACTTCTGGAAAATGTTTTCTGGAAAATGAGTTATTTTCCGGAAAATCAATTCATTTTCCGTGTTTGGATGTATTCTGGAAAACTGTCTTTGGGTGTTTGGTTCGTTTTCTGGAAAATGGGTAGAATTGTATAAATATATATATTTTTATATTATTTAAAATATTAAAATTATTATAATAAAATAAAAATAATATTTTAAATCATAACAAAATTTAAAAACCCCCCCCCCCCCTCTGGTTTCCGGCGCCGGAAACCAGAGCAGCCGTGCTCTGGTTTCTGACGCCGGAAACCAGAGCACGACTATGGTTTCCGGCGGAAACCATATGCCTGATGCCGTGCGTCGTGTATATTCCAGGGGGAAAATGACTTCCCCCAAATTTTGGGGGAAGTCATTTTCCCCCAAATTGGCCTCATTTTCCCCAGTCAACGGAAATCATTTTCCGTTGACTGGTTTTCCAAGTGGTGCCAAACATGAGGAACCCGGAAAATGACTTCCAGAAGTCATTTTCCGGGTTCCCAAACACACCCTTAATGGGTTTTATCTTCTTCTTTTAAAAAAAAAAAAAAAAAATCTCCCTTCATTCAGTTTTCTTCTTCATATATTTAATTAGTATATGAATGACTAGAGATTTGTGCAAAACTCATCCGATCCCAAACTAGCCATACATGAGGTTTTGCTTTTTGAACAAATAAATGCATCTTAGCCATTTTGGTGTAAAATAATGTCGAATCTTTTTTCTTTTTTTTTTTTTGTCAGCAATTTTATACTATACATTGCCTTAGTTTTGGGACCATATATTGTCAGCAATTTTATAAATATTAATTAATTAGTGATTCCAAACCGTCGATCATCACGACGTAATTCAATTATTTAGAAATTTTCAAACGTGTATAATTAACAATCATATTATGCACAACATAACGTTTATCATGTGCAAAATAATGTATTGTAGTCACAATAACCTTAGAGCATCCTCATCAATGGAGTTATTTCACGGTAATTGAGGGATTTTTGTAAATGTGATTAGGAAAGAGAAAGTGTGAGAAGATAAAAAAAAACAAACAAATATGATATTAAAAAACAAAAAAATAAATAAATAAATCAATGCGTCGAGGCGCGCCTGACGCGCCCGCATGGGCGGCTGCTGTGCGCCATACGCGCACAGCAACCAATGAAAATAAATGAATGCTCTGCAATTTACTGTTCCATGATCTGGGTTATAGCAAATGAACCCAAACCCTTCTCTTTCCTCTTCTCTCTCCATTCATGTGGTAAATTTCTGACATTATTTTCTCCAATATCCATGGATAATGTTGCTCTTAGTGATTGGTTTTTATATTCCATCCCCATTGTACTCTTCGACAATCTAAAAAAGATACTAAAACAATTCTTAACTTGTTGAATAATTGATAGACTGAAAACATATTTTTTTAATAGAAACATAGTTATATAAAGAATGGAATAGAAAGTCCGGTTGGTAAAATGAGTTAAAATTGACATTTAAAGTAGCTATTTTGATGTATAATTTTCAGTGGGGTGTATTTCTGATTTTATTGGTTAGGTTAAAGTGAGTTCTAGTTTTCCTAAGCAAGAGATTTAATTTGAGCCTCAGTGGAGCCAATGACCTTGTGGTCTAGTGGCACTAGTACTGAGGCGTTACTGTCACATTGTAACAGAGTCAGTAACACTCAAAAAAAAATTAATTTGATATATTATATACTCAACGGGGGCAACCCTAGTTAAGTTGGTAACTTGGTAACAATAAAGTTACAAATTTGATCCAGACGAATTGAAATTAAATCAGCCTATTGACATTATTGGTATGTATTGAACAGCTATGGACAAATTTAGTTAGTTTATCTCCTTGCGGGCGTCCTTTGTCAGCTAGAGTCGCAAGTGAAGTTTACTCTGTGCATATCATCAAGTAATGACTGCAGATTTCACTCAAAACTCACAGTCACACCCCTCGGTGTAAGAATTACGTCCACTTGAAGGCACTAACATGTAGGAATTATTATAATGATCATGGAAAAGATATCTAAGACTTATTTTCAAAAAAAAAAAAAAAAAAAGATATCTAAAGACTCGAATTAAAGAAAGATGTTATATAGATAAAACTACATGTCAAAAGTTACATGTGATTTGTCAAAGGCGATCTGCGCACAGAAAAGCATATATTATATATGAGGAAATTAAAATCATTCCCAACACTTCCCCTCCTCCATTGTCGATCTTTCATTAGAAATCTACTTGCATTTCTTCTTCGGAAGAATCAACCTAACTGTACTCGGAGTAGATGCGAAATAAAAGAGTGTTTTTTGGAAGATCCAATAATATAATGCTATTACAAGGAAGAAAATAAATACAAAGAAGACATCATTGACATATGTGTGCCCATTAATTTCCTGATGCCACATGCGACAGATGTCGTCCTTAATAATTCACCTGTCCTAAGAGCATCCTTATCGGTGGAGTTTTTTCGCGGTAATTGAGGAGTTTTTGTAAGTGTGATTAGGAAAGAGAAAATGAGGTGGAGAGGAAAAAATAAATAAAACAAATCAAAATTTTAAAAAAAATAATAAATAAGTTAGATGTCAGGCGCGAGGCGCGCTTGACGCCCCATGCGGGCGCGTGCAGTGCACGCGCCCGCATGGGAGGCTCCGCGCACAGCAGCCCATGCTGTAAATGCTCTTGTGTCATTTTTACTGTGCTATAATCCCTTCATTTGCAGAAGCTTCATTTCTCTTCTCTTTCTTCACCTCTCTCATGCCAAGTTGGCTATTATTCTGACAATAACTCCATATGAACCCCTGATAGGGGTGCTCTAAGACCCTGCGCACGTTATTAGGTGACCACGTTGATGTGTTTTGTTATGTAGGATTCTATAATAGGAATAAAAGTTTTAAAAATACACAAACAAAAAATTAAGAAATTTTTTCTCAACCTACTGAAGCACAACGAGTCAACAGTTGCCTCCACTGGGACTCAAACTCACTCCCATCATTCATGTGGGAGTGTTAACCGGGCCACCAATGCCACTTGACCACAAGGTCTTTGGCACAATTAGTCATAATATAATTACATCCAAAGCACAAACAAAAAAAAATCAAAACAAAAATCTAAAAACACTAATTCAAACTTTACTAATAAGATGGAGTGATATATAGTCGTTTTTAATATGTTACCTGCAAACACATAATATTATGTGTTTGTAGTTAACAATTTATGTGTATGTAGTTAACATGCTATGTATCTTCAATTTATTTATAGGCATATAAATGATTAAGTGTAGATACAGAATATGTCATCTACAAACGCATAATCTCTAAAGTTCTATAATATAAGATAGACCTTACTCAATTATTTAATTTGCCATACTTTGTTTTTCAAGTACTCACATTGGAGATTATGTTTTCCCAGGACCACCTTGGAAATTGATATTCTACATCCATTGCATCACATACATGTTATCTCTAACTTTAATTTTAATTTATTTAAATGTGATACATCAATTATTTGTTGAGTTGTTTTTTAAATTTGTTATCCCCTATTGTATCTTCTATTGAAACTTATTCATATTATTCCTTTTTAATTAAAATCTTCTTCAATTCGTTGCTATATCGCAATGAAAATTTTCTTGAATTTCTTTTGCAATAATCTTATGTTTGCGTGGTTGTGAGGATGATTTTGAGTGTTTCAACAGAATTGTGGCTATTTGATTAGGCCCGTTGATGCTCTGTTGAATTATATTGGGAAGAGTTTAATTTTCAAGTTTAGGGGATGTAAATGTTTATAATTGAATACTCATTCCGTCCCAAATTGATTGTCGCATTTACTTTATGCACGCTTTTTAAGAAATTAGAGTAAGGGTTCGATTCTTGACATTGAGTATGGAGCAGTCTTAAATCTATAAACTAGCTGTCTCACCCAAAGAGATGTTATGTATATGGAATTAGTCATTGTGTTCGACGATGGAAACCATATATGTACACGCAAAAAAATAAAAAATGCTATGTGTTTTTTAAATATGCCCTTACTGTTTTCACTTTTGTAAATAAAAACAATAAAGAAAGCAAAAGTCATAAGGGTAAATTTTATTTTTTTATTTTTATTTTTAAAAAAAAAAAAGTAGAATGATGGTGATATTTTGAAAATAAAACAACATTTTGGAACAAATTAAAAATGAAAGTAAGACGGATGAAATGGGATAGTGGAATAATTTTTAAATCTGCATATTACATTCATTTGATGGGAACTTTCGTCTTTGATTTAGAATTTGCTTATTTATTGGAATATTTTTTCAATTATATAATGCAAACATAAAATTAGATGAGAAATTATCTTTTTTACAAAAATGAGAGACTTCTAGCTACATTTTTTACCCCGCTCAAAATGTAACTTCGACATGAAATTAAAGCGTAATGGTTTATTGACTTAGCAGATATGTACAGTTGCATGAATATAAAATAAACACCACTTATGATGGCTTTAATTTGTTTAGCAATTAGATATTAGTTGATTGCGCTAGTTAGTTTAATTAGCAGATAAAATTAGCTATTTATGAAGAAGCATTTGGTAAAGTTAATTGTTAACTTTGACTGATAACATATAAAATGACTTTTGAGGATATGAATTTATTTTATAATAATTTATTAATATTAATAGTTACATATAAGTAAAAATATTTTTTAATAATTATTCTTTGTACTTCTTACCTGCTTTGTCGGGTCAAGGCATAGGGACCTTTATGGTTGGAAATTCAATTTTTGGGAGAAGTATATAAAGTTGTAACCATGGTTGAAAAAATCCCTAGGCACTCGGGGGGCGCCTAACACCTAGGCTGCGATTATCGGCGACTAGGCGCTCGTGTATATTTTATTTTTTTAAAATTTTTTTTATTTTTTATTTTTTAGGACTTGATAATTATAAACTATTTAATAGTTTAATAATTAATACTAAAATATTAAATATTAATCAAAAAACATCTAGAGTTTGAACAATTTAGGGTTATTTTGTTCAAAACGATGTCATTTTGAGTTAAAATAACTCATTTAAAAAAGAAGAGAATAATAGTTAATCGATCGACTAGGCGACCTAGTCGGTGCCTAAGAGGCCTAAGCGGTCAGCACCAAGGCGGCACTTAGGCGGCCTAATCGACAGTCTAGCTGGTCAGCCACCTAAACCACTGATTATGCTAATACGCTAGACAGTCGATTAATGCCTAGACGGGATTTTTCCACCACTGATTGTAACACAAATAACTCTATGCCTGAAATGCCAAATGTAAGCATAGAGATCAGAATTCAGAAGTCACATGCAGAGAAAATGACTTCAACCCTAATTGTGTACTTCCATCATTTGGCATTTTCTTGGGAACTTTATGACACGTTTAATAGTCTTCATAAATCATAATGACTTACTAGTTACTAGTGGTGTCTTTTTCATCGAGAGTAGTACTATATTTAGTACTATTTTAGTCTCTATCAAAGTAGCATTCTTTGATTAATTCAAAAACTAAACTATGATTTTTTAAGTGATAAAAGAAACTCGTAGTCACTACTTAAATATGTGTACTGATTTTTTTTTTTTTTATCTTTCTTAAAAAATTATAAATGTACTCTCAAAAATTAATACTTCTTTAGAGTTAAGAGAGAAAGAGAGGAAAGAATATAGTGTCAATCAGCAGGGATATGATCACCAAAGATTGAAGTAGCTTAGTTGGTTATATGTATCTTACTATTTTAAGAGATCTAATTTAAGGATTAAAACTTGTTGACTACCTTCCACTTTAATTGTAATTTTTTATATTAATTATGAGATTTATAATGTGTTAAGTTTGATATTAATTATTTAAATTGATGAATTAATTGAAACAAAGTATGTTTTATAATTCGATTATAAAAATTATTTTTTTTTTTAAATTTACTTTTTGTGTACTATGTAGTCAGTGTAATCTAGAAGTTTTAATTGTGTGTCAGCGTATTCAAATTAAAATAAAAAGTATTTCAAAGAATAGCATATTAATTGAGATAATATGTAATTTATTCCAACCATTTCAAATTTTATTCTAAATATTTTATCACGTTGTAGTTTTTTTAAGTTTTCGTTCTCACTTAACCGTATATATGGATATGCCTCTGCCGATCATCACCATGCCTCTTGTGCAAAATTCAAAGAAAGAAATGAAAAAACTATATGAACAATATTGACTGTGTACCCGGTATAAACTCAAAGCCATAACCATTCACTTTAGAGTGGTATCGGGCAAAAGAGTTATATGAGTACTAATCAACACCTTATAATTTTTCATATATAAGGACAATGATAATGTGAGAACTTGTAGCCCCATAAAAACGTGCAAATTAATCTCATTCGTTCATTTAGGATAATCAATGATAGAAAATTAAAGAAAAATACGATGACATTATTAGTGCAGTGCTACTAATCAACACCTTAAAATTTTCCATATATAAGGACAATGATAATGTGAGAACTTGTAGCCCCATGAAAACGTGCAAACTAACCTCATTCGTTCATTTAGGATAATCAATGGTAGAAAATTAAAGAAAAATTACGGATATTATTAGTTATCTTTGGACGCATTATTAATTGTTTCAAATGCACCATCATAGTTACATAAATGTCACCATAATTTTCTCATTTTTTTCATTAAGGGTGTGTTTGGAAATCAAGAAAATATTTTCTGGAAAATGAGTCATTTTTCAAAAATGATTTCATTTCTAGTGTTTGGTTGCATTTTGAAAAACTGTCTTGGTGTGTTTGATTCATTTTTCGATAAATGAATAGAAATGTATAATTATATTATTTTTATTATTTTATTTAAAATATAATATATATATATATATATATATATATATATATATATATATATATATATATATATATATATATATATATATAAACTAATATTATTAAAAATAATATTTATAATTTATTTTTTTTTAAAAAAAAAAACGCCCCTCCCTTGCGGAAACCAGAGTAGTTTCCAACCAAAGCCCTTCTCTGGTTTCTCGCTGAAATCAAGAGAAATGCTCTGGTTTCTCGCCGAAAAAGGTTGGGCAGTGAAGGCAGAAAATGACTTCCGCCTAATTTGGACCGAAATTATTTTCTGTTGACTGAGTTTCCAACTGTAGCCAAACACTAGAAGCCGGGAAAATGATTTCCGGAAATCATTTTCGGGGCTTCAAAACACACCCTAATTTCCAATACTTGATTATCCTAAATAGGCATAAAATTTTAGTGTTCAACTACATGGATCCTTGAAACAGGGCACAGATCACATTGTTTGTTCCTTGGATTACTTTGATAGGTATAGTCGTGTTCAAGGAGCTGTTGTTTTAATCTGCCAAACGGTGAGACACTTTAAAATCTCACATGTTGGAACTTGGAAATGTGAAACTCACTGAGACAATATGGTTGAGGAACGTTCTCTACATTCCCTCATTTACATTCAACACAGAATATCCCTCTATCCCTACCAACAAAAACCTTGTAATTGAATGCAGAATGTGAAAAGGCTGGATTCTACTTTTTGGAGCTAAAACCTCCAAAATTGTATATGATTATTGCACTCTCTGGAGCAACTTCTCCACCATAATCTTCTGCTGCACGGCGCTCAGAGACTCGGAATTCATGATAGCATTTGAGACAAGGATAGTTGTTGCGGGGGAGGGAGCATTTACCTACAACATCACAAACTATTTAGTATAAATGATGAAAGACAAAACGATGCAATGAATGCTAGAGGAGCACGAGTGTCGTACCCAAATACGGCCATTCAAACCAATTGCAATTTCAAAAGAGAGCTTCTTGCCAAGAGCTTCAAGAACAGGGCATGTCGGGGAACTCAAAAGTCTAAGGAAAGGATAAAGGAAGGAATTAGCGAATCTGAATAACATATGAGACAGGATGCACGATATTCCTCCAAATTTCAGCAAGCATGCTCATGTTAAGTCAGAAAATTACGAAATAAATGGACAAAAGAGATCTCACATTCGTGATAAGCCAGTTGATGATTCAAACATGTACCCCTCTTTAAGGGGACCAAACTCAGCAGCCTTTCCTGAAGCTACAGAAACAGGCAATTGTTTTAAACTCAATGTTAAGTATTTAAAAATAGAAAATTCAATAAATAGAAGGAATTCTTTAAGCTGAAGTGGAACTTACCATCCATGCATGACAGCTCAGGGTTCATTCCAGTGTTGGCCTTGACAACACGGGCATAAATCAGCGTTCCGGCCTGAAAACAACCATATGTTTAAAATCTCAAAAGAGCACCAATGATGATGATAGTATGTAGAAAACAGCAAATCCAGGACAATTTCACAATACTCTGCTGAAATATATATTTTTTTCTTTAGATATAATAGGGTGATCTGGCTTCTTACACTAAGAAAATAAGCATACTAAAAAGGATTCATAAGTACTGAAATTTCTCAGATCCAATTCAACAGTAGATCTATTTTCAGTCATCACTAAACAACTTGCCTATCCCCAAATCAGTTAAGAGAGTAAAACATTGATAATACCCAGCATGCATCCGAAATCCAGATTCATCATTATACTGAATTAGTAGATAGATTGTTTAATCGATGAGCACTAGAAATAATTAATACCAAGAAGGTATGTGGTGGAAAATAAGAGTCAAAAAGGAATAATATATCCAAGTTGAAAAAGAAACAGGTCAAACAACTTCTCACCCTGTGGGTTACAAATGGGCACATTGGGTCAGTTTTAGGCTGATCGTAATGAATCAAAACCCATTATGTCCAAATCAGTGATGAGTTTAATGTAGATGGGTCATAAACAGTAGCCAAATTGATTTTTTACTCTTCTAGATATATTTCACCCAAAATATTCATGTCAAATCTAGGACAGTATTATATTATATTGGGCCATGCATAAACTCAAGCATAAACAGTAGCATACTTTTGTGGATAATATATATTGTGGAGTACTTGATCTTCAATATATTAATAATTTAAATTCAGTTCATTTTAATTAGTGCATGACAATAAATTTATATAGTAAATTTACTGCTAGAAAATATAGCAAATAAAATAAAACAAAATTTCCTCAAGGAAACAACAATTTCTTTCACAAGCATCTACTTGCAGACTTGTAATCCTACAGCTTTTTTCACATGCATTTTAAAGTGAAGACATTGCCACACTTTAAAGAGCTACAAAAGTCCATGAATAGGACCAAACTGTTGTTGAAAAGAAGAGGAAACAGCAGAAAATACAGAAATTGAACATTCTATCCATTCCAACCACACTGTTGGGTGAAAAATTTTATCCAACATTAGCTCATTATTCACACAGATCCTTGGGGCCTCAAACCGCATTTAGCTCATTCTTGAAACTACCCTCCCCACCCACTAAACTTTTTGAAGATTTAGACTCTTAAGCATCATTTTGCAATCCCTTGAACTATAGATGCACCATGTTCCAGATGTGGAACTGGTTCAAGTTTATGTCATGTAAATGGTTGCTCAAAATTTCAAAAGCACAAAGGCTGGGTTGGTAGAAGCAAAATTTGTAAAAGCCAGTCAAAATATATGAAAACATTGAATTGAGTCATAAAATGAAACCAACTGCATGCCATAATCCAGAAGCATTTAAAGGAAGAAAGTACCTCAAATTTTGGAATGTTTCTTCTTGTTCCTCCTTCAAATGCTAGAACGGGCAAAAATGCCAACATTGACCCTTTAATGTCTACAAGAAAGTTCTGTCACCAAAAAGAAAAATTAAGCATAAATCTTGAAATATGTACATGAATGTTCAAAATAAGTCATGCAAACAAATTGAAAGTTCAAGTAAAAATACAGAGCCTACAAAAATACAAAACAGAAGAACTAGACTTAGTTTGAGACAATGATAAAAACAGGTTTGAGGTTAACAAAAATCGATACAAAAACATTGATGGTTGAACTGCAGCACCGCATATCTATAGCCGTTTGAACCAGGGGAAGCAGTGAAGCACATATCATATCACAAAAATCTAGTAGGGGGGCACAATTTTCTAAAGCAATGAATTATAGGCTTGTACTATAAACCAATGTGAGATGTTTAATAGTCCTTTTAACAACATAACTGAAAAAATGAAAATTATAAAGGACAATTCAAAAATGATTTAGAATTGGAAACAATCACCATCAAAAGATTCAAATTGTAAAAGTAAATGAAAATACAGAAGAGATTTTGATATTCATTACAAAATCAAGTGGAGGTTCTCATTTTCATAACACACAGATATATATTTGTGTATATTGTTCTCTGTTTTATAAGTGAAACTGGATCAGGGGATAACATCTAAAGGAATAATAAGGGAAGGAGATATTGTACTCTCATATAGTCATACACTCATATAGAATCTCTGGCATTTAATTATTGAGAATCAAAACACTCATTTTCCTATTAGTTTTAAAATTTTTAATCAAATTATTGCTCAAAATGGGATGATAAAAATTTGCTTACATTAAATCTCCTTAAAGACAATAAGAGCTTTAAATACCTAGTAGGTAGTTAAGCTCCCTATTCCCAAGAATAAAGCTCATAAAAATATTACCACATTAGAACATTCTCAGTATCAAATTTGATGTACATAAATTACTCACATCTGGTTTAGTGTCGACCACGATTCCAAGAACTGAATCTCCCGCACAAGGAACATACTGTAAAGAGTATCACGATTGATAAGAAAAACTTGCATAGCATCTATAAGTGAAATACCATCAAATTAAATAGTTTCATAGAAGTAAATTTAAAAAAAAAAAAACACATAGAAAGAACCAAATAAAGTTCTAAGGAAAAATCCAGATACAAGACTTATGGAACATTAAAAAATATGACCCCTGTGATAAAGATCACAATAGCAATTAAAGAGACTCATAAATAACAAAAGGAAAATGCTTCTTGCCCCTCCTAAATGCCCTCCATGACATGTCTTATAATCATTGGGTGCCATGAATTGGCCGACCCCATCAACTTTTAATGAGATGTCAGGAGGGAAATTATGAGGGGAAAATTGTTTAGGGGTGAATAGCAATACTCATAACAAAATATCAATCACACCTTGATTTTAACATGGTAAATCAATACTCAATAGCTGCAACCAACTAACAATTTTCAATCACTTTCTATTATTAAAAATTAATTTTCACACTAAGTTTGAGCCTTAGCAATACTAAGCACAAGAGAACAATTTGAATTTTGAAATGAATTAAGATTCAGGCAAATTTTGAAATGAATTAAAAGCAATACTAAGCAGAAGAGAACATTAAGCACAAAAACTCGAACTTATCACAAATACCATATCAAAATCATTTGGTGTTCAGTGTTCTAAGCAATTTAAAGCATCATACTCACTCTTTTTTGTGAGCTTTCAACCCAGTATTTATTTGGCTTTGTATATCTCAAAATCCCAGCTTTCATGACAGATACAGTATCACAATCCTGCAAAAAATAAAATAAAAAATCAACTAAATTTCTGCACAAAGGCATTTACAAATCCAATTGTTTATATTTCTGTAATTTTTTTTCTATCCTATACTTCTTCCATTTAGTAATAGGGCCATACTATTTAGTGTATCTCATTCATCACTGGAATTTTAGAAATGCACATGAACATCATGACCAGTCTGAAGAGTATGTGTAAGTCTTTAAAAGCCCAGAACACCAGTGATTGAACATAATTAAGCATTAAACCCAGTCTAGTTTGGCTTAACTACATGGGCTCTATTTAACCATCAATTCGTTTTAAGTGTTAAATCCATCATAAGCTTCTTGCGCATATTCCTTAACTTCCTTGATATAAATATTAACTTAAGGACCCAAGATTGGAGCATTTTCCATCAGAAAGTATCACATAAAGCAGCAAACTAACAAAAATAAATCATATCACATGCTAGGAGTGCTTAGCAGATTGATAAAATACGAGTGGTATATCCTTGCTGCTTGTGAAGAGAATGTATGTAGTGCTTTCATATTCCCACTATTCTAATTGTTGATTAATATAAACTTTGCACTTAAATTTTATAATTAAAAAATATGAAAGAAAAGAACAGCAAATTTTAGTGAAGGAGTGAAAACCTGTCGAAGGCCACCCCCAAGCTTTATGGTTTGGTTAGCCAGTGAAGAAAGATCCAATATCACATCACCTGGGACCTTAATAAGAATTTAAAACAAAAATTCATGATTTGCATTTCTGAATATAAACACACTCCCAAAAAAAAGCATCTCTAAGAAACCCAAAGTAGTAATTCTACTTACTACTGGTTGGTCTATGAAGCTTGAGAGAGTATTTGGTTGTTTAGCTTCCATTTTCATTTTTCATCAAAAAATGATAAAACTCTAAATTTGTATTTGGGGGGTTTTGGAGTACGCAAGGATTAGGTTTGGTTCTAAAATGCTAAGTGCTTAACTCAGAATCCTGCAAAAACAAAAGGGAGAGGATATCTTAATGCTGTAAAAAATGCAATCTTTATCGAAATCGTGTTTAATATAAGCATATTTTAGGTTTGAAACAATATATTGTGTGTGAGTACCAGCCGCTTGTGCTAGCCACTGAGTGAGCCGTGAGCCTTGAGGTTTGAGGAGACTGTGGGCGGCTATTAGAGTGAGAAACTGAGAGGTCAGTCGGCGTTGGAGGAGACTGCCGCCTGCTGGCTGGCTGGCTGCGACGGCGACGGAGAGGAGTCGACAGAAGACAGAAATCGCCGAGTCTGAAAGGCAGGCAGGGACAAGGGCATTCAAAATCTGTTTAGGGCTGGGTTATAAGTTTTTTTTTTTTAATTATTTACGGAGTAATTGTTAATAAAATAAAATCGCTTTAAAATTTGATTTATGTTATATCCCAATATAGTAAAACGAGAAATGAAATATAACAATCCTTTGACTATAATTAGCATATGAATGAACTGTTATACAAATAACTAAACTTGTGTTTTTCAAAACATCAGGTGCCACTAGACCACAAGATCTTTAGTAAAATTTGATTTATGTTATATCCCAATATAGTAAAACGAGAAATAAAATATAACACTGCTATAATAATACATCAATATATTTATTTATAGTGTCAAACATGATTGGAATTGGTATGGATAACATTCATTTTTGTCCATGTAGTTCTAATTTCTAAATGTTTTTGATTCAAATTTGAAAATGGTTAAATAGAAAACTACATACCTATTGTAATTTCTTCTTCTCCCAAACTTTATCCATGTGACCAGTTGAACTGCCCATGCGGGCTACCTATTGTCATTTCTTCTCCCAAAACCTATTAAATATTACATGTAGTCGTAGTGGTGAATATATAGATCGTATAAATAATAGTGGTGATGATAAGATAAGTAGATATAGGTGGCGATAGAGTAGGTGGGTGGTGGTAGATTTGGTTGGGTAGATGATATGAGGAGAGACAAGCACTTGGTTGGCAATTGGTGGTTAGCGGTTAGGGGTTTTTACCAATGGATTGTTTTCGTTGATTATAGAAAGATGTTTGGTAAAATTAGTTGTTTATGATTAGCGGTTAACATGTCAAGAGACGTATATGGGCATGCGTATATTTCACTCACTCTATCTCATTTTATTTGTCATATTTACTATTCATTGGTCAAATCAACTCTTTCTTCATTGCTTATTTTCTTTAGTAATTTTTAATTATTTTTAAATTTGACCTTTTGTATTTAATACTCCGTATTACTTTTACTTTAGTTTTTAAATATATAAATTTTATATACTAATATTAACCTTAATATTATGAAATTTTGAATTAAAAATAACTTCAATTTAACTTAATCACACAAATATGAGTGGAGGAAGTATATAAATAATTCATTAATTTCGTTCTCAGAAGGTTTGGCATAACAATCCAAAATTTCTTTAGTTACAATTGCCTCACTTTTATTTGCCTTAGCAAGGGTGAGAATATTATCTGCAAAGAAAATATGTGAGAAATTGTTGGATACCTCTTTTCGGATAGAAGAATCTATATTATGCACCTACTAAACAAAACATAGTATGAATTGTTGACACACAAAATATGATCTCGATTAATAATCGTATTGTAAAATTTCAACTGGAGAAGAAGCTTATGTAAGAAAACTCATTCTGCCCTCAAGTTTGAGTCACATTAGACCATTTTTGCCCCAATTATGGTATCTCATATGATGGTAAATTTTATGGACAATCAAAACATTATATGTGATTTGTCTACCCGACACAAAAGCTATTTGAGACTTAGAGATAAGGGTCGGTAAGAAAATTTGTGTTCTATTGGCAATCACTTTAGCAACAATTTTATAGACTACATTGCATATGCTAATTGGTTTAAATTGACAAAAGTATCGGATTGAGCACATTTAGGGATGAGAACAATGAGTATAGTCAAGTTTTCTAAGAAAATTACCATTGTTAAGAAAATCTAAAATAAGTGAGGTAAGATCCAACAATGTTTCAAAATTTTTTAAAAGATAAAAAAAAATACCATATAGTCTAAGGGATTTATATGGAGACATTTAGAAAAGGTGCCACAGACCTTTGAATAAGTGATAAGGCGAGACAATGATTCATTCTTACTTTCAAACGCCCTTCTTTCAATCGAACTTCCTATATTCCTACCTCGTCTTACCTTATGTATTTCTACCCCTTCTTTAAGCCAATGAACTTTTGCTCTTTATTTCCACATCATTTCCTCCAAATCTAGAATCTTTTCAAGCTCTTTATTCAAAGCATGCATCTCTTTGTTTTGTGATGGTGAGATCTCCCTCATAGGTATTGATTTTTTAAGTTTATTCTCAATTCTCTTCCTCTTTTCCCCTAGGTACCCAAAATTCTTTTATTCCACCTCAAAAAAGCAACTCTACCCCTCTTGATTTTTTCCCAAACTACATGTGCTGAATAAACCCATCCATCCCAACTATTTCTGATAATTCTTTCACAATCCTCTAATTTTACCCACATTGCCTCAAACTAGCTGTTGCCTTCAAAATACAAAGTGAAATGTTAACCAGAGTTAATGACAGGGACTGACAAGAGGCTGTTTGAGCGACCTACAATTTACCTCCTCCAACGACTCTTGAGCAGAGATTCTGGAAACTTAAAGATTAGTCTAGTATAAGTTGGAAATATATATATATATATATATATATATATATATAAAGAAAAAATTGAAAGGTACAGCCTAGAATGACAACTGTTTACACTAAAAACTCCACCAACCTCAATGATGAGTTGATGATTCAATCATTCATTGTGGTGGTTGGCTTTGCATTTCATACTCACAGGTCCTACATTTCATTTTCATTGTACCATAAGCTCCAACTCTATATATTCTCTTCTGCTATATAATGTCCAAACTCTTTGAATCATGGAGTTGGTGGATAATAAAACTTTCTTTTACAATGATATACAAATGTTACACCTTGTAAGAATACATTCATATGAAATTTCAAAAAAAAAAAAAAAAAAAAAAGAGACAACTTGTGATAAATATATGGTAAAATAAATCACATCTCAATGCAGCCCCATGTTTAAATCACACCCATAATTTTAAAATTAAAAAATAAAAATCTTCATCTATACCCCTTTTTCTGTTTTGTATGTTTTCTTGACAGGATCAATATGCCATTCCATATACAAACATTGTGATCAAACCTTTATGCCGTTGTTATTCACAGTACTACTAGGACGATGATTGACGTCGAGCAGATTCTCTAGCGATCTCGCTTTCCTATTCCGAACCCTACCCGCCTCCTTTAGTAGCTCTGCCAGCCTCTTCTTTTCATCGTCCACGTCTGGATTAGCCGTTCCTAGCTTTTCCTCTCGCACGTTCACAATAAATTCCAAGATTTCAATTGCATCCTCCAGCCTGCATACAAATATGAATTACTCGGTACAAGTCTTAAGCTGCATTGATGATAACGAGAATTGAAGATGTGCGTGTGTTTGTGTGTGTGTGTGTGTGTGTGCATTTGTGTATAAAGAGGGCTAGCAATCAAAGTGCGAAGCGACAAATAGGTTATGCAATATTCCTAGGGATAAAGTAAGACAAAACATTAATTGAAACCCGAGATTGAAAGAATGTGCATACCTGCCAACAGCATCATATGTGCCTGCAAGGTTGCTGTACACCCCTAATGTCTCGGGGTGATAAGGCCCGTATTCTTGCTCCAAAATGCCCCGTGCTTCTTCGAACAAGTCTACGGCCTCATTTATGGCATAACGCTGTATACAAGCAAGCCCCATTTGGTTGAGAGCAATTCCAAAGAACGCAGATTTCTTTTCTCCACTGGCACGGAGCTTTGAAATCCCGCTTTTGAAAGAGTTATAGGAGTCGGAGTATCGCCCCAACATGTAATAGATTACGCCCATCTGGGCTTCAATGCCAGCAATAGTACTCTGCTGACCAGGGGCGTCGTTGTAAATCTTTAAAGCCTTCTGCAGCAACTTCAACGCCTGCTCGAGCTCGTTCATCGATTCGTAAATAGCAGAGACATCAGTAAGACCACTGGCGATCTCTTCTGGGGCAACACCCGGTAATGGTTTTCCGTAAATCCGAAGGGCGTTTTCACAGTAGGATTTAGATTCCCGCAGTTTACCAGTCCTGTTATATAAGTCAGCGAGACGGACAAAAACTGAAGCAACAGACGGGTGACTTTCTCCTTTGCCAGACTTGAGAGCTGTGAGCGCCTTCTGATACGCGAAAATGGCTTCGTCGTAGCGGTTTAGAGATAAATAAGTGTCTCCAATGCTGCAATCAACAGATGCCACTTCCGATTCCTGCCCATTGGCCACCATGGCCATGCTAGCCAAAACGAGATGCTCGAGGGCAGCCTCGTGGTCTCCCTTTGACTCGCAAATTAGCCCCATCAGCCTCCTATCTGCTGCCTCCTCGAGGGAAGGAGGCGAGCCGTTATCCCTGTGCATGTCCAGAGCCATCTGGCAAAGTTTCTCGGCCTCATCAAATTGCAACGCCTGAACGTGAGCTTCTGCCAGGTACCTGCACGTTTCACCAACTCTCGGGTCATTATCCCCGAGAACTTGTCTTTGGATTCCCAAACCTGTCGTATAACAAATAATTGAGTTCTCAACTTGGCCCAACATTGCATAAGTGTCGCCCAACTGCATATACCCAGCAAATTTAGCTAGGGCATGATCTTGGCCTTCCTCGATCACGGGAATCTCAATCGAGTGTTCCAGAATGGGAATAGCATCACCGTACTGGCCTAAATTACAGTGTATTGCTGCTGTGACGTGCAAGCACATGACCACATCCAAGCTGGGCTTCCCGTCAGCACATTTTTCAAATGACTTGGCAGCTCGAAGAGCTAAATCGAGGGCCCTACGAGGATTATCCCCAGAAGAAATCAAATCCCTTGCTTGCTTGAGCAGGAACGGTCCAAGATCGGGATTTTCTACACCCGAATCAGACGTGTCCTCAGTACCCTTCTGTGATTTCAACCCCCCTACAGCTGAACTCTTCTGTTTATTCAAAGACGAAACTCCCCTAGCCGGTTTTCTTTTTTCACTCTGCTTATCTATGGAAGGTTTTCCCGGAGGACTTTTCCCTTTTGGACTTGATTTTCCCGAAGCATCAGACTCCAACTGCGATTGAGAACCTTTCTTTGATTTCCCCGACGGGGGAGTTTTGCTGGTTGCAGATTCGGAATTGTCCAATGCTGTAGTAGACGAACTTTCCTTCTTAGAACCAGAATCACTACGGGAATCATCATTCCCATTCCCGGGCTTCTGCAACTCCTCGTCCTCCTCCATAATCTCCACTTCCCTCATCTCCCCTCCCACGAGATGGCGCAACTCCGAATCTATCCTCGACTCATCACCATCAGACCCGTAACTCTGCCTTGACGGCGAATGCTCAGAGCTCTGCATCTCACACACATTATCATAGAGCTCCTCAATAGAGGGCTCGGCCACCCCATTCCCCGTATAGCCCGTTCCCCCATTCCGAGGGCTTTGAGACGCCAAACCATTCCTCGGAGACCCATTCACAACTAAATTCTCATCATGAACTCCAGAATTCTCATTCTCCTTGAACTCACTATCCTCCCTTTCTTCATGAATCTCATCCACAACAACTCCAGGCATCTTTTAGCACCCACAGCAAGAAAACCCCCCAATAAATTAAATAACTTATCTGCAACCATATGGTAAACAAAACACAATCTTAGAGAGCTAAAAGTTTAACCTTTCCATATACACAAACTCTGCCAAGAAAACCCAGAAGCAGATCTAGTACATATCATATTATGCAAATATCTTGTGTACCCTATTCACCTTGACAACAAAAGTTTGACCTTTAAAGCATTAATTAGACAAATTACTCCTACAGATTTGTCCACACATGAGAAAATAACAGTAACAGGAGCAATACAACAGCAAAATTCAATCTTTTAAATCAGGAAAAAAAGGGCATGAAAAATTCAAACATTAAAATAGAAAATACTTAAACAGATCTTAGCACACATTAAGTAACAATATCTACAGAAGCAAAACCCCATCAGAAACAGAAACAGAAACAGAAGCAGAAAGTACAAGTCAATGAACAAGAAAATGCAAGAAAATGAAAGGGTATGATGGGAAACAACAAAAAGAAGAATTATTTAGCTGAGAAACAGAAAAAGAGTAAAGCATACCTGAGAAAGAACCCACTAGAGGGGGGCAAGAAACAATGGCTGAATAAGTGTAGGTGTTATATAGAGAGAAAAATACAAGAAGGGGGGGCGGGGGGGGGGGTGGAGAGAATGGAAGGTGGGGTGAATCTATCCTTTTGGTGGGTCTGCAGAATTGCAGAGTGCCTAAACATACAAACTTACAAAGAGAGACAGTCATGGTGGGGGCAAAGGGGATGTGAACCGAATTTTGGGAAAAGAGTGAGGGCAAAGTGGGAAATAATGTATTTTGCGGTGGAATGTCAGAGTTAAAAGAGATGGCGACTTTTCCCCAACCTTTGCCTCCGTTCCAGCAACGCCTCCTCTGGCAATACTTCCAACCGTGGTTGGTAGACTCCTCAAATGACATTTTTGCCCTTACCATCTCTCTGGAATCACAATTCAATTAATACCACTGGAGTTGACAAACACACTATACTCAGATGGCATATAGTGACTCTTTTATATGAGAGGTCATAAGATCGAGCCTGTACACACTACAGTGTAATAGGGTCAGTAATACCCATATAACATCAATTTTGATTAATGAATTATAGTAACATTTTCACTTTGTTTTCTATTCTCAACTATTACTTTAGCCAAAGTAAATAATTTCATCGTATGATGGAAAAGAATTGCAATTTCTCAATTTTGAGAAATTATAAATCATATCTCCCTCCTATGAATTACAATTTCATGATATATTTAAAGAAAAATTAGGGTAAAATGATCAAATTATCCCTCCCTAATAATTTTATATCAACTTAAGAATTGTTATTTCATGTGCATTTTGGTCTTTATATATTTACTTCTTTTATTCTCAAGTAAATCAAACATTACAATAGAAATTCCTAATAATTTTATTCTCACCAATCAAACAATATAATTTGAATTCACACATTATTCATCACTCATTAAATTGTAATTCTTTTCTTTCTAATTATCTCTTGTAAACCAAATGCCTAGTTAGTCTCAAAATTTTTTGTTAAAATCAATTAAATTGTATCCAGATTATTTTAAATACACATCCACCAAAATTCACTCTTCTTTATACAAATAATACAATGCAGTTTCAGACTAAAATTGGTTAATTTTAGAAAGTTGAGTAGCAAAAAGTGATTGAGTTTATAATTAATGAACAGAAGAAAAAATGCATTTATATTTTCTTGAGTACTATTGACTATGTTACAATGTAATATATGTTATTGTATTTATCAAAATTTAAATTCAAAAAATAAAAATGTTTAACAACTAAATAAACTATTTCCACTCTTACCACGAATTTTATTAGAAGACAAAAATAAATATTGAAGTCATCCACCTAATGAACCTCATAATTTAAAAGACTCGAGTCAACATTACCTTTGTACTTGTCATAATAATATTGCAATAATCACGATATTGTACTTAATGAATGTATTATTATTTTTTTAAAATTTTCATTGCTAACTAAATGCTCCAAAACCACCTCAGGAAATTATGCGAGACACGTCAATTTTGAAGTCATGTCAATTATGACATATTTTTTCTTTATTAATATGGTACGGAGTATTATTTTAATTGATGTTTTTTTTTATTATAAAAAAGATCATAATGCGAAGCAAGCCCGTTAGAAACAAAAGTCGCTAGCTCAAGGAAAACATCAAATGATACAACACTTATGTCAAATATTTAACTTTATTAATGAATTATATTGACTCGGGTAGTTCGATTCAAATAATCCAATAATTAAATGACAATGCATAAAGATAAAGGTAATAAATGTAAAGACAAGAAGTAGGTGTCACGAATTGAAGACAATGTTGTATTTAAGCATCGCGTAAGATTGTTACAAGAAATTGAGTGATAGTATCTTAATGAGACAAAGAAGAGTGCTTTTATACTAGCTAGACTGCGCTCCTACCGCTCCCGCAAGAAAATGGTGGATAGTTTGGACTTCCTTGACCGGGTCTAACGCCTCCACTATTGCGTGTGCTACAACCTTCCATGAAGCCACGGAGCCCAAGCCCAAGAGCTTGGCCTTGGACCTCCTCAAGGTGCTGAGCTCGGAGCTTGGCCTGGGACCTACAAGGTGCACTTGGTGTGAGACCTCAGAGGTGCACTTAGTGTGGGACCTTCGAGGTGCCAAGATCAGGACCCGGTTTTGGGCCCAGTTTGGTCAAATATGGTCTACCGGGTTTATTTGCTCCAGGCCCATTTACAATATATCCATCATTTACTATAAAAACTAAATCAAGAGTAAAAATTTAGACTCAATTTAAGTCCTATTTCACAATTTATTGTGAAGTTGATGTAATGTCGTATCATATTATCACACATTAATTATCTGTTGGTTTAGTGTTCAAATGCAAATTTCCTCATAATCAATTTTTGTGTCACTTCATCTAATTTTCATATGTTAATTTGTTAAGGTTCACATGTGTCACCGACGGACCTATTTTAGAGATATATAAATTTGATAACAAAATTAGGTTGCTTTTAGCCCATTAATTAAGAGTAGGTCTCAAAAAGCTTATTTCTTAATTTGAACATTTTTAAACATTTCAAGCCTTATCGACTTGCTTGAACTTTGAAACGTCCAAAGATGGTATGTGATTGTTACTACTATGTTACAAAGATATTTTGATTAATTTGAGTTGAAATTATAGGAAATGATAAGGTTAAGAGGGTTTTGCTCCCTATGTGGTTATTATTTTAAAGGATTAATAATAATAATAATAATAATAATAATAATAATAATAATAATAATAATAATAATAATAATAATAATAATAATTGTGTAGTTGTGCCATTTAGAAATTTTAATTTTTAAATTATGTAGTCACTATTGAAAATAACTTTTTCAAAATGGTTGAGAGTGCCACTATATAAAGAGATATTGGGAGAAAAATAAAATGATCTTTAGCTCTAAGGTTCTATTTGCTCTATTAGCTCTCTCTACTTTCATTTTATATTCCGTGCTAATTCTGGGATTTTTCGCTCCTTTGTTCATACAATTTCCATACACATCATATACATGCGAAATACATGAATGAATTTACATTATCACCTATGTCCTAAATTTTATACATAATATTTGGTAAAACAATACTATACTTACTTATCCCCTTTTTGTACTCGATTATTATTATTTTTTAGTCTCTATTGAAAAATGTAGTGTTACATTTTATTTGCTTCCCATTAGGTCATCTGTAATTGTTGTAAATCAAACACGCTTAATTATTGAATTATTTGGCTATCTGGTTACTACTTGTTTAATACATCCAGGTTTAGTAGCTAAAGGTTAACTTGAATCAGTCACGAGTAGTAGAAGGCTAGCTTAGATAATACATAGGTAGGGCAGTACTCTGATACCCAATCCTTAATAAATTCAATTCATGTGCATATAAAGGCTTACATGCCAAAGACCTTGTGGTCAAGCGGCATCCGGTGTACACTCTCATGTGGAAGGAAGTGGGTTCGAGCCTCAGTGGAGGTATCTGTTGACTCTTTGTGCTTCAGTAGGTTGAGAAAGTAGCTATGAACATATATTACAATGTAACAGAGTCAGTAGAACTAGAAAAAAAAAAGGCTTACATAGAAGTGTGTTAATTCACATATTCACTCATCCCACGCTCCCACCTGCTAGGTAATGAACACTTGTACTATCGCATTTATTGCGACGGAGCTTCATACATGACTCAAACTACTTCCCCTACTCAGCTCAAATAATTCTTGCATACTATTTAATTCTATCTTCTTCTTTTCTTTTTTTTTTCGAGGAATAATATCCTATTTTTCTTGTCAAAAATATAAAAAATAAAAAATCTCTAGATCGAGTAAACTATGGGAGGTGAGTTGATAATTATTATAGTCATTATTTCATATGCCGCTCTCACACGAGATTGAACTTGTAACTTTGTGGTTACTAATAAGTTAAGGGTACGATCGACTAACTTGACTAGTGTTGTCTCCAATTGCAAGTATTTACAAATGCAAAAATTTGTGTGAGACGAGTCAGATCTTTGATTAATGAGGTTAAAGATTCGACCCATCAATCAAAGATCGGACTCATTAATTAAAGATATAACTTGTCTCACGGATTGAGACACGTGAGACGGTCTCATTTAAGTGTACCCATTTATAAATTAGCTTTTGGTAGCTTGAATTATATTATATTATATTTTGAGAGTGATTTGAAATTATATTGTAGAATGTAGAAAAAGTAGTGATGAACTAATATCGATCACTTATTAGTTAGTCACTAGAGTGACTTATTTAGTCTTTGTTCTATAGATGGTGTTATTTTGTATTGAAACTTAAATAGCACTAATATTATAGAAATGGCAAAATTATATTTTTAGTATGATTTTTTTTCTTTATTGCTTATAATTTGAATGAGATATTGTCATTTTAACTATTCATCCCTTATGTTTCTAGTTCAATACTCTCTTAATTGATTCACGAACTGTCATTATGCTCTCCATTTTCATAATTAATTGCAAAAATACAACTTTTGTATTGTACAACCTCTCATATATACAAATGATAAACTTACCTAAATATACTCGATTGCAAAAATTGTGAATACAATGACATTCCTTGAAACAATTAAGAGAGGATTGACCAAACTACAAAAATAAGGGATAAATACCTAGAATGAAAATTTCTCATTCGAGTTATATAAGCAAAAATAAGGAATAAAACTAGACAACAGTATAATTTTGTCATTTCTATATTAATGTTTTTATGTTTCTATTCAAAATAACATCCATAAAAAGGATTAAATAAGTTACTTGTCTGACTATGGTAATATTACAACTCCATATTAATTAGAAATAAGAATTACACTTACCCTATAGCTCAATGACAAAAGTGCAATTTTTCCTATATTTTATTTTCATCTTCTTTTTTTTTTTTTCTTTTTTTGGAAAGAATTGCATTTAGCTAGGATGTTAAAAAAAAAAAAAACCATTAGGTGTATACTAAATATATATCAAATTGTAATTATTAATTTATTATTTTTTTGGTAAATTTACAGGGTCTTTCTCTCCGTCCGTTTAACGGTCCGGGGTCCACCCACGTTTGCTCCGAGAGGCACAGGAGCTGGCCCAGGGGGAATTGTCACTTGTGGGAATTGGAACCCGGGTTCTCCCGAAATTCCTCCCCACAAAGATAGCTCACTTGCCACTTGAGCTACCCCACTGAGTTATTATTAATTTATTGTAGTTATATAACTATGTTATGATTATGATTAATTACAATAATTATTCAAGTTGCACTTGAAAGTCCTACAGCTATTGTGATCCAATTTGTAAATAAAAATCACAAAAAATTGTGTGAGACCATCTTATATGATACGGATTTTAAATATATAATATTTTTTTTTAACATAAATCTAATACTTTTGTATGAGTCAATGGATATTACAATTTAACTAAAGTATTACTTATTCTTTGAAAAAAATTAGTGAAAATATAGTATTTGTTGACTCATAATAATGTGTTACATTTTTGTTAAAAGTATTAAATATTTGAAATTTATTGCATGCGAAGCGGTCTCATACAAGATGAACCGAAATAAATAATTAATTTGTATATATTTTGTACTCCGTATTATTTATAGCTATTACATTTTAATATATACTTGAAAAAAATTGTTTTAAACAACATATATTTAATTAGTTAAAAAATTAGGTAAAACAATCTTTATGTTGCCAGGCTTGAAGCATGTATATATTACATTGCTATGTGGACCATTAATATTACTTTTAGTATATTATAAGTTCATTTTTAAGTAAAAATGAATTTGTATCAACATAGAATGAACATATTAAAAATGAACTTGCAGTATAATAAAAACGAATATGTATGGAGCAGTCTTAAAGCTCCAGACGAGCTGTCACACCCAATAGAGGTACCTACAACTCAACGAGATGATTAGTTATTGTGTCTGACATACAGTAGAAACTTTGAACTACACCCAAACAAATAAATATGTGTATTAGTGGTTTACCTTATAATGCGAGTCATGATCAAAGATATAACAATTTGTGATAGTCTTTCAAAAAAAAAGAATAGAGTATTAATTAAATGTGGGTTAGAAACATGATTAGCTAGGAATGTGGCTTAATGAATAGTCTAATTTCCTTTCCCACAAAAAGTAAAGCATAATTAGCTATTAACAAAGCGAAAGTGTCGGTGTGTAAAAGAAAGAGTTTGCCAAAACCGAGTGCAAAAAATATTCTAAAGTTATTATTATTATTATTATTATTATTATTATTATTATTATTAGATAAAATGTTGGTGAGCTTTATGGAATAATGATGGTGTCACGGCTTGTTTAGACATTAGCGAAAACTGCATTGATCAAGGCTGGACTGATTGGGATCCAATGATAATTATATACTTTTACTATAATATAATTAAATAAATTATATATATTTCCTTAAAGATTATCCAATTATTGTACGATTCTTCGTGGATCTCAACTGTCAAGAACAACAATAATTAGCATTGACTCAATTACCATTTTTTTTGGAATTAGGGATGAGAACACGAGATTAATTGGCATTTTGTTATTTAGCTTTTCATTGGGAGTGAGAAAAGGAAATTATAGTTTTTTTAGTAAGGATAAAATTCAAAGTCATTATGGGAACTGGGAAGATATACTCTAAATAAATTGTGCTCAAATATAATAGCTTACAAATTATTAGAGTTGTCGATGCGGGTTGGCGGAGCCCACCAAAGCTAGCTTTTTGTGGCGGACGGGTAAAAAGTCCCGTCCAAATGTGAGCCTAGGAATCCAACCCGCCCCGCCCCTAGGCTCGCAAGGATGGGCGGGGCCCGTCAATTTTTTTTTTTTTTAAATAATTATGTTACTTGTAAATTGTTATCTACTTATACAAATATACACTAACAAATTGACAATAATATATGTACTAATTCAACTTTGCATTTATAAATTATAATCTATACACTGTAATATATAATATATGAGAGAGGTAAAATAATAATAATAATAATAATAATCCATAATATTTTACTTCCCTATTGGTGATAACATATGATGGAAATGCTAAGATTAATTAAAATTAGTATTGTTGTAATACTTGAATATCAAAACTGGTTGATTATAGAGTTATCTATTAAAAGAGACAAAATCACATATATAATATAGTTTGTTTTACAAGAAACACGTGACTGCTAGTCTGCTACTCAAAAGTGTGCTAGCTAGGGTGAAACTCGTTTTGTAACCTTAGCCAACAAACGATCACAAAAAAAGGTAAATCGAACTTGAAACATTGTGATTATCTCCGACCAACTTGATTAGGATTACTCAAAATCACATAATATACTTTCGTCATTAATAAATAGACACAACCTTAGCTTAAAGAAATTAGAGTAAGGCTAAATGATTGAATTTATCTAAACAATGAATTAATTAAACAAGAACTATAGATAATTATTGGCTGTGTGATACTTTCCTGGTTCATCTGCATATATAATAAGCGATCATTAAAGTAATGAAAAATATTAAGGCGACATTAATTTGCAATATATATTGGGAGTTAAATAGTATTTTATGAAAAATGTGTATTTAATCCCCTTGAACAATGGTGACATTTTGTTCACAAAATAAATTGAAATTTCGTACAGTAAGTTTACTCTCAAAAAAAAAAAAAAAAGTTTATCCCACCGCTTAGTTCATTTTTTTTTTTTTATAGAACGTAACATAATAGAATTTCAAATAATTAGCTATTTCAAAGCAGCAATTTCAAAATGCTAATAGTATTAACTATTTCCACCTCATTAAGAATGACTAAAATTTTATAATACCAAAAAACTATATTACTCACACAAGGATGAGAGATTTGTATGCGTATCAAAATCAAATATGAATTGGTTCCTAAGTGTGATTGTGCGGATATATTGCAATTGTTCATAATGCTTAAGTTAATGCACTTATAACATTTTTGTTATACATGTTCAGAGTGTTTTTTTTTTTTTTTTTTTTTTTAAGTTATAGGATCCTCCTGTAAAAAGTGATGACTAATCTCAATCACATATCATGGTTTATCAATGGTTAATGCCATGTTTTAGTAAACTATGGAATCAAGTTTGGTGTTACTATAGAATCATAACAATTAAAGTTATTTTGAACATTTGATTTGTTTAAACTTTCTTAGAAATTTGTTTTTTAAATATCCAATATACCCTTACCACATATAAACATGAAATGCTAACTCAAATCATTAATAAAAAAAAATGATAAAATAACCGATTAAACTTTTAGAGCCAATGATCTTGTGCTCTAGTGGCACGGAGTGATTTTTTCAAATGTGAGGTTGAGAAAGTGCAAGAGACAAATAAGATTATATTATAAGAGATTTTTTTTTAGTTTAGAGGTAACCAATAAAAAATTTTTAAAAATGGGATAAGGGTCAAATAGACCCTCCAATTAGTCCCTCGAACTAAAAAAACCGTCAATTAAACCCTTAAAACTTATTAAAATAATGCAATTAACCTTTTTTTTTTTTTTTGAAAACACAAAAAATTAAATTTAAAAATAATAAAAAATTACTAAAGAAAATAAGCAATGAACAAAAAGTTAGTTTGACCAATGAATAGTAAATAGGACAGATAAAATGGGACAGAGGGAGTAATAAAGTGAATATTATGAAATAATTTTAGTAAAAGAAAAAGGGTAATATTCTTCCTTGCACAATATTTACAGCACGTTTGGTTCACGGAATGAATTTTAAGGGAATAGGAATGCTATTCCATAAGGAATGGAATAGGTAAGGAATAGAATATGAATTGTATTTCAGCGTTTGGTTCGCGGAAGGAATAGACTTAGGAATTGTATTCCAGCGTTTGGTTGGTTAACGAAATAGAAATGGAATATATATGTAAAAGACATAAATGCCCTTGTACAAAATTTATTATTATTATTATTATTATTATTATTATTATTATTATTATTATTATTATTATTATTCTTATTATTATTATTATTATTATTATTATTATTACTAGTATTTTCGCCCGTGCGTTGCACGGAATGGATTTGTTATAATATTTTAAGAATATTTGTATCGATATACAATTATATAAATTATAACATTGAATATTATATAGCGCAATTGATGAAATTGGTTGGATCGATTATGTTTTATAATGTTTTTCTTGCTTGAATTATAACAAATAATTGTCCAATTACCCGTACGATGCATAGATAATTTTTTTTTAAATTATATATTGAGATAATAAAAATAAAGATGAAATTATAAAAAATTCTAATATTGAACGTGTACATTTATTTGATTATAAGATTAGTGCAAAAGTATTATTCAATTAATTGAATAATATATGATTTGTTTGTCTACAATTATCTTAAGAATATCTATAAGTAATATGACTTATGTAATTATATTATTACTAAAATAAATATGGGAAAAATGAGAAAATAATTTAATTATGGTTATTATAAAAATAAATTCAACGATCAATGTTTAGCTTAATTACCATAATAATTATTATTAGTCAATTACACTTATATATGTGTAATAATAGATCCAACTAATTACCCATGTCAAATTAATTTTTTTAAAGTTTAAATAACTTAAAGTTTTCAAAAGGAAAGTATAATTATTTTTTATTAAATTTAAAAATAATTTTTAGTCAATTAGTAATGTCATTTTCCTTTTCCGATAAATGATTTTACTTTTATTAATAGTGTTGATACGTGAATATAACAACGATATTACCAATTAATATATATTAGTTAATTTTCATTTTACATTTTCTTACCAAATAAGTTTTATTAATTATTTGACCAATAAAATATTTAATTAATTGACTACAAAAGCTTGGGCGGGAAAAATGAAATAGGGGGATTTTACTTTTATATATAGTATAGATAATACGTGTAAGTTTAATTTTGTTTAATTATTGATGTAATATGTGTACCTTTAATCTCCTTTAATTATGTCGTAATATGTGTACCACTAATTTCAATTCCTTAATTGATTACATAAATCTATAGTATGGCAAGCTATATTTTGGCAAGTATAAAAATGGTTTAATAAAAGTATAATGTGTGAATTAATTTCTTAATTACTATGGTTTTTTTTATAATAATTACTATGGTTAAAGATTTTATTCAAAAGTAACTATTAGCATAACTTTATGTGTAATATTCTGTGAATTTGAATAATTTGCATAATTGTATGGACACAATCATTTATAAATTAGCGTAATAATCTGTGAATTGGAACAATTATCACAATTTTTTAAATATCCTTTAATTATGATGGACTTAATAGGTGTATTATCAATTTCCTTAATTGATTATATTTTTTTGAAAAGTCCTTAATTGATTATATAAAAATATAAAATTTAAATAACGGAAAATATTAATTCATTTATTTATATAATTTTTCAAAAGTAATAAAAGGAAGTGAATGAGCAATTGATATTATTTGAAGTGAGAAAAAAAAATCATCATAGGAAGGAATTCTCAATGTTTAATTATAGCATAATAAATTTAGATGTTAAATACAATTGGTAATTACCATGGGTTATTTAGATGGTATGGTAATTACCTATATATATTACCTAAATAAACAGATTAACATATGGATCAACATTATAAAAAATTGATAAAGCCTTAAGATATATTAGGAAAAGTATCAATTAATTAAAATATGCTATATAGTACTAAAAAAATTAAAATATGACAAAAGAAATTATATTAAAAAATTGATTAGCTAGTATTAATCCTGCTAATTTTTCGTAATACTATATTTGTAATTACCGTTATAAACATATTTAATAGAAAAATTTAATTACGAACTTATATTAAGAATTTTGGATTATTATTATATTATTATTAATATTAGAAAAATTATATTAGAAAAATTATATTCAGAAATTATATTAAGAATTCTGAATTATTTAGTATTATTATTATTATTATTATTATTATTATTATTATTATTATTATTATTATTATTATTATTATCATCATCTTAACATCATCAGTATTATATTAATGTATAAATTTTATATTATTATTATTCATGCAATAGATCCACCTCATTATACCAAGAGGATTATTATTTTTATCCTATCCCAAAACCATAATAATATGCAAGAGTATAAGATAAACTTTTCAAAAGAAACACAACTAAGGGATAGAAATAGCAAGTAATTTTAATACAATATATTTATAACAACAACCAAACCAGCATTCAAAAAAACAACCAAACCAAATTAAAAAAAAAATACATAGAAACTTTTCCATAAAAAAATAACTTTTAGGGATAGAAAAATATGTAATTTTACCACTGCATAATTGTAACAACAACTGAATTGAACTTTTGCACGCCATTTGCTCCTCATCCATTGCCCTTCCTGATCTAATTGCTGATACGGGTGGTAAAAGCACTGAACAATTTTCATCAGTTATTCTACACCCAAAAACCCCAATATATAATTCAAGGCCTTGAATCACGTTTACCTTTTTCCAATCCACTCTCTCGTAGTCAACAAAATCTTTCTTCGGCTTCATTTGCGGGGAAGAATATGGTATGCTCTTTCTCCTCTTCCTCCACTAACCCCTCTCATTTACCCTAGATGACACCGGTGAATGTTTGCGATTTACCGGTGCCGGCGACTACGCATAAAAAATCATCTTTTTCAACCGATTCAAGTAGGTCGGTGCAATTCTTGGTGCATGCACCACCGTAGCTTTCTCAGAGAAGCTAGATGGGGCTTGGTTATCGCTAGGAAATGGTATATCATCACCAAATTGAATTACAAAAAATTTCAAAACAATTGTTAACACGAAATCATAAACTAAACAATGAAAGGAATAACAACAAAGCATAACTATGAATTTAAAGAAAGAAACCAAAAGATTTTCACTTACTCTTGAGTCTTGAGCTTGTCCATCAGAGTTGTGATTGGAAACCTACGAAACGAATGCCAACTTTGCCGAGTTCAGAAGTTGTGAGGGAGCAATCTCTCATGCTCGGAACTTATATGAAAGAAATTGGGATTATGGCAATAAATTTTATATAAATATATAAATGGTTAATTAATAAAATAACCATATATATATTTGGTTTTACTAAAATAATTCCCGTGGTATTATGGATTAAAATTAGGAAGAATGCTATTGGAGTAGAGGTTTTAATTTTTTTGGGATTATGGCAATAAATTTTATGGAAATATATATAGTTAATTAATAAAATAACCATATATATATTTGGATTTACTAAAATAATTCTCGTGTGATTATGGCATATAATTTTACTAAAATAATTCTCGTGTGATTATGGCATATATATCACACCAATTATATAATCAAATATTCAATCAGCAATTAATATATTACAATTATTCAATCACCACACATTTAACCATAATAAATTAATAATAAATTAATAATTAATAAATTAAATGAATAAATAATAAAATAACTGAATTTACATATATACCACTAACTTTGGGCGGGAAAGTTTAGAAGGAGGATAATGGTTTTATATATAGATAGATTATTATTCTCATTATTATTCTCATTATTATTCTCATTATTATTATTACTATTATTATTATTATTATTATTATTATTATTATTATTATTATTATTATTATTACAACGTAGTACTATTTTTTTTTTAGTCTAGCTTGGACCGTGTTTATTAGCAATTTTTCAAGTTGGTTGAGCAAGTTTGTAGGCTGCTTTTTGAACACATGGTCAGGATTAATTTATGGGAAAGCATCAGCATATATTTAGACAGAATGGTTATTTGAAGAGGCTATATAAAGTGATGAAATTGGATTTCATTCTCACGCCTTCCAGTAAAACTACAATGAGATTATTTTTATATTGGTTATGCTTTCCATGCTAAAATGATGAATTAGGCTATATATATGTATGTGCAATGGCGGAAGGAGATATGTGCGATGATAGAGAGAAAGTTGCGATGCGATGAATTTTAGAATAGTAAGCCTAAAAAAATAGGTTTAACAAATACACATGTGTGTATGTATGCATAATAATTATAATAATAATAATAATAATAATAATAATAATAATAATTATTATTATTATTATTTTGTGTTTATATATATATATATATATATATATATATATATATATATATATATTTATTTATTTATTTATTTATTTATTTATTTATTTATTTATTGATATGTAAAAATTATAATTAATTAAATATATACATTTATATAATACATTATATTTATTAAATATAAATATTAAATAATGTACAAAGGGTATTTTTGGTATTTATCATGTAAAAGCTATTCCAAGAGCATGGGAATAGCTAATACCATAGCCCCCCAAGGAATGGCTATTCCCTTTGCAAAGGTAATAGCTCATTCCTTGGAATGCCATTCCCATGATTAAATGAACAAAACAAACAATGGAATAGGTCATTCCAAGGAATGCTATTCCATTCCTAACCAATTTCATGAACCAAACATGCCATTAATCCTTTGGTGTATTAATGAAAACACGTAAATTATAGTTTTCGTTTACCTTTCCCATTAATATACAATTTTACTAAAAAAAATGATAGTTGCCTAGGAAGATAGAATTCCATTTTCATTAAGGTAACAAGTGAAGCTCAATTCTTACTAGAGTTAATGACAACACACCTATCATTTCTTCAAGTAAAATTATGTCTTATTCTCTATACTCTATTAGTATATATAGTATGGTAAATGCATAATTGAAGAGTAAAATTTATGTGTAAAATTATGTATAATAATCATTTTTAGTTGTAGTGTACATATATTCTATTTTTTGAATCAAATCAATAGATATTATTATTTTTATAAAAAAAATATTGGAGCTGCAATTTTGATGGTAATGTAGCGGAGTGAGGAGGCATAAAATAACAGCTGTGGGATTTGAACCCACACCCTTTCGGACCAGAGCCTAAATCTGGCGCCTTAGACCACTCGGCCAAACTGTCTTATTGATACAGATAACATGTACTATTAATATAATTCTTTACAATTTCTTTCCCTTTCACGTTTGACTAAGAAATGACTATTATTGTGCCGAGATATAAGGAATGATTTACTGTGTTGTCTAACGAATTAGAATACAGGGTGCTTGTAGCAAGAGAGATCAGACACCCAAAACATCCCAATTTTTTTAATATAAATTTATTTCCCTTTTTTTTATTTGTACAAATATTCATCATTTCATGATTGATTAAATACGTATTGAATTTTACATGTTGGGTTATATTTATCATATAGTACTCTTTCACTTTTAAAAGTAAGTTTTCCTACTATATCATCATCATATTTGTAATTCACTTACTATGTTTTCTAAATCTCTAATCTAAATATGTATCTCACTTTCAATACTAATAATAATAATAATAATATCTAAGGTAATCTCATTACCTTGCAAATAAGTATTTCAAGATTACTTTTCAATATTTCATATTTGCAGCCTTCAATTCATTACATTGTCAATATTTTTTGCTTCATCCATATGCTTCTTCTTCTTTTTCTTCTTCTTCTTCTTCTTCTTCTTCTTCTTCTTCTTCTTCTTTTTTTTTTTTAATTTCTTTATTTTTAAGTCAAATATTTACTTTTATGATTAATAAAAAAAAAATTCTTTTTCAAATTATTATCGTCTTAATTTTGTGTTTTGATTCATAATCCATCCATAGTTGAGGATTTTAGTAAACCATGGAATCAAGTTTGGTGTTACTATGAAAAGTTATTTCGAATATTTGATTTGCTTAAACTTTCTTAGAATTTTTTTTAAAAATATCCAATATACCCTTACCACATATAAACATGAAATACTAACTCAAATCATTAATACAAAATGATAAAATAACCAATTAAACTTTTAGAAAAAATACTTTATTTTGTGCAATATGTATATATAATATAAATATATATTATTATATATGCATACTATAATCAATAGAATATGTTTGGCAACTTAATACAAACGAAGAAAATTTGCCAAAAAAAAAAAAAAAAGCAATGACATACATTTTTTTTTGGTGACTTGCAATCTTCTGTGGTGAGTTGAAATCTTCTCTTTAATAGTGAAATGTTATCTTTCTTCAAATTGGTCAAGCAAGAGACAAATATATATAATATACTGATAAGTTAACCCAATGGGGTAGCTCAAGTGACAAGTGAGCTCTCTTTGTGGGGAAGAATTCCGGGAGAACCCGGATTCGATTCCCACAAGTGACGATTCCTCCTGTGCCTCTCGGAGCGAACGTGGGTGGACCTGGACCGTTAAACGGACAGAGAAAGACCCCGTGAATCTACCAAGAAAAAAATACTTACTGATAAGACAATTTTTTTACAAGTAATCAATGAAAATAAAAAAAATAATTAATTAATGCAATGTAATAAAGTGAATATTATGAAATAATTTTAGTATAAGAAAAAAGGAAATATTCTTCCTTGTACAATATTTAATTCTTTGGTCTATTAATAGAAACACGTAAATTATAGTATGGTTTACCTTTCCCATTAATATACATTTTTACTAAAAAAAAAAATTGTAGTTGCCTAGGAAGATATATATATAATCTCCATTTTCATTATTAAGGTAACAAGTGAAGCTCAATTCTTACTGGAGTTAATGACAACGCACCTACCATTTCTTAAGTAAAGTTACTTCAATTTATCTATACACTATTAGCATAGTACGGTAAATGCATAATTGAAGAGTAAAACTTATGTGTAAAATTATGTATAATAATTATTTTTAGTTGTAGTATGTATATATATCTTCCATTTTTTTTCCCATCAAATCAATAGATTTTATTATTTTTAATAAAAAAAAAATACTGGGGCTGCAATTTTGTAGTGTGGTTGCTTTACTTGCTTGCGTAATTGATTTTACGGAATTAAGTATTCGTAATTCGTTCGTGAGGGTAGTTTGGTAATTTAGTGGAGTGAGGTGGGAGGCTAAAAATGACAGCTGTGGGATTTGAACCCACGCCCTTTCGGACCAAAGCCTAAATCTGGCGCCTTAGACCACTCGGCCAAACTGTCTTGATTATATATATAATATGTACTATGATATAAGATGTTTACAATTGCTTTCTCTTTCACGTTTGACATAAATCTAACTATTTTTGTGCCGAGATATAAGGAATGGTTTACTGTGTTTTTTAAAAAAAAAAAAAGAAAAAGAAAAAGAAAAAGAAAAAAAAGACTAAGGAATTAGAATAGTTATATCATGGATCAGGTGCACACACAAAACATCTTGATCCATGATATAATTTGCCAAATTCATTTAGCTTGTATTTTTGTCCAAACATTTTATTCTAACTCATAAAATACATTATCTTGGTCTAAATAATATTCATTATTCTAACACGTGCATACATAAGAAAACTTTTAAACATCAAACCAAAATCATTTTAGACTATAATTCACACAACCCGTGTGAACCACAATCCACACAATAATTTGTCATAAACTAGTCTTCGGTCTATTTAGTTGGTTTCAAAAGAAAGAAGAATTTATCTTATTGGGCCTTCATATGATCATAATTGAAGTTCAAGTTCGTACTCTTTGCCGTCTTTGGGCACTAGTGTGAAATTTGAACCAGATACATTATATGGTAATTATATACATATATAAATTATTAATATAGGTATAAAATATGTTATTGAAGATAAAAAAATGTTAGTTAACATGTTATGTGTTTGCAGTTAATAATTTATGTGTCCGTAATTACTATTTGTTAACAAGTACATAAATGGTTAACTATAAGTATAGGATGTGCCAACTGTAAGTAGATAATCTAAAGAATATTTTTAGACCAAGTTCAAAATAAAAAGTTGATCCTGATCCATGATATAATTTGTCAAATTCATTTAGCTTGTATTTTTGTCCAAACATTTTATGTGCAACTATGCTATTTCGTAACTTTTAGAAATTGTGCATTAGTTGTAAGGCTTTTCAAAACTGTTAATAAAATTGCAAAAGAGGAAAAATATTTTGAAAAACTCCCTAAGTTGTAACAAGTCCTTGTGACAATTTGTTAGTTCAGCAGATAGTTCAAAACAACATAGTGTCTTGTATTGTATTAAGTTTCTTGTAGTTCAGCAGAAGGATCAGAAGACTTTATGGACGACCTGCTGATCAAAGTACTGGACCAAGACAAAGAAGACAAGAAGAGCTACAGAATCAGTTACAAATGTAACCGAAATTGGGCATCACATATAAAGAGAACTCCCAAAGAAATCAACAAGCGACATGAATGAGCTAAACTTGAAAAGCTTCTTTTGGATGAGATAAAACGATATCTTGACAAAGCTTACCTTTGATTCAAGATGTATCTTCTTCATGAAGAACTTGGCAAGCAATCACTCTGAAAGCCAGTTGGGTTACAATTGAGGGGGAGCCTCAATTCAAGAAGATCGGGAGATCAAGTTTTTCTCAACTCTTCAAGGCTGAACTTTAGAATGGTGAATGATGATTTCTAGTGTTGCCGTGTGATTCTCTACTGCAAACCGTTGGCACATTTCCAGATTGAGCAATGAAGAGTTGGGCAATTAGAGTGATGCCCCCAGATGTAGGAATTGAGATTCCGAACTGGGTTACCAATTCTAGGTGTTCTTACTGCTTTGCTATTTTCTTGCTGATTATTTGCATGATATTTCATGATCTATTCTTTGCACTAGTTCAGTAAATTGTTACAAGGTCATCTAACAAATCTAGTAATTAGATTTAATAGTTGGAAGATTCTTTTAACTCTTAGACCAAGAACTTGGTAGTCTAAGTATTTTCAAAAACTTTGTCTGCAAAGCTTTAGGAATATTTTTCACCTACAATCTAAGGCTGTCCTCAACCCTGTTAATGTATCTCTTTGTAATCTATGTGGTAAGAGAGAAGATTTTTTTTTTATTATTATTTAATGCCAAGTGTATTACAAGAGGAGAGAGAAATTGATAAATTAGTAAGAGTAAAGAGAATGAGCTAAAAGTTGTAAAAAATGTTGTCCTCAACCCTGTAATTGATTTGTTTTTTATTTTTGTTAATTTTTAATAGTATTTTATTATTAAATTTATAATATAATAGAAAAGTGGGACTTATTTTTAAAGTGATAGATATTTGCAGGGATATAAAACAAATAGTAGAGAATTTGTAAATTTGATGATGTAGAAATGAGACCCATTTTAGAAAGTGAGAGAAAATTGTTGGGGGTAAGAATAGCCTAACATCATTACTAAAAAGCGCCTGTATAGTGACAAATTTAGCAGCATAACTATTATGTTGTTAAACTAGCGACGACATAGCGATGAATTTTAATTTGTGCGCTAAATAGATATCTAGCGACGGATTAACAAGGGATTTTGAGATGAATATTACGACAAAATATTTCCGTTGTTAAATACGTAACTAATTTTAGCAGCAAATTTTAACGCAAAAATGTAGAGACGGATTTGCGATGAATTTTTGCGAGCTGATTCCACAAATTGTAATAATTTTAATTGTTACAGTTTAACAACGGATTTGTGAATATGTCGCTAAACATAGCACTGAATTTGTGAATCTACCGCTAAATATAGTGATGAATTCAATAATCTCTTCAAGTAGTCTAGCGACGGATTCAGTAATCCCGTGAAACAGTCTAGCGACGGAATATTTCGTTGCTATTCTCTTGCAAGTTTCATCTTTCCAATTATCACGGGGAGGTTAAAAGCAACAATTTTTTTTTAATTTAGCAACGGACTTGGATTCGTCGCTATTTTCGTTTTTTAGTGGATTTTCTTTATTCTTGTAATACCCTCTTATTTTCAAAATTGAGTTTTAGTTTCACATCATTAAATTTACAATTCTCTCACTATTTTCTCTACATCTCTACAAATCCCTACAATTTCAACTCACTTTCAAATATGTGTCTTACTTTTACATCACATTAAAAGTTATTATCTTTTATCAATAAATATTACTTTATTTTAATAAATATTATTTTATATCAATATATAAATTAAATAAATATTAAAAATAACTAAAATGAAATGTAAAAATATGTTAAATTATGTTTTTAAAATAAACAAAAATTATCCATATTGCTTTTATAATCGAATAAAAATTAGATTATGTAAAAAGCTTAAATAAAATAATTCATGTTGCGTAACAAATCGAATAGTAGAACACCCATTTTCAAAGAAAAAAACACATCAGCTTGCAACTTGTAAGGATGTACATTTTAGGGATGGAGAGCATCCATATTAGTAGTTTTTTCTTGATCTTTTGGATGACATGGAAGTGACATGATCTGGACTCGGGAGAAAAGTAGAGGTATTAGTTTTTTGTGAGACTCAGGAGGAGAGAAATTTATTTTAAGCTCTGAAGGCTTGCGCGTGGAGCGCACACTGGTGACTTGCAATCTTCTGTGGTGAGTTGAAATCTTCTCTTTAATAGTGAAATGTTATCTTTCTTCAAATTGGTCAAGCAAGAGACAAATATATATAATACTAGTTTTATACGCGCATTACGCGAATGGGTTAATGCCCAATGTTTATATTTAAATAAATATTTGAAAGTATATCAATGCAAGATTATATATGATGAGTTTATACATGGGTAATTGAATGTCGAATTTTTTTTTTATTTAAATATCTAACTCAAAGTATATGAATCCAAGATAATATATAAAATTCATTATAATTATTACTAAAATAAATGTTTGCAACCTTGTAAAATCGGGATAGTCTAAATATTTTGTCTGAAAATGATAGTCTAAATAAATACTACCTTTAATTTGATTTTTTCTAAGTGTTCTTAATTCTCTTTTGAGCAACATTGTCATTGTTTTCATCTTTACTATTTGTTCTCTTCATTTTTGTTGGTA
>CP025645.1:14993399-15013566 GCA_003576665.1 Ipomoea trifida
CTGTTCATTAATGAGGAAATGAATCTTTTCTCTTAAAGAAAAGTTGGAGTGTAGTGTCATTCTTTTGTGTGATAAAAAGTACAGGCTTTTTTTTTTTTTCTCTTGGTTATGTGGATTCAGATCTGTGTTATTTGGTCTATTGTCTGATGTGGATGGATTTCTTTCCACTCATGAAAGCAAAAGTTTAGTTTTCTTTGGTGAAATACCAAAAAGCTTGAAAGAAACTATGCTGATATTCCTCTATCCAGTTAATCTGCATTCTAGTGAAATGGAATGCAAAACAGATAAACTAAAGTGAATTTCTTGGGTTCACTACGAAGGATCAAACTTTAGCTGCGAAAAATTTTGGTTTAGTGGTAGGTGTCTGCAATGCATGGATATTCTTATTCAACATAGTTACATGCGAAGAGTTTATTGCTTGAAGTTTTTAAGGTATGGGCTATAATATTTCATTGTGTCACACAGATCATAATAATGAACATTGAATAACTAGTATTCCTATCTGGAGTAACTTAGGCTCATCCCATTGATTCATAAATGAATGTATATGTTATAGCTCTCATGATCCTTGCAGATTATTTTCTTTCAATACATTGTTAAACTTGGTTGGGTCGTGGTGTTTGCCAACTTCTTTCACTTTCTAGATTTCTTCTTCTTGTGTGCAGTTTATTGCGGCATGTAAGAAACCCCCCGTATTTTGCATAATTACCGAGTATCTACCTGGAGGCTCCCTGAGAAAGTACCTCCATCAGCAGGACCATACTCGGTCCCTCTCGACCTGGTGCTGAAATTGGCCCTTGACATTGCACGTGGAATGCAGTATCTCCATGCTCAAGGGATACTTCACAGAGATCTCAAATCGGAAAATCTACTGCTTGATGAAGATATGTGTGTAAAAGTGGCTGATTTTGGGATATCGTGCTTAGAATCCCAATGTGGTAGTGCAAAGGGGTTCACCGGCACTTACCGTTGGATGGCACCAGAAATGATCAAGGAAAAACACCACACAAAAAAAGTCGATGTTTACAGTTTCGGCATCGTTCTCTGGGAGCTATTAACTGCATTAACACCATTTGACAACATGACGCCCGAACAGGCAGCATTTGCTGTCTGCCAAAAGGTATTATTCATTTTACCATTCTAGTGAGTTTTAGAATACCTAGCGGAGTTGCATTCATCAGGGGAAAACTGCATTACGATTAACCAAGTGATCTATAGGTCGGATCGCCTTTACAATTCAGCTTCATAACTTTTGAGAGAGTATATTGTCATTACTGGATTCGATATTTGCATTCACCACTAGACTTCCTAGAGAACTTCTCTTCTTATCTTTCCTCCTAATTGTGGGCATTTATCAGTTTATTTATTGCAGCATCTGAGATTTGTGTGTGTTTTTTTCTTTTCAGAACGCAAGACCACCGCTACCTTCTGAATGTCCAAGGCGTTCCAGAAACTCGTTAATCGCTGCTGGGCAAGCAATCCTCAAAAACGGCCACACTTTGAATCAATCGTAACAATTCTTGAAAGTTATGCAGATTCACTCAAGCGTAATCCAGACTTCTTTTCATCGCACGAACCCTCTAAGGATGGAGTTCTGCCGCGATGCTTACCTAAATGTATTGGCTGCTGATGATTGATCTGCATCTCTGAGGGGGCAGGAACCCTCTCAAAATTGTGCTTAGCTTATTATTGTTATAATATTATAATTATAATTATTATTATTATTTCTGTCATTTTTTGTTAGGCACCTAAAATATCATCCGCAATGGCAAGTGTCTCATATTTTCCCATTCTGGTTTTAGGTTTCACCTTGATGTTTCATTGTTGTTAATGAGTGCACTTTCCGTTTGTTGAATATTTGGAAATTAAGGCAATTTCTATATATGGTCTTGCTACTTTTTCTTTTTAATACTATGATTCTGTTACAATATGATTTTGTTACTTGTTTCTTATTTTTTCATACTATAGTGTCTATACGCTCAGTGTGTGTGAATTAAGGATTTCATCCATTTCAAAAAAAAAAATCATTTGTTATACTTTAACTACTCCATATAATATGCCAATCCTTGAATTGGATTACTTAAATTTGTGACCTTCCATATGATAAAATGAATTTATCATAGTGATATAATCAAATCACAAGATACTTGACAACAAATTATAGACACCATTAATATTTTTGTCAAAACTGTATAATAGACAGTTGTAGGATAATAATAGTACAAAATTCGCATAACATAAGACTTAAATTTTTCCAACCAGACTCATATCATGGATTGAGATCGCGAAATAGTTTCACAAGAGAATTTGTCTAATATTATTATAGAGTACTCCGTATATTATATTTTAAAAATAAGTTAGACATTTTAAACATGTAAAAAAATGATGTTGAATTATAAATGTTACTCCGTAATAACAATAGAGTCAAAGTAGTTTATGGACAGATACTACACTGTAATACAGTCAGTAGCATTCAAAAAAAAAAATAGAGTCAACTTTAAAATTAGAGAGAAATGTACGGATAAGTACAACTTCATCAAAGTAAACACAATTGCCACTTGTTGAAAGACTTTATAGCATTTACATCAATTTAATTTTTGCACAATCTTTTAGAAGTCAAATAAGAGAGAGGAGGAAAAGATAAAATAAAATAAAATAAAAGAGAGAGAGATTTACGCGCTCAGGGCGCGTGCCCGTTGCGCGCAGTATGCGCTCCACGCGCAAGCCTTCAGAGCTTAAATAAATTTCTCTCATCGGAGTCCCACAAAAAACTAATACCTCTACTTTTCTCTAGATCATCATCTGTCACTTCATGTCATCCAAAAGATCATGAAAAAACTACTAATAGGATGCTTCCATCCCTAAAATGTACATCCTTACAAGTTGCAAGCTGATGTGTTTTTTTCTTTGAAGATGGGTGTTCTACTATTCCGCAACATGAATTATTTTATTTAAGCTTTTTACATAATCTAATTTTTATTCGATTATAAAAGCAATACAGATAATTTTTGTTTATTTTAAAAACATAATTTAATATATTTTTACATTTCATTTTAGTTATTTTAAATATTATTTAATTTATATATTGATATAAAATAATATTTATTAAAATAAAATAATATTTATGATAAAAGATAATAACTTTTAATGTGATGTAAAAGTAAGACACATTTTCGAAAGTGAGTTAAAATTGTATGGATTTGTAGAGATGTAGAGAAAATAGTGAGAGAATAAATTTAATGATGTGAAACTAAAACTCAATTTTGAAAATAAGAGGGTATTGCAAGAATAAAGAAAATCCACTAAAAAAAAATAGCGACGAATCCAAGTCCGTTGCTAAATTAAAAAAACGTTGCGCAATTCCTTCTTTCCCTTTTTCCCAATAGTAACAGCAATAAAGTAATCTGGAAAAATCCACTGGATTATATGAACAAGATTATCCCACAATTAAGAGCACTGGATTCTTCCTTGTTTTAATCACCATTATCTGTTAAATATAAATGCGGTTTGCCTGGAAAATTACTCAATTCACGACTCCCACCGTTGGATGATAAATTGATAACTTGATCTGGTGAACCGGGTCAAACGAAGTCCTTTTCAGTTTATTTGACAAGCTAACCTAGATTGAAAATTTGAAATAAACCAAAAAAAAAAAAAACAAAAAGAAAAAAACCTGGAAATCCAAGCATAAACTAGATCATGCAAAATAACATTAACAACTGGGAATAGATTTCTTACAGTGATGATATTAGGGTGTTTGAGGCGAAGCAATAACGCCACCTCAGAGGTGAACTGCTTCTCGAGAAACGCCGCCAAGTCCCCATCCTCCTCAGGCTGGCTAATGAGCTTAATCGCCACATCTCTCTGCTTATAAATCCCTCTGTAAATCCTACTATGGCGCCCCGACGCGAACTTATTCCCTATGTAGAGCTGCGACATGTCGGCGCTCCACTCCTCGCCGCCTTCCTCCTTTATCGCCGCGCCGGGGGAGACCAGATACTTGGACCACGACGCTGCTCGCTTGTACTCTCCCAGCGACAGCCGCCTCTCCAGCTTCCCATTGCTCGCCACAATTTGCTTAAACCAGTTCAAATTCTTCATACTATAAATCACATCAAATTACACTAAATTCCTAGAAAACAAATAATAAATTCAAAAATTGCTTAAAATTACAACCGTTTTTCTTCTCCGCTTTTTAACAGTCTAGCTACATTTTGGAATTTCCTCTTCGAATCCGTACTTTTACCGCGTTTTATGCATAGATACTTGAAAAAATAGGTCTAGCTTTATCCAATGAAATGTGTCAGACCGAGAGCTTCCGCGCTTGAATTACTCGCTGTATTATCAGTACTATATATCAATATTTGTCTTGGAGTGAAGAGAAGTGAGAAAAGCGCGAGGTTGAGGAGCTGAAAGCCTGAAACTACGTCGTTTAGGCAGTAGAGAGAGCTCGGATGGGATGTACTGGGCGAGAAACGGAGAGGATGAGCTGCGCGTGGAGGAGGAGGAGGAGAGGCGGAGGGAGGAGGATCTGGAGGCGGATGACGGAGGAGGAGCGGCGGCGGCGGGAGGAGGATCTCCAGTTGCGGATAGCGGAGGAGATGCGGCGGAGGAGGGCGGTGGCGGTGGAGGTAACGGTGGCTCTCTAATTTTATTTATTTTATTCTGTGAGGAATAACATTACATACATTATACAGTGCTCTAACATTCATAACGTGCGAAGAACCACTTCAGAGGAGACATACCGGGGTATGATTGTGACATCTACCTTTTTGTGCCACTTTTGCCCTTTCACTCTCATTCAAATATCCGAAATGCCTTCTCCCATTTTAAATCATTTTCCAACGTTGTCATTCTTGTAATGACCAAAATACACTTCACCGTTAAGGAGAAGATCTTTAACTCACTCAGACGATTACAACTCACCAAAAAGTGTGTACTGTTGAGCTGATAGTATAATGTGGAATTCAACTATCAGTTTAGATTTTTAGTTGAGATGAGACACATGCTTCAATTTGCTTCAACTAGAAGAATAGGGGGTCACCAACCGATGACCATCCCAATTACCCCATGAGGCATAAGGGAAAATTGAGTAACGGTAGAGAGAGAATATTGAGGTTTATATGTTAAATTCTAAGTTTTTCAAAAAAAAAAAAAAAAACAACATACAAGAAGTATGGTGCATGTAAGGAAGAAGTCAAGCGGGTGTGTGCAGTGCGATTGGAGTGGTCGCCAATTTGGGGATCACTCCAATTATTATATTATTTTACTTATTTTTAAATTTTTTGTTTTATTTGTTATTTCCCTTGAACCAATCCCACCCCCCCCCCTCCCCGTTGCATTGGACGATGATGATTTGATAGAATAAATACGCTTCCTTTACCAAAATAATAATTAGGATATAATCAAAAGAGTTAAGTTACATCTACTACTCTTGGATGTGGTCGAGGCTATATTAATAATGACGACTGATGGATACCCAACATGGGTACCTGAATGGTAACACCTAACAAGTATTCGGGCATGACACATGACTCAACAGTCAGCAATCGAGACACGATCCGTCAGTCTTGGCTCCCTAATTATCCTTCCATAACCTCCAACTAATTACCCATAAATCCTCATTACCACCCAATTATTATCCATTATTACCCATTTATTACCCATAAATCCCCCATTATTACCCATTTATCACCAATTCCCCTACTATAAAAAGTCCTTAAAACAAAGAAGGTAGACAGCTCCATATTTCTCGGGAGAAAACAACAAAATAACATATACAAAAACTATCAACGAAATAGTGAATTTGTGACTTACCAGTTACCACTGCCAAAAAAGGCTAGTGATTTTCACCTTTCTGTTTTCACGTTAAAATTACAGAGTCTCTCATTATTTTTTCTATTCATTATTTATCTTTTATTGACTCAATCAATTATGTTAGTCCACCAAGTGACTACCCCGAGTCACAAAATCAACAACAAACTTAATGATTTTTTAAATACACATTCGCATTCTCAATTGATAGTTGTCAGTATATACTTTCCAATAAATCAAATTGTGTTACATCTAACTCACTTGTCATGTAATCATAAACTACTTATTATATTTAAAATGTCATTAATTTTACCAAGTATAATATTTATTCTTATATAGAAAAAAATTACAATTACAACAACCCTATGGATTTTATATTTTAATCCAAGGTTTGATTAACTAGTGCAAAAGAAGTGAAACGTTAGTTTAATGAGAAGGAGAAAAGTGGAATTTGGAAGTAGTTTTATGAAGGACAAAATGGTGATTAGGGGAGGGAAGATAGAGAGAGAGAGAGGTGGGAAGGACAGAAAGGTAAAATAACGAGGGGTGAGAGGTGCAACAGAAACACAAGGCTCCGGTTTGATGCATAGCAGTATGTGGGTGTGGGGGTTGTATCGCGTTGTAGCTAGGATGGCTTGTGGTCCCCACCTCCCTTTTCTCTCTCTTCTCACTTCTCAGCGTCCGTGGTTGTGTCGGACATTGCCGTATACTTCTTCCGTATACGGTCCTCTCTCTCTCCCCTTCCCTCTCTTCTTTCTTACTTATTTTTATAATAATCAATTAATGAAAAAAGTCTTGGAACCTCAACAATGAATGATGGCAGTTTACTTTGTGGTCCAGTGGCATCAAATCCTTCCTTCTATACGGGAGGTAGTGTGTTCGAGCCTCAATAGGTTGAGAAAGTAATTATGAATAAATACTGACTATAATTTTTTGATCTATTTCTTCACTTTAGGCCATTCGACTGATATTCATATATATCTATTTCTTTACATTTGGTCCCCAACATAAGCATGTTTTTGTTGCATATTTGATTCTGCCAATAAAATCTCTAACAATCCCTTATCTAGAGTTGCTATACTCTGCAAGGACAATTTTTAGTAACAGTATTGTGCATTTATATTTAAATGGATGATTTTTTCTTGTAACAACTCTGAACGAGAGAACATTTACTTTTTTCAATTAGTTGTCAGAGTTTTGGTTGACAAGACCAAATGTGACAATAAAAACATAATTGTACAGCAAATGTAACAAAATCAATAATTGAAGGTAAAATGTATAATAATAATAATAATAATAATAATAATAATAATAATAAAAAACTGGTGAGAAAAATAACAATAGTTTGGAGTAGGGGTGTGCAATTCGATTCGGTTTATCTAAACCGAACCAAATTGTACATATACTAAAAATTGAATGATTCGGGATTCTTGTAAACCGAACCGAGCCGAATACCTTTAGATTTTAATAACAACAACAACAACAACAACAATAACAATAATAATAAAGAAGTAAATCTAAGTCTATTAATGCATGCTTCGTTCCTATTCTCACTGGTATCTCTCTTCAATTTTGTAATTGATTTCTTTATAGCTTGTTCTCTACTTTGCACTTTTGTTTTTTGCCGCAATTAGTCTTTATCTCACAATTAGTACTTAGTAGATTGTTTGAACTTTGAATTGCTATTTTGTTATATAATGTTTAGATGTTGGATATGAATTATGTGATAGTATATTTCAAAAATTAGGAAATGTTGAAAATTGGGGACTTAATTCATATCCAACATTTCAACATTTCTTAATTTTTGAGATAGTCTCAAACCGAACCGAATCCGAACTGATTTGCATAAACTGATTTGTTTTTTTGCTCTTCAAATTTTATTATATTTTTCTTACCTCCCATATTCTCTTTCTTTTTTTTTTTGAAAAGCAATATTCTCTTTCTTAGTCACACCTATAAAAACTACTCAAAAACTACAACTATAGAGATAGTCTCACTCTCTCACTAATCAATCCCATCTTAGAGCTTGTATGTCCCAGCTCTCCTCCATTGATGTTGCTTTTGATCATCGGGGTGCAAATATGGTGGCTCACGGCCTCACGTTTTAGCTAAAGAGTCTTTATATGTTCATGATACTGAACTTCATGTCTTTTCATATTGTATTTCTCGTATTATTTCTTCTGTTGTTGGTTCAGACTTGAGGTGTGTTTAATGAAAGTTTATTTGGTTTGTTTAAAAAAAAAATCGGAAAATAGAATACTTTACCTTTTACTTTTAGTATTATTATATAAATATAAATTGCCAAAACACTTTTCTACTTTCTAGTTGACTGAATCAGCACAAAGCTGAACGTATTTTTGACTCATACACAAAATTCTAATATCAACTCGGTGCTGTTTGACTACCGGTCATCAGGGTGTCATGACTCATGAGGGGCTAATTCATGTGCAACTACTTGATATCGACAATGATATTAAATAAAAGGGAAAAAATATTTTTAATCCCAATTAATTTTACTTTATAACAATTTTCATTACAAAATTAATATTCGAACAACCACTTAAGAACAAGAAATGAAATTATCTTTTGTCTGTGTATAAAAATTACGGTAAATTATTTAGTGGATCCAGATCTATCTTCTAAGGTGGATCCGATCGTGAGTTCAAAATACACAATTTACATACTGAATGTTCACAATTGATATACTGAATATTCACAACTAAATGCTTCAGTATGTAAATTGTAAACATTCAGTATATAAATTGTGATGGGTCCACCTTGCGAGTCGATAGTATAACGGCAGCCACAAACATATATAGTAATATATAGGGGAGAAGAAAAGTAATATACAGGGGACCTGGCATTCAATATGACATTAATTTGAATTTAAAATCAGTTTATTACCCCCTTTTTTAGTAGTTAATTAAAAAAAACTTGTGATTATAAAATTAATTTCAAATAAATTGAAGTTAATCAACATAATTCCTAAAACAAATTGAAATTAATTCACTTATTTCAGCAAGACATTGCCAATCAGAAGAGATCTACATTCGAAAGAGTCTATACCAAAAGAGAGACATTGCCTCTTTTGTTATGCTTTTGCATTGATTTGCTGTCATCAAGATCATTTAAAAATCATATAAATGTGTCACCTAAATCGAAGAAATCATTTAAAAATTGTATGTAAATCGAAGTTGGAGTGTGTGCTTTTTTACATGTTAATCAATATGTTTTTATATTTGAAAATTTTTGAAGACACGATTTTTTCCCAAGTTCATTTATTAAGAAAAATGAAGCTAGAATTTTCTTTCTTTCTTTCTTTCTTTTTTTTTTTCTTTTTTTTTTCTTTTGTTGTTTTTTTGGCACATAGCATTAGTTTCCTCATTACTTACTGTGAGAATAATAAGGATTTGACTTGAGTCAGACCTAAAAATTTTAACTCTTATTTGAGGAAGACTTGACTAGAGGTAACGTGATAAAATCTCTAGTTTTATACACCTGAAACCTAGAATTGGAAAACACATTATCTGCTCAAAGAAATAGGTAGATGAGGGAGAAGAGAGAATGATATGATTTTATTTTTTTTTGGGTGTCCTGAATGTAATGAGGAGGATCTATTTATAACAAGGCTTTAAACTCGATGGCCTTAAGTTTGCAGGTTTTGATGATCCATCAGTTTAGGAGTAAAGGAGGTGATCCACTTGTTTAGGAGTGAAAGTGCTTTGCATTATTACTCACAATCCCCAATTAATGCAAATGTAAAACAGAAATATGAGTAGTGTGAGGTTTGACGCTTAAGTTTTAGTATCCCAAGGATTGAACTAACATGTAGTGACATAAGGACTCTTCGAAGGATTGAACTAACATGTAGTGACATAAGGACTCTTCGATATAGAGACTGAATCAAGTCTTGAATTCTTTTTGCTAGAGTTATAAGCCTCATGACACGCATCTCACCTCCAAGTTGTGCGAATGTCCGCGAACAAGCTAAACTTAGCCAAAAATGACCTCAGGATGTTTATGAGTGCTCTAGAAAGACTGCCCTTAGTCTTTCATGGGAGCTAATCTTTCACGCTCAAATATGTGATTTCATTTGTTGTATTGTAAATTGCTTCTGTAAGCCATGAAATCATTAAGAGCCAATATAGGCTTCAACCTCACTAGGTACTCACAGTGAGCTCACCAAGTCATAGGGATGGGTATTGGTCTTACTATGTGACTCTTTTCATGGTTACGTTTGACCACGGAAGTAAGATCCACCATGAATTCATTACCTAACAGACTTTAAACTCATTTCGCTTGATGTTTCATATACCAGTTTTCCACCGAGTCTTTTTGTGAAAGGGTCAGCCATGTTCTTTTTGAATTTCACATAATCCATTGTGATAAGATAACTCCATTCATTATCAATTGCCTCACAAATTCATGCTTGACATGTATGTGTCTCATCTTACCATTGTAAACACACTATTATTAGCCACATATGGTTGCTTGAGAATCACAATATAATGAAACTAGTAGGGTTTGATGCCCCCATCACAATGGTATTTTAACCAGTAAGCCCTGTAACCACTCGGCCTCTTGTTTGACTAGATTTATTGCTATGAACTCGGATTCCATAGTGGATCAAGCAATGCTATTTTGCTTCACGGACTTCTAGGATATAGCCGGCCACTCCACACATAGTGAATACAAATCCACTTGTGGAGTAAATCTCATTGTTATCACAGTAACCCAATTTGCATCACAATATCCTTATAGTACATAAAATAATAGCCCGCATAGTGCAAGCCTAGATCCATAGTACCTTTTAGATACTTCATTAGATGCTTAAGAGAACTCCAATGATCATTGCTAGGATTATGGGTGTATCGACTTAATATGTTCACTGCATACAACTATATTTTATATGTATTTTTTTAAGAAAATATTCATAATTGAAGATCGAAATGTCCGTGTATTTAACGATATTTAAATTGCTTTGTTGATAAATGACAAAAATGGTCATAGACACAATAATACTAGGACCAAAATTGGATGTTCTAATAAAAATGGACTTAAAGTTGACTGCACCTATAAATTTAGGGCCAAAAATAAAATTAACTCTATTCCTTAAAAACAAAAACTACGTTGCATGGGTGATGTACTCGTATCGCTCTATGAGACTATCACACAAAGTCTTTTAGTTCATGAAATGGACATGTATTTGTCTAAGTTATAATTTGGAAGGAAATACTAGTCTTTGTGGTTCACAACATGCCATACAAAAATAATTTGTGCTAGAAGAATAATAAATCAATAATTAATATAAAATCATTGAAAAATTACATTTGACACGAAATCTCTTTATGAGAAAAGATGGATATTATCATACCCTCGCCAGCTCTATCAACTCCTAAATTATAAAGTTTCTTGTCGCTAATCTCATACTTTTCAATTAATTAATTATCCTTTGTGGGAGTTGGGACCCAATTAATTAAGGCCCTTGTCACCTATCTATCTTATAATAAGCTTCTGCCCACTTGAGCTTCATTTCTTATTTTTAATTTTATACGCCTCTAATCGCCATTTGTCCCATACTATTATTAACTTTTTTGTCAATCGACTTAAACCAAAAATGTCAATAGATCACTCCGACTGAGAATTAAATTTAAAACTTTGTACTTACAAAGTCAACTGTTCGACAAATTTGATCAGGGTTGCCCTCACTTTACATATAATTAATAAATATGGAAAGTTATGATATATTTTTCCAAGTTATATCATTTTTTTTAATTTACAAATAATGCTTTTCCTATGTTCCTATCATCGCCTATCTATCAATCAATCCACTTAACCACAAGTGATCTGTATTTTTAAAATTTCAAATTTTCAGAACTTATTATTGACTCGGCTTTATAAAAAAATAATTTGTCTTGATTGGAATGTAATTAAAGGACAAGATGGTGTACCTAATTCTATTTCGAATCAACAATATGTGGATATAATAACATATAAATTTGACTTTTTCTAAAGCAAGTTGATGCGATGAATAACTCTCATGCATGATCCAAAAGTGCAGTGGGAATTATTATTATTAGGCTACAAAACTGAGTCACGTAGTAAACATAATTTATTAATTGAAAATGGAATCAGGTTTTAATTAATAATATAATTAAGAAAAAAAAAAGCAAATTAAAGTGGCTAGGCCTATAAGGTGTTGGTGAATGGGACAATTAACTGTGACAGTTGTAGAGGAAATAATTGACATAGCATGTGGGGGTGACATACGGTAAGGTACGGCCTCCTCTATTGTCCCTTTATACCCCAAACAATAAACATTAGCTTTTGACGCGCAATGCGCGAGGAGTCATTGTCTAACATTTATATCTATCTATCTATCTATATTGCAAAAATTGATGATCAAATCTACAAATTCTTAATCAATCCTTCATCCTTGTTTTTAATATATAGGGTCCGGTTCTAGTGTGAATCACTGCTTGAGTGGGAATTCTGAACTCCTATCTATCGTTTTGATAAGATATCAGAAGGTCGAAATGTTTGAAGTGGTGCAGTGATGTGTATTTATCTGGTCAAAAGAATTATAAACCACAAGATTAAGCAAAAGTAGCAATGCACAATGGTACGCAAGTTCACATGTTAACCGAGGTGAACTTCTGAACTCCTATTTACCATTTAGTGATTTAGATGACAGATCAGACGATCGAGATGTTTGAAGTGGCGCAATGGTACATGTGTAGTGATGTATATTTATCAGGACAAAAGAATTATAACCACAAAATCAAGTAAGATCAACAGTGCACAATGATAGACAAGTTCACATGTAAACAAGAGGTTCATCTCACGGGTTCCAATCATCTCACGGTGATGCACAGAAGAAATTATGTTCTCATGAATTTAAATAAAAGATTATCAAAAATGAAAAGATGTTAAAATATATGATATAATAATATAATTGCATTTCTCATATATTTGGTCAAGTATATATTTTTATAGCACACAAAATTAAAATTAATATCTTGATAATATAGGTAAGCTTAATGGTTAACACAATATAATAACACCTCAACGTAACGTAACACAAATATTGGTGTCAAACATTAAAATAATAATAGGTAGTAATAAATAGTAATGAAGAAGAAGTGAGTTGGTACCAAACTTTGATAATACACGATTTACGGTTGTTGGAATTGGAATTCGGATATGGAACTTTATGACATAAATTTTTAGTTTGCTCAAATAGTCGTTTTTCAAAATTTATACGAAATATAATCCCTATCCTGCTATCCATAATTCCTTAAGAAATTTTTATTATTAAAGAAAAAGAATATGGAGAGCATGATGTATACTTGTATTGTCGAATATTAACGAATTGAATTTTTGTAATCACTAGTTAAAAAAGAAAGTCAAATAAATTGCGAAATTATAAATGTCACTATAAATTAAAGGTAGTATTTAAATGCATTTGGGATTCGATTAGAAATTTGAATTTTTTTTTAAGAGTCATTTTTTATAAACACTTTTATTTTTTATTGTTTTACTTTAGAGTTAAAAAAAAATACTTTTTTATTTGGGTGGATATCATAATTTCTTTTTGGGTTTATTTTCTAAAATATGAACACAAAGATATTACAAAGTAATTTTTTTTATAAGATACTAGTATTTTCGCCCGTGCGTTGCACGAATTGGATTTGCTATAATATTTTAAGAATATTTGGATCGATATACAATTATATAAATTATAACATCGAATATTATATAGCGCAATTGATGAAATTGATTGGATCAACTATGTTTTTTTGATGTTTTTCTTGCTTGAATTATAGCAAATAATTGTCCAATTACACAATGCGATGCACGGATAAATTTTTTATTATATATTTAGATAATAAAAATAAAGATAAAATTATAATATTGAACATATACATTATATAAACCCTAATGCCAGATTGAGAAAAATTGAATATGTTTCCCTAAACCCAATGAGAATTGAAAGAAAAAACAGGCACAACAACAGAATTTTCAGATTTGACAGTGGGGATGTCTGGAATAATTGCACTGCGTTTCTCTTTTAAAGTTCGCAGTATATGATTAGGGATTTATATAAGGTTGTATCTTATTACGATAGAATTGTAGTATGATAGGAATTGTAATGTAGAATTGTAGTACGATAGGAATTGTAATGTAGAATTATAGTACGATAGAAATTGTAATGTAGAATTCTACAACGAATAGGAAAATAGAAAATAATAGCATCCTAAATATTGTATGACTGTTTTGGGCGGGAAGCTTAAAGTGAGGATTTTGTTTTTATATATAGTATAGATTATGCACACCAAAATATTATAGGTCTGTTTTGGACAGGAAGTTAAAACTGAGGATATTGTTTTTATTAATAGTATAGATTGCATTGCAGAGAAATATATATATACTGAATTATTATCATTAGTAATTCTAATCTAGAATTGTATTACGAATAGGAACGTAGGGAAGAATATATATTTTATTAGGAATTCTATTTGAATTTACAATTGTATTAGGGATAGGAATTGTATTACCATATTTTACAATATTACGCAAACCATAATATTATAGGTCTGTTTTGGGCGGGAAGTTAAAACTGAGGATATTATTTTTATTAATAGTATAGATTAATTATTTTAATAATCATAATAATTTTTATTTATATTTAAATAAAGTTATAAATAAAATTTTATATAATGAATAACAATTATAATAGAATATGTAAATAAATAATTTTTAACATTTAACATATTATACTAACAATAAATATAATAACTTTGAACTAAAGAAATTGAATTTATTAACTACTAAAATATAATATGTTAATTGCAGTTACATAATATGTTAACGGTATATTATGTGCATGTAGTTAACATATTATGTACTTTCTATTTATTTACAGACACATAATATGTTACATGTATTTGCTTACAGAAGTGGTGCATCATGATATGATTTAAAAGTTATTTTCATTATATTTTTTTATAACCCAAAATACAATGCATAAAAACATGCAATAAAGCCAAAGGCCTTGTGGTCAAGCGGCATGAAGTGATTCTCCCAAGTGGGAGGTCATGGGTTCGAGCCTCAGTGTGGGCAATGTTGACTTTGTTGGGCTTCATTAGGTTGAGAAAGTATATGGACAGATACTACATGTAATAGGGTCAAATAAGTATTCAAAAAAAAAAAAAAAAAAAAAAAAAAAAAAAAAAAACATGCAATAAAATGGGGTTTTAAGCAATTAAGAATCAAGTGTGCAGAAGCTAAGGACAAGAGTACGTACTACTTAATTACATCTTACATATATATATATATATATATATATATATATATACACACACTTAATTACTACATGTGCATTATATTATCATCAGAAATCTGCATCTCATACAGTAATAGCATGTGAGAACTGGGCGCCCAGAGAGAACTGAGAACGAATCACAGCGCTATAACTAGGTGCACTTCATGTTATAACTAGGTGCACATAGGTGTACCCAGGTGCATAAATGTTAACAAGGTAAATTACTTGCACCTGCAGGTGAAAATAGGTGCACACGTGCAAGTAAAATGTATTACAAGTGCAAGTAAATTATACAATGAGCATCAATACTAAGTGCACCTAATGTTATAACTAGGTGCACCTATTGCTATAACTAGGTGCACATAGGTTGCAACCAGGTGCATGAATGTTAACAAAGTAAATTACTTGCACAAGTGCAAGAAAAATGTATTGCAGATGCAAGTAAAATGTATTACAGGTGCAAGTGAATTGTACAGTGAGCCAATACTAAGTGCACCTAATGTTATAACTAGGTGCAACCTATGTTATAACTAGGTGCACCTATGTTATAACTAGGTGCACCTAGGTTGCACCCAGGTACATGAATATTAACAAGGTAAATTACTTGCATTTGTAAGTGAAAGTATTTGCGAAAATAGGTGCATGAATATTAATAAGGTAAATTACTTGCACTTGTAAGTTAAAATATGTGCGAAAATAGGTGCACTTGTAAGTGAAACTAGGTGCACTTTTAAGTGAAACTAGGTGCACTTGTAAGTGAAACTAGGTGCACCAAAGTTCCAGTTATTTACGAAAATGCCACCGCGTCATTTTTTTAAAATTGCATCTGATTCGTTGATCTGGACACGTGGACGACTGTGGAGCGTTCTCATTTCCTACCTGGGCGAGAGTTCTCACGAGAGTGCACCCCTATATATATATATATATATATATATATATACACACACTTAATTACTACATGTGCATTATATTATCATCAGAAATCTGCATCTCATACAGTAATAGCATTGAGTAGCAAGCAACAAACAACCTGAGCCCTTTTGCTCATCCATCAAAACGATTTTAATTTGTTTCCTTATGCATATAAGCTTTGTACGTAGATAGTGACATAAAAGGGAGAGCAACCAACCTGAATAATATTTCATAACTTATATCATATATATATATATATATATATATATATATATATATATATATATATATATATATATATATATATATATATATATGAGTGCGTTCAAGTGCGAATCACTCGCCCAGGAAAAGAAGTGAGAACGTGCGTATGTCATTTGTCCACGTGTCCAGATCTAACGGATCATAAACACTGATTTTTTTAAAATGCGGTGACATTTTTTAAAATTTAGCATTGAAGCGCAAGTAAAAATGTATTACAAGCGCAAGTAGCAATTTCATATAGTGAACTAAGTGCATGTAAATTATATTACAAGTGCAAGTAAAATGTTTACACTGAGTATCAATGCTAAGTGCATCTAACGTAATAACTAGTTGCCAAAATTTCAAAAATCCCCAATTTTCATGTAGCTAGTGAACTAAAATCTTCAATTGAGCAACTTTCGTTAACAAAATTCACAATGTAGCTCCATACACTCTCCTAACTAGCATACAATTTCATGCTTCACTCATCAATTTTACAAATAGAGCACAATTCATCAAACCCAAAATTTTCCACCATTAAAGTAGGGTTTCAAGCTTTTTCAAGAATCACATTCATGTTCTAACCATGTAATATGCAATTAAAGCTCATAAGCATGCTTAATACAACTTAAGGAATCATATTCTAAAAACAAATAAGCAATGCAATGGTCAAAACAAGAAGACCCAAATTCAAGCTCATACCAATGGTGGAAATTCGAAAAGGAGATGAAGAAGATGGATATTTACCTTGACCTTGCTTGTTAAATGCCTTTGTGAAGAAGAAAGCTTTGATTTTTGGCCTTAAACTTGGATGGAACTTGAGAAACTTACTTGGAGGTAATTTTTGAGTTGGTTTCGTCCGAGTGAATGAAGAAGAAAGGGAAGAATTTGGCTTAAAACCCCTAGTTTCGTCCGTTGACTCGCCCAAGGAACCCCATCGGACGCCCTCAGGACGCGCGTCCTCGTGGCGTCCGGAATTTCCTGCTTCGGCTCTGGAAAGGCAGTAACATCGGACGCGGGTCGGACGCGTGCGTCCGACTTGGCGTCCGATTTTCACCATTCTGAACTCTGCTCGGCCTCTGATGGACGCGCCTAGGACGCGTGCGTCCGGCCTGGGCGTCCATCAGAGAGCCTTCTGAACTTCGACTTGGGGCCACTGGACGCGGACCGGACGCGCGTCCGGTCTGGCGTCCAGGGCTGGATTTTCGCCAAACTTGCCTTTTTCCTGTTCTTCGTCGGTCCTTTTGATTTTACCTGTTGTGGTCCTGCAAAATCATATTAAAACTAAAAGTAAATATGAAAAAATAAAGCATGTGAAAGAAAAAGAAACATCGGGTTGCCTCCCGATAAGCGCTACTTTTAACGTCTTTAGCCCGACGCCCTTGTATGCACTAATCTTTGATTTGAGTTAGACGCAAGATGTTCACCTCGCGCGTTTGCATCCCTCCAAAATACTTTTTGACTTGGTGCCCATTGACCTTAAATTCACCCTTCTCCGGATGTGCGATTTGAATGGTTCCATATGGAAAAACCTTGGTAACGGTAAATGGACCGGACCATCTTGACTTTAATTTTCCCGGAAAGAGCTTCAATCTCGAATTGAAAAAGAGGACTTGGTCTCCTTCTTTGAATTCTTTACCCTTCTTGATATGCTTATCATGGTATAGCTTAGTTCGCTCTTTATAAGCCCGTGAATTCTCGTATGACATCAACCTCCACTCTTCCAATTCATCCAATTGCCATAATCTTTCCCTACCGGCTAGGTCCATATCACTGTTTAGTTTCTTTATCGCCCAATATGCCTTATGTTCTATCTCCACCGGTAGGTGGCATGCCTTCCCGTAGACTAATCTAAAAGGGGTGGTACCGATTGGAGTTTTGTAGGCCGTTCTAAACGCCCATAGCGCATCATCCAAGCGATCGGGCCAATCTTTACGGTGAATCCCAACCGTTTTCTCTAAGATTGCCTTAATATCTCGGTTGGCATTTTCTACTTGACCACTCGTTTGGGGGTGGTATGGTACTCCCCCCCCGATGTTGGACTCCGTACTTGGCCAAGATCTTCTCCATGGATGAATTCCTAAAATGCGTTCCACGATCGCTAATTAGAACTCTTGGTACTCCAAATCTAGTAAACAACTTCTTTAGAAAACCGATGACACTCCTTGCGTCGTTGTTCCTCAAGGCTTGCGCCTCCACCCATTTTGACAAATAGTCTATTGCAACTAATATATATTTGAATCCTTTTGCACTCGGGAATGGTCCCACGAAATCAATGCCCCAGATGTCGAAAACCTCACATGCCAAGATGTATGTTTGAGGCATCTCATTCCTTGCGGTGATGTTTCCCACTCTTTGACACCTATCGCAATTTGAAACACAAATTTGAGCATCTCTAAACAACGTGGGCCAAAAGAAACCTGCCTCAAGAACCTTCCTAGCGGTTCTATTGCTCGAATAATGACCTCCGGTTGGTCCAGCATGACAATGACCCATAATTGCCAATCCCTCTTGCTCCGGTACACATCTCCTAATAACTTGGTCCGCGCAAACTCGAAACAAGTAGGGATCATCCCAAAAGTAGTGTCTACTCTCCGCTATAAATTTCCTTCTTTGGTGCACATCAAAGTAATTTGGAGTAACTCCTCCCACGATATAGTTGGCAATATCCGCATACCATGGCACCTCATCCACTTTAAACAACTTTTCTTCCGGAAAAAGTTCCGCGATTGTAGCACTCTTTTCTCCTAGGTTAGGGTTCTCAATTCGGGAGAGATGATCCGCCGCCTCATTTTCCTTTCCTCTTTTATCTTTGATCTCAATATCGAACTCTTGAAGTAAAAGGACCCATCTTATCAATCTCGGTTTAGCCTCGGCCTTAGACATCAAATACCTAAGAGCCGCATGATCCGTGTAAACGATTACCTTTGACAACAAAAGATAGGATCTAAACTTATCAAGTCCGAAAATCACCGCTAATAACTCTTTTTCCGTGGTAGTGTAGTTTTGTTGGGTTTTATCAAGGGTTTTACTTGCAAAGGCTATAGGTTGAAAATGTTTCTCCTTTCTTTGCCCTAACACTACCCCTACCGAATACCCGCTCGCATCGCACATCATCTCAAAGGGTAATTCCCAATTTGGTCCAACTAAAATAGGTGCACTCACTAATTTCTCTTTGAGGGTATTAAAAGCAATTAGGCACTCATCTCCGAACTCAAATTCTAGAAGCTTGGTTAAAGGTCTAGCTATCTTTGAAAAGTCCTTGATGAAACGTCGGTAAAAACCTACATGCCCTAAAAAGCTTCTTAAACTAGTCGCAGAGTTTGGGGGTGGTAAAGTGTCAATCACGGATGTTTTGGCCTTATCTACCTCTATCCCTTTATTCGATATCTTATGACCCAAAACGATGCCCTCATCTACCATATAATAGCACTTTTCCCAACTAAGTGCTAGGTTTACTTCTAAACATCGCTTGAGGACTTTCTCTAAGTTATTTAAGCACTCGTCATAAGTCTCACCCCAAATGGTAAAGTCATCCATGAACACCTCCATGAACTCGCCTATATACTCCTCAAAGATTGCTAGCATGCATCGCATGAAAGTCGCCGGCGCATTGCACAAACCGAAAGGCATGCGCCGGTAAGCGAAGGTACCCATAGGACAAGTAAATGTTGTTTTCTCTTGGTCCTCTAACGCTACGGGTATTTGAAAGTATCCGCTCATACCATCTAGGAAGCAATAATAGGCGTGCCCGCTCACCTTTTCAATCATTTGATCAATGAATGGCAACGGAAAGTGATCTTTCCTTGTGGCATCATTTAACCTTCTGTAGTCAATGCAAACCCGCCACCCCGTCACACTTCGTGTGGGAAT
>CP025645.1:15014940-15031926 GCA_003576665.1 Ipomoea trifida
CTTATACAAATATACACTAACAAATTGACAATAATATATGTACTAATTCAACTTTGCATTTATAAATTATAATCTATACACTGTAATATATAATATATGAGAGAGGTAAAATAATAATAATAATAATACTCCATAATATTTTACTTCCCTGTTGATGATAACATATGATGGAAATGCTAAGATTAAAATTAGTATTGTTGTGATACTCGAATATCAAAATTGGTTGATTCTAGAGTTATGTATTAAAAGAGACAAAATCACATATATAATATAGTTCGATTTACAAGGAAACGTGTTACTCAAAAGTGTGCTAGCTAAGGTGAAACTCGTTTTGTGACCTTAGCCAACAAAGGATCACGAAAAAGGTAAACCAACTTAGGTTGTCTATAGCTGACGGCTCAAATCGAGAAAATCAATAAGCAGCTTCCACAAAGAATCAAACTTGAAACATTGTGGTTATCTCCAACCAACTTGATTAGGATTACCCAAAATCACATAATATAATTTCGTCATTAAAAGTTGATAATAAATGAGAACAAACTAAAATAGACCCAACCTGCCAAAGACCTTGTGGTCTAGTGCTTCATTTGATTGAGAATGTAGTTATGAACAGATACTACATTGTAACAGAGTCAATAGTACTAAAAAAAAAATGATTGAATTTATCTAAACAATGAATTAATTGAACAAGAACTATAGATAATTATTGGCTGTGTTATACTTTAATTTCCTGCTCATCTGCATAATATAAGCGATCATTAAAGTAATGAAAAATATTAAGGCGACATTAATTTGCAATATATATTGGGAGTTAAATAGTATTTTATGAAAAATGTGTATTTAATCCCCTTGAACAATGGTGACATTTTGTTCACAAAATAAATTGAAATTTCGTACAATATAAGTTTATCCCACCGCTAAGTTCATTTTTTTTTTAATAGAACGTAACATAATAGAATTTCAAATAATTAGTGATTTCAATCCATTTACAATGAAAGCAGCAATTTCAAAATGCTCATGGTATTAACTATTCCCACCTCATTAAGAATGACTAAAATTTTATAATACCAAAAAAACTATATTACTCACACAAGGATGAGAGATTTGTATGCGTATCAAAATCAAATATGAATTGGTTCCTAAGTGTGATTATGCGATATATTGCAATTGTTCATAATGCTTAAGTTAATGCACTTATAACATTTTTGTTATACATGTTCAGAGTTTTTTTTTTTTTTTTTTTTTTTTTTTAGTTATAGGATCCTCCTGTAAAAAGTGATGACTAATCTCAATCGCATATCATGGTTTATCAATGGTTGATGCCAGGTTTTAGTAAACTATGGAATCAAGTTTGGTGTTACTATAGAATCATAACAATTAAAGTTATTTTGAACATTTGATTTGTTTAACTTTCTTAGAAATTTGTTTTTTAATTATCCAATATACCCCTAGCTCAAATCATTAATAAAAAATGATAAAATAACCAATTAAACTTTTAGAGCCAATGACCTTGTGCTCTAGTGGCACGAAATGATTTTTTCAAATGTGAGGTTGAGAAAGTGCAAGAGACAAATAAGATTATATTATAAGAGAATTTTTTTTAGTTTACAGGTAACCAATAAAAATTTAATATTTCAAAAAAAAATTCAAAAAAAAAAAAGGGATAAGTGTCAAATAGACCATCCAACTATATACCAAAGTGCAATTAGTCCCTCGAACTAAAAAAACCGTCAATTAAACCCTTAAACTTATTAAAATAATGCAATTAACCTATTTGACCTATAATAACAAGTTACCTTAATTAATGCAATGTAATAAAGTGAATATTATGAAATAATTTTAGTAAAAGAAAAAGGGTAATATTCTTCCTTGCACAATATTTAATCCTTTGGTGTATTAATGAAAACACGTAAATTATAGTTTTCGTTTACCTTTCCCATTAATATACAATTTTACTAAAAAAAATGATAGTTGCCTAGGAAGATAGAATTCCATTTTCATTAAGGTAACAAGTGAAGCTCAATTCTTACTAGAGTTAATGACAACACACCTATCATTTCTTCAAGTAAAATTATGTCTTATTCTCTACGGGTGTGTTTGGAAAGCAGGAAAATGACTTCTGGAAAATGTTTTCTGGAAAATGAGTTATTTTCCGGAAAATGAGTTCATTTTCCGTGTTTGGATGTACTCTGGAAAACTGTCTTTAGGTGTTTGGTTCATTTTCCGGAAAATGAGTAGAAATATATAATTATATAATTTTATTATTCTAAAATATAAAAAATATATAACCTAATAATATTTTTTTGAAAAGACCTAATAATATTTATTATAACTAATTAAAAAAAAAAAAAAGAAGAAGAAGAAGCGGACGACTGCTGTGGTTTCCGGCCGGAAACCACATCAGCCGTCGTTGCTCTGGTTTCAGGCGGAAACCAGAGCAGATCGGCTCTGGTTTCCGGCGGAAACCAGTCCGCCAGACTGAAGGGAGGGACGGCGTGTGAAGCCCCATTTTCCCGTCCGGAAAATGACTTCCGAATTTTTTATCCGGAAGTCATTTTCTGGAAAAAACATGCCTATTTTCCGTTGACCACATTTTCTGGGTGTTCCCAAACACCCAAAGCCCGGAAAATGATTTCCAGAAATCATTTTCAGGGCTACCAAACACACCCTATACTCTATTAGTATAGTATGGTAAATGCATAATTGAAGAGTAAAATTTATGTATAATAATTATTTTTAGTTGTAGTGTACATATATTCTATTTTTTGAATCAAATCAATAGATATTATTATTTTTATAAAAAAATATTGGAGCTGCAATTTTGATGGTAATGTAGCGGAGTGAGGTGGGAGGCATAAAATAAAAAAATATTGGAGCTGCAATTTTGATGGTAATGTAGCGGAGTGAGGTGGGAGGCATAAAATGACAGCTGTGGGATTTGAACCCACGCCCTTTCGGACCAGAGCCTAAATCTGGCGCCTTAGACCACTCGGCCAAACTGTCTTGATGGTTCACATAACATGTACTATGATATAAGGTCTTTACAATTTCTTTCCCTTTCACGTTTGACAAAGAACTAACTATTATTGTGCCGAGATATAAGGAATGATTTACTGTGTTGGTCTAACGAATTAGAATACAGGGTGCTTGTAGCAAGATACACCCAAAACATCCCAATTTTTTTAATATAAATTTATTTCCCTTTTTTTTATTTGTACAAATATTCATCATTTCATGATTGATTAAATACGTATTGAATTTTACATGTTGGGTTATATTTATCATATAGTACTCTTTCACTTTTAAAAGTAAGTTTTCCTACTATATCATCATTATATTTGTAATTCACTTACTATGTTTTCTAAATCTCTAATCTAAAAATGTATCTCACTTTCAATAATAATAATAATAATAATAATAATAATAATATATTATTATTATTATTATTATAAATAAATAAATAAATAAAAGTAGGCCCACCTTGCCAAATAGCAAGGTAAAATTTTTGTCAATTTGAAAGGTCTGTAACAATTGCAAAACAATTATTATTGTGTGGACCACGCTTCAAAAACACATAAAATATATTATTCTAACTCATAAAATACATTATTTTAACACATAAAATACATTATTCTAACTCATAAAATACATTATCTTACCCCATAAATTTTATTATTCTAACGCATATAAAATATATTAATTTAACTTATAAAATACATTATCTTACCCCAAAATGTTCATTACGCATGCAGAGCATGTAATATTTTTTAACATTGAAACAACGTTGCTTGTTTTGGACCTGTGGACTCTAATTTGCCAATTGCAAGCCTTTGTTATACCTAACAATTGCTATACCATGGATTAGGGTTCATATTACATTGTGAACTCTGATACAAAAATTCTGTACATTTAATTAATACATTATATATTTACATTTAACAGTTTCTGTACATGTAAACAAAATAACTTAATTTAACCGTTTCTGTACATATAAACAAAATAACTTAATAATTGCTGACACGTAGTGAACTGTGAACTGCAAGTTGTAGCACGGCCGGGTAGGAACTTATAAGGCAATTGAATTCTAGCCTATTCTATTAAAACTTTCTCCAATAAAATCTTCAATACCGCCTAGTAAGAAACTTTCTTCAATAGAATTTTCAATAACTGGTTCTAAAAAATATAACATCAATAAAGTAAGAGTTATAGCTCTAATGAAGTCAACATAGCACATCCTGTTATAACAAATCAAAATATAGAATCTAAAATTTTTACAAACTACAATATACCTAATTATTTAATTTATCAAAAATAATTCTAATACAATTAGCATAATGCACTTACACCTTGTGGAACTATTTTATTGGATAATCTTGAAGTTGAATGTGAATATTTTCTTGTTTGGAGAAACCAAGATTGAGGTGCAAATCACATATCCCAACTACAATGTCTACAGTTCAAGAACACGTTTATGATGAGCATAAGAAAAGATGCAGCATGCATGCAAGAGTTATATATCTCGCAATGTGGTGTGTAATGTGTATATATCTATAGCACGGACATTTGATTCAAGTAATTTGAGATTATTCTTAATAATGCCAAAAACATAATATAACATTACTACTACATAAGTAATGATGTAATATCCAAGGTAATCTCATTACCTTGCAAATAAGTATTTAAAGATTACTTTTCAATATTTCATATTTGCGGCCTAGCCCTCAATTCATTACATTGTCAATATTTTTTGCTTCGTCCATATGCTTCTTTTTTTTTCTTTTTCTTTTTTTTTTTTTTTAAATTTCTTTATTTTTAAGTCAAATATTTACTTTTATGAATTAATAAAAAAATATATATTCATTTTTCAAATTATTGTCGTCTTAATTTGTGTTGTTTTGATTCATAATCCATCCATAGTGAGGATTTTTAGTAAACCATGGAATCAAGTTTGGTGTTACAATGAAAAGTTATTTCGAATCTTTAATATACCCTTACCACATATAAACATGAAATACTAACTCAAATCATTAATACAAAATGATAAAATAACCAATTAAACTTTTAGAAAAAATACTTTATTTTGTGCAATATGTATATATAATATAAAATATATATTATTATATATGCATACTACGCCATAATCAATAGAATATGTTTGGCAACTTAATACAAACGAAGAAAATTTGCCAAAAAAAAAAAAAAAAAAAGCAATGACATACATTTTTTTTTGGTGACTTGTAATCTTCTGTGGTGAGTTGAAATCTTCTCTTTAATGGTGAAATGTTATCTTCTTCAAATTGGTTAAGCAAGAGACAAATATATAATATATTTATAAGACAATTTTTTTTACAAGTAATCAATGAAAAAAAAAAAATTAATGATGTAATAAAGTGAATATTATGAAATAATTTTAGTATAAGAAAAAAGGAAATATTCTTCCTTGTACAATATTTAATTTTTTGGTGTATTAATAGAAACACGTATATTATAGTATGATTTACCTTTCCTATTATTATACATTTTTACTAAAAAGAAATGGTAGTTGCCTAGGAAGATATATAGAATCTCCATTTTCATTATTAAGGTAAGGGAAAAGGGTCAAATAAGCCCTCGAACAATATCCGAAAAATCAATTAGACCCCTAAACTTTTAAAAAGTTCAATTAAGCCCTTAAACACGTTAAATTGAGTCAAAAAACCCAAAAACCGGTAATGTTACTTCTATTTAACGCACCTACCATTTCTTAAGTAAAGTTACTTCTATTTATCTATACTCTATTAGCATAGTACGGTAAATGCATAATTGAAGACTAAAACTTATGTGTAAAATTATGTATAATAATTATTTTTAGTTGTAGTATGTATATATATCTTCAATTTTTTTCCCCATCAAATCAATAGATTTTATTATTTTTAATAAAAAAAATACTGGGGCTGCAATTTTGTAGTGTGGTTGCTTTACTTGCTTGCGTAATTGATTTTACGGAATTATTAAGTATTCGTAATTCGTTCGTGAGGGTAGTTTGGTAATTTAGGGGAGTGAGGTGGGAGGCTAAAAATGACAGCTGTGGGATTTGAACCCACGCCCTTTCGGACCAGAGCCTAAATCTGGCGCCTTAGACCACTCGGCCAAACTGTCTTGATTGTATAAATAATATGTACTAAAATATAAGGTCTTTACAATTGCTCACAACATCTTGATCCATCATATAATTTGCCAAATTTATTTAGCTTGTATTTCTGTCCAAACATTTTATTCTAACTCATAAAATACATTATCTTGGTCCAAATAATATTCATTATTCTAACACGTGCATTCATAAGAAAATTTTTAACATCAAATCAATATCATTCTAGACCATAATTCAGACAACTGTGTGAACCACAATCCACACAATAATTTGTCATAAACTAGTCTTCGGTCTATTTAGTTGGGTTTCAAAAGAAAGAAGAATTTATCTTATTGGGCCTTCATATGATCATAATTGAAGTTCAAGTTCGTACTCTTTGCCGTCTTTGGGCACAAGTGTTAAATTTGAACCAGATACATTATATGGCAATTATATACATATAAATTATTAATATAGGTATAAAATATGTTATTGAAGATACAAAAAATGTTAATTAACATGTCTGCAGTTAATAATTTATGTGTCTGTAATTACTATTTGTTAACAAGTACACAAATGGTTAACTATAGGTATAGGATGTGCCAACTGTAAGTATATAATCTAAAGAATATTTTTAGACCAAGTTCAGAATAAAAAGTTGATCCTGATCCATGATATAATTTGCCAAATTCATTTAGCTTGTATTTTTGTCCAAACATTTTATGGGCAAATATGCTATTTCGTAACTTTTAGAAACTGTGCATTAGTTGTAAGGCTTTTCAAAACTTTGTCTGCAAAGTTGTAGGAATATTTTTCACCTACAATCTAAGGCTGTCCTCAACCCTGTTAATGTATCTCTTTCTAATCTATGTGGTAAGAGAGAGGATTTTTTTATTATTATTTAATGCCAAGAGGAGAGATAAATTGATAAATTAGTAGGAGTAAAGAGAATGAGCTAAAAGTAGTAAAAACTGTTGTCCTCAACCCTGTAATTGATTTGTTTTTTATTTTTGTTATTTTTTAATAGTATTTTATTATTAAATTTATAATATAATAGAAAAGTAGGACTTATTTTTAAAGTGATAGATATTTGCAGGGATATAAAACAAATAGTAAAGAATTTGTAAATTTGATGATGTGGAAGTGAGACCCATTTTAGAAAGTGAGAGAAAATTGTTGGGGGTAAGGATAGCCTAACATCACTACTAAAAAGCGCCTGTATAGTGACAAATTTAGCAGCATAACTATTCTGTTGTTAAACTAGCGACGACATAGCGATGAATTTTAATTTGTGCGCTAAATAGATATTTAGCGACGGATTAACAAGGGATTTGCGATGAATATTACGACAAAATATTTCTGTTGTTAAATACGTAGCTAATTTTATCAGCAAATTTTAACGCAAAAATGTAGAGACGGATTTGCGATGAATTTTTGCAAGCTGATTCCACAAATTGTAATAATTTTAATTGTTACAGTTTAACAACGGATTTGTGAATATGTCGCTAAACATAGCACTGAATTTGTGAATCTACCGCTAAATATAGTGATGAATTCAATAATCCCTTGAAGTAGTCTAGCGACGAATTCAGTAATCCCATGAAACAGTCTAGCGACGGAATATTTCATTGCTATTCTCTTGCAACTTTCATCCTTACAATTATCACGGGGAGGTTAATAGCAACGGTTTTTTTAATTTAGCAACGGACTTGGATTCGTCGCTATTTCCGTTTTTAGTGGATTTTCTTTATTCTTGCAATACCCTCTTATTTTCAAAATTGAGTTTTAGTTTCACATCATTAAATTTACAATTCTCTCACTATTTTCTCTACATCTCTACAAATCCATACAATTTTAACTCACTTTCGAAAATGTGTCTTACTTTTACATCACATTAAAAGTTATTATCTTTTATCAATAAATATTATTTTATTTTAATAAATATTATTTTATATCAATATATAAATTAAATAAATATTAAAAATAACTAAAATGAAATGTAAAAATATATTAAATTATGTTTTTAAAATAAACAAAAATTATCCGTATTGCTTTTATAATTGAATAAAAATTAGATTATGTAAAAAGCTTAAATAAAATAATTCATGTTGCGTAACAAATCGAATAGTAGAACACCCATCTTCAAAGAAAAAAACACATCAGCTTGCAACTTGTAAGGATGTACATTTTAGGGATGGAGAGCATCCCTATTAGTAGTTTTTTCTTGATCTTTTGGATGACATGAAAGTGACAGATGATGATCTAGAGAAAAGTAGAGGTATTAGTTTTTTGTGGGATTCCGAATGAGAGAAATTTATTTTAAGCTCTGAAGGCTTGCGCGTGGAGCGCACACTGCGCGCAACGGGCACGCGCCCCTGAGCGCGTAAATCTCTCTCTCTTTTTTATTTTTATTTTTATTTTTATTTTTTTATTTTATTTTATCTTTTCCTCCTCTCTCTTATTTGACTTCTAAAAGATTGTGCAAAAATCAAATTGATGTAAATGCTATAAAGTCTTTCCAACAAGTGGCAATTGTGTTTACTTTGATGAAGTTGTACTTATCCGTACATTTCTCTCTAATTTTAAAGTTGACTCTATTTTTTTTTTTTGAATGCTACTGACTGTATTACAGTGTAGTATCTGTCCATAAACTACTTTGACTCTATTGTTATTACGGAGTAACATTTATAATTCAACATCATTTTTTTACATGTTTAAAATGTCTAACTTATTTTTAAAATATAATATACGGAGTACTCTATAATAATATTAGACAAATTCTCTTGTGAAACTATTTCGCGGATCTCAATCCATGATATGAGTCTGGTTGGAAAAATTTAAGTCTTATGTTATGCGAATTTTGTACTATTATTATCCTACAAACTGTCTATTATACAGTTTTGACAAAAATATTAATGGTGTCTATAATTTGTTGTCAAGTATCTTGTGATTTGATTATATCACTATGATAAATTCATTTTATCATATGGAAGGTCACAAATTTAAGTAATCCAATTCAAGGATTGGCATATTATATGGAGTAGTTAAAGTATAACAAATGATTTTTTTTTTTTGAAATGGATGAAATCCTTAATTCACACACACTGAGCGTATAGACACTATAGTATGAAAAAATAAGAAACAAGTAACAAAATCATATTGTAACAGAATCAATAGTATTAAAAAGAAAAAGTAGCAAGACCATATATAGAAATTGCCTTAATTTCCAAATATTCAACAAACGGAAAGTGCACTCATTAACAACAATGAAACATCAAGGTGAAACCTAAAACCAGAATGGGAAAATATGAGACACTTGCCATTGCGGATGATATTTTAGGTTGCCTAACAAAAAATGCAGAAATAATAATAATTATAATTATAATAATTATAACAATAATAAGCTAAGCACAATTTTGAGAGGGTTCCTGCCCCCTCAGAGATGCAGATCAATCATCAGCAGCCAATACATTTAGGTAAGCATCGCGGCAGAACTCCATCCTTAGAGGGTTCGTGCGATGAAAAGAAGTCTGGATTACGCTTGAGTGAATCTGCATAACTTTCAAGAATTGTTACGATTGATTCAAAGTGTGGCCGTTTTTGAGGATTGCTTGCCCAGCAGCGATTAACGAGTTTCTGGAACGCCTTGGGACATTCAGAAGGTAGCGGTGGTCTTGCGTTCTGAAAAGAAAAAACACACACAAATCTCAGATGCTGCAATAAATAAACTGATAAATGCCCACAATTAGGAGGAAAGATAAGAAGAGAAGTTCTCTAGGAAGTCTAGTGGTGAATGCAAATATCGAATCCAGTAATGACAATATACTCTCTCAAAAGTTATGAAGCTGAATTGTAAAGGCGATCCGACCTATAGATCACTTGGTTAATCGTAATGCAGTTTTCCCCTGATGAATGCAACTCCGCTAGGTATTCTAAAACTCACTAGAATGGTAAAATGAATAATACCTTTTGGCAGACAGCAAATGCTGCCTGTTCGGGCGTCATGTTGTCAAATGGTGTTAATGCAGTTAATAGCTCCCAGAGAACGATGCCGAAACTGTAAACATCGACTTTTTTTGTGTGGTGTTTTTCCTTGATCATTTCTGGTGCCATCCAACGGTAAGTGCCGGTGAACCCCTTTGCACTACCACATTGGGATTCTAAGCACGATATCCCAAAATCAGCCACTTTTACACACATATCTTCATCAAGCAGTAGATTTTCCGATTTGAGATCTCTGTGAAGTATCCCTTGAGCATGGAGATACTGCATTCCACGTGCAATGTCAAGGGCCAATTTCAGCACCAGGTTGAGAGGGACCGAGTATGGCTCCTGCTGATGGAGGTACTTTCTCAGGGAGCCTCCAGGTAGATACTCCGTGATTATGCAAAATACGGGGGGTTTCTTACATGCCGCAATAAACTGCACACAAGAAGAAGAAATCTAGAAAGTGAAAGAAGTCCGCAAACACCACGACGACACAAGTTTAACAATGTATTTAGAAATCCTGAAAGGATAATTGGGATCATGCCAGATGCTATAACTATCGACATTCATTGGGATGAGCGTAAGTTACCCCAGATAGGAACATGTACTGTTCAATGTTCATTATTATGCTCTATATGACACAAAATGACAGTTTATTACCCCATAGCCCATACCTTAAAATCTTCAAGCAAATAAATGAGTACTAAACTCCTTGCATGCAACTATGCTGAATAAGAATATATATGCATTGCAGACACCTACCACTAAACCAAAATTTTTCGCAGCTAAAGTTTGATCCTTCGTAGTGAACCCAAGAAATTCACTTTAGTTTATCTGTTTTGCATTCCATTTCACTAGAATGCAGATTAACTGGATAGAGGAATATCAGCATAGTTTCTTTCAAGCTTTTTGGTATTTCACCAAAGAAAACTAAACTTTTGCTTTCATGAGTGGAAAGAAATCCATCCACATCAGACAATAGACCAAATAACACAGATCTGAATCCACATAACCAAGAGAAAAAAAAAAAAAAAAGCCTGTACTTTTTATCACACAAAAGAATGACACTACACTCCAACTTTTCTTTAAGAGAAAAGATTCATTTCCTCATTAATGAACAGGCAATTCCTTCTTTCCCTTTTTCCCAATAGTAACAGCAATAAAGTAATCTGGAAAAATCCACTGGATTATATGAACAAGATTATCCCACAATTAAGGAGTCACTGGATTCTTCCTTGTTTTAATCACCATTATCTGTTAAATATAAATGCGGTTTGCCTGGAAAATTACTCAATTCACGACTCCCACCGTTGGATGATAAATTGATAACTTGATCTGGTGAACCGGGTCAAACGAAGTCCTTTTCAGTTTATTTGACAAGCTAACCTAGATTGAAAATTTGAAATAAACCAAAAAAAAAAAAAACAAAAAGAAAAAAACCTGGAAATCCAAGCATAAACTAGATCATGCAAAATAACATTAACAATATTATTATTATTATTATTATTATTATTTTTATTATATACCTTCAATTATTGATTTTGTTACATTACATTGCTGTACAATTATGTTTTTATTGTCACATTTGGTCTTGTCAACCAAAACTCTGACAACTAATTGAAAAAAGTAAATGTCTCTCGTTCAGAGTTGTTAAAGAAAAATCATCCATTTAAATATAATGCCAATACTGTTACTAAAAATTGGTCCTTGCAGAGTATAGCAACTCTAGATAAGGGATTGTTAGAGATTTTATTGGCAGAATCAAATATGCAACAAAAACATGCTTATGTTGGGGACCAAATGTAAAGAAATAGATATATATGAATATCAGTCGAATGGCCTAAAGTGAAGAAATAGATCAAAAATTATAGTCAGTATTATTCATAATTACTTTCTCAACCTATTGAGGCTCGAAACACACTACCTCCCGTATAGAAGGAAGGATTTGATGCCACTGGACCACAAAGTAAACTGCCATCATTCATTGTTGAGGTTCCAAGACTTTTTTCATTAATTGATTATTATAAAAAAAAGTAAGAAAGAAGAGAGGGAAGGGGAGAGAGAGAGGACCGTATACGGAAGAATATACGTATGTCCGACACAACCACGGACGCTGAGAGAGTGAGAAAGAGAGAGAAAAGGGAGGTGGGGACCACAAGCCATCCTAGCTACAACGCGATACAACCCCACCCCCACATACTGCTATGCATCAAACCGGAGCCTTGTGTTTCTGTTGCACCTCTCACCCCTCGTTATTTTACCTTTCTGTCCTTCCCACTCTCTCTCTCTCTATCTTCCCTCCCCTAATCACCATTTTGTCCTTCATAAAACTACTTCCAAATTCCACTTTTCTCCTTCTCATTAAACTAACGTTTCACTCTTTTGCACTAGTTAATCAAACCTTGATTAAAATATAAAATCCATAGGGTTGTTGTAATTGTAATTTTTTTCTATATAAGAATAAATATTATACTTGGTAAAATTAATGACATTTTAAATATAATAAGTAGTTTATGATTACATGACAAGTGAGTTAGATGTAACACAATTTGATTTATTGAAAGTATATACTGACAACTATCAATTGAGAATGCGAATGTGTATTTAAAAAATCATTAAGTTTGTTGTTGATTTTGTGACTCGGGGTAGTCACTTGGTGACTAACATAATTGATTGAGTCAATAAAAGATAAATAATGAATAGAAAAAATAATGAGAGACTCTGTAATTTTAACGTGAAAACAGAAAGGTGAAAATCACTAGCCTTTTTGGGCAGTGGTAACTGGTAAGTCACAAATTCACTATTTCGTTGATAGTTTTTGTATATGTTATTTTGTTGTTTTCTCCGAGAAATATGGAGCTGTCTACCTTCTTTGTTTTAAGGACTTTTTATAGTAGGGGAATTGGTGATAAATGGGTAATAATGGGGGATTTATGGGTAATAAATGGGTAATAATGGATAATAATTGGGTGGTAATGAGGATTTATGGGTAATTAGTTGGAGGTTATGGAAGGATAATTAGGGAGCCAAGACTGACGGATCGTGTCTCGATTGCTGACTGTTGAGTCATGTGTCATGCCCGAATACTTGTTAGGTGTTACCATTCAGGTACCCATGTTGGGTATCCATCAGTCGTCATTATTAATATAGCCTCGACCACATCCAAGAGTAGTAGATGTAACTTAACTCTTTTGATTATATCCTAATTATTATTTTGGTAAAGGAAGCGTATTTATTCTATCAAATCATCATCGTCCAATGCAACGGGGAGGGGGGGGGGGTGGGATTGGTTCAAGGGAAATAACAAATAAAACAAAAAATTTAAAAATAAGTAAAATAATATAATAATTGGAGTGATCCCCAAATTGGCGACCACTCCAATCGCACTGCACACACCCGCTTGACTTCTTCCTTACATGCACCATACTTCTTGTATGTTGTTTTTTTTTTTTTTTGAAAAACTTAGAATTTAACATATAAACCTCAATATTCTCTCTCTACCGTTACTCAATTTTCCCTTATGCCTCATGGGGTAATTGGGATGGTCATCGGTTGGTGACCCCCTATTCTTCTAGTTGAAGCAAATTGAAGCATGTGTCTCATCTCAACTAAAAATCTAAACTGATAGTTGAATTCCACATTATACTATCAGCTCAACAGTACACACTTTTTGGTGAGTTGTAATCGTCTGAGTGAGTTAAAGATCTTCTCCTTAAGGTGAAGTGTATTTTGGTCATTACAAGAATGACAACGTTGGAAAATGATTTAAAATGGGAGAAGGCATTTCGGATATTTGAATGAGAGTGAAAGGGCAAAAGTGGCACAAAAAGGTAGATGTCACAATCATACCCGGTATGTCTCCTCTGAAGTGGTTCTTCGCACGTTATGAATGTTAGAGCACTGTATAATGTATGTAATGTTATTCCTCACAGAATAAAATAAATAAAATTAGAGAGCCACCGTTCCTCCACCGCCACCGCCCTCCTCCGCCGCATCTCCTCCGCTATCCGCAACTGGAGATCCTCCTCCCGCCGCCGCTCCTCCTCCGTCATCCGCCTCCAGATCCTCCTCCCTCCGCCTCCTCCTCCTCCTCCACGCGCAGCTCATCCTCCGTTTCTCGCCCAGTACATCCCATCCGAGCTCTCTCTGCTGCCTAAACGACGTAGTTTCAGGCTTTCAGCTCCTCAACCTCGCGCTTTTCTCACTTCTCTTCACTCCAAGACAAATATTGATATATAGTACTGATAATAAGCAGTAATTCAAGCGCGGAAGCTCTCGGTCTGACACATTTCATTGGATAAAGCTAGACCTATTTTCAAGTATCTATGCATAAAACGCGGTAAAAGTACGGATTCGAAGAGGAAATTCCAAAATGTAGCTAGACTGTTAAAAAGCGGAGAAGAAAACGGTTGTAATTTTAAGCAATTTTTGAATTTTTTTTCTCTAGGAATTTAGTGTAATTTGATGTGATTTATAGTATGAAGAATTTGAACTGGTTTAAGCAAATTGTGGCGAGCAATGGGAAGCTGGAGAGGCGGCTGTCGCTGGAGAGTACAAGCGAGCAGCGTCGTGGTCCAAGTATCTGGTCTCCCCCGGCGCGGCGATAAAGGAGGAAGGCGGCGAGGAGTGGAGCGCCGACATGTCGCAGCTCTACATAGGGAATAAGTTCGCGTCGGGGCGCCATAGTAGGATTTACAGAGGGATTTATAAGCAGAGAGATGTGGCGATTAAGCTCATTAGCCAGCCTGAGGAGGATGGGGACTTGGCGGCGTTTCTCGAGAAGCAGTTCACCTCTGAGGTGGCGTTATTGCTTCGCCTCAAACACCCAATATCATCACTGTAAGAAATCTTTCCCAGCTTCCAGTTGTTAATGTTATTTTGCATGACTAGTTTATGCTTGGATTTTCATTTTTTTTTTTTTTTCTTTTTGGTTTATTTCAAATTTTCAATCTAGGTTAGCTTGTCAAATAAACTGAAAAGGACTTCGTTGACCCGGTTCACCAGATCAAGTTATCAATTTATCATCCAACGGTGGGAGTCGTGAATTGAGTAATTTTCCAGGCAAACCGCATTTATGTTAACAGATAATGGTGATTAAAACAAGGAAGAATCCAGTGGCTCTTTAATTGTGGGATAATCTTGTTCATATAATCCTGTGGATTTTCCAGTTACTTTATTGCTGTTATATTGGGAAAAGGGAAAGAAGGAATTGCCTGTTCATTAATGAGGAAATGAATCTTTTCTCTTAAAGAAAAGTTGGAGTGTAGTGTCATTCTTTTGTGTGATAAAAAGTACAGGCTTTTTTTTTTTTTCTTTGGTTATGTGGATTCAGATCTGTGTTATTTGGTCTATTGTCTGATGTGGATGGATTTCTTTCCACTCATGAAAGCAAAAGTTTAGTTTTCTTTGGTGAAATACCAAAAAGCTTGAAAAGAACTATGCTGATATCCTCTATCCAGTTAATCTGCATTCTAGTGAAATGGAATGCAAAACAGATAAACTAAAGTGAATTTCTTGGGTTCACTACGAAGGATCAAACTTTAGCTGCGAAAAATTTTGGTTTAGTGTAGGTGTCTGCAATGCATGGATATTTCTTATTCAACATAGTTACATGCGAAGAGTTTATTGCTTGAAGTTTTTTAAGGTATGGGGCTATAAATTTTCATTGTGTCACACAGATCATAATAATGAACATTGAATAACTAGTATTCCTATCTGGAGAACTTAGGCTCATCCCATTGGATTCATAAATGAATGTATAGTTATAGCGTCTAACATGATCCTTGCAGAAATTATTCTTTCAATACATTGTTAAACTTGGGTTGGGTCGTGGTGTTTGCCAACTTCTTTCACTTTCTAGATTTCTTCTTCTTGTGTGCAGTTTATTGCGGCATGTAAGAAACCCCCCGTATTTTGCATAATTACCGAGTATCTACCTGGAGGCTCCCTGAGAAAGTACCTCCATCAGCAGGAACCATACTCGGTCCCTCTCGACCTGGTGCTGAAATTGGCCCTTGACATTGCACGTGGAATGCAGTATCTCCATGCTCAAGGGATACTTCACAGAGATCTCAAATCGGAAAATCTACTGCTTGATGAAGATATGTGTGATGTAAAAGTGGCTGATTTTGGGATATCGGCTTAGAATCCCAATGTGGTAGTGCAAAGGGGTTCACCGGCACTTACCGTTGGATGGCACCAAAATGATCAAAAACACCACACAAAAAAGTCGATGTTTACAAGTTTCGGCATCGTTCTCTGGGAGCTATTAACTGCATTAACACCATTTGACAACATGACGCCCGAACAGGCAGCATTTGCTGTCTGCCAAAAGGTATTATTCATTTTACCATTCTAGTGAGTTTTAGAATACCTAGCGGAGTTGCATTCATCAGGGAAAACTGCATTACGATTAACCAAGTGATCTATAGGTCGGATCGCCTTTACAATTCAGCTTCATAACTTTTGAGAGAGTATATTGTCATTACTGGATTCGATATTTGCATTCACCACTAGACTTCCTAGAGAACTTCTCTTCTTATCTTTCCTCCTAATTGTGGGCATTTATCAGTTTATTTATTGCAGCATCTGAGATTTGTGTGTGTTTTTTCTTTTCAGAACGCAAGACCACGCTACCTTCTGAATGTCCCAAGGCGTTCCAGAAACTCGTTAATCGCTGCTGGGCAAGCAATCCTCAAAAACGGCCACACTTTGAATCAATCGTAACAATTCTTGAAAGTTATGCAGATTCACTCAAGCGTAATCCAGACTTCTTTATCGCACGAACCTCTAAGGATGGAGTTCTGCCGCGATGCTTACTAAATGTATTGGCTGCTGATGATTGATCTGCATCTCTGAGGGGCAGGAACCCTCTCAAAATTTGCTTAGCT
>CP025645.1:15038786-15077943 GCA_003576665.1 Ipomoea trifida
TAAATAATTAAAATTGTGCATTTTAGTGCATGGTGTGGTGCGTTTTATTACGTATGTTTGTACATTTAACTGTGTTGTGGAATGATGTTTTTTAATCCGTCCTTTGGTGCATTTTAATACGTAGAATGATGTGTATTTTAACACATGTTTTCTAATAAGTGTAATAGTGCATGTTTATGATCTGGGATGATAATTTTCAATAAGTGGAATTGTGCATTTTAACACATGTTGTGGTGCATTTTAAGACGTAGAATGATGCATATTTTAGCACATGTTTTCTAATGTGTAATAGTGCATGTTTATAATTTGATATGAGGCACGTTTTGGTACATTTTAATATATAGAATAACGCGTTTTATTATGTATGTTGATGCATTTTAAGTGAATATGTGCATTTGGTTATGGTGTGTTTTAGTCTGTCCTCTGATGTATTTTAGTACGTAGAATAGTGCGTATTTAACACATATATATTGAGCGTTGATTTGTTGACTTGCTGCAATCTAATGGCTGCAAAATAACCACACAGCCGCACCTGAACTCTATACATATATAAGACTACGAAATGATACTTAAGACAAAAAGGAAATAGTATAAGTAATGGAATTCATTTTACAAGACTATGTGGTATTGATTTTATTAGGTTGACATAGTATAAACCTAAACCTGAAATATAATTAGTGATAAATATGCAATGGAAAATAAATGAACATGAATGATTGTTAAAGTTGGGAACCGTGGGCAATTAAGGTAATATCAAGTTAAACTTCAATATAATTTTGTAGAATTCATGGTGGAACATTTGAGAGTTAATTCACTTAATTGTATGATTGCTGTTGGGCTGGATAGTCCCTCTTTTTTCCTTGGATTGTGGAGCCTTTTAGTGTAGAAAGATGAGTGATTGCCCTTCATTATGGCGTGTTTGGTAATTAATTGTTAACTGATAGCTGTTAATTAATTAGGTTAGTAGATTTAACTATCAAGTATTAGCTAAAGACCTTGTAATTAAGCGGCATAGCTATAGCCTTCTCAAGTAAGAAGTCGTAGGTTTGATCCCAAGAGTCAATAGTATCCAAAAGAAAAAAAAAACTATAAAGTTTTGATTACATGCAACTTTTTAAATTTTAGCATTTTGAAACAATAAATTATTACAAAAAGCTAATTAATCAAATACTCATCGATTGTTTAACCAAATCAAACAGTTAATATTGATCAAATAAATCAAAATTGACTGATAAGCTAACTATGTTACTAAATATAACCTAATGAAATAATGATTGTTGGTATATAGGGATTTAAATAGTGGTAAATTGTTGGTATATAGGGATTGAAATAGTGGTAACGGAGTCAATAGTAAAAAAAATGGTGGCGAAATGATGGATAATGGTGATGTAATGATAATTTATACCTCCATTTATTTCGTAATGTATATAACTATATTTTGACTAATATTAGTGGGCAACTCTCCAACTAGTTTGACTAGATAACTTTTATAAATTGGGCCACAAATCTATGTTTTGAGTTATCCAAATAATTGGACTCACTAAACCGGCAAATTATGTTATGGATCCAAGAAGGTGGACCCGAATTTATATTCACAATTTTATAACTCTATATTCACAATTTTAGATCTCAATATACAAAATTACATTACTCAATATTTACAATTTTTGAACTCTATATTCACAATTTATTGTATAGATTCAAAAATTGTGAGCATAGAGTTCTAAAAGTGTGAACATGGACCCGGGTACACATTGCAAGGTGGATCCAGGTCCATGGCATGACAACCGCACTAAAACTCGCCCAAAATTTATTACTTCCTATATCCCATTAATTAACTCTTTTTTTTTTTTAACTTCTTTTTTGGTATTTTTAAATTTAATTTTTTGTTTAATATTCTTTTAATTTAGTTTTTAAATATATAAATTTTATATACCAATATTGAACTTAATATTATAAAAAAAATTGAAGTAAAAATAATTTCAGTCAAACCTCATTAATCGAACCAAACATATAAAATGGAACAGTGAGAATACTTAAATACGGTAAATACATTTTTAATATACTAAAAGTACATTATTCGTGTACTGAATGTATATTATTTTATAATATAATCTATACAATGTGGACCATGGTTCACACAATAATACGGAGTAGTTGTTTAAATACCAATTGAGCTATTGTGTAGGTGACCTACTAAAACTCATTAGCTCGGTGAGTTGTCCATCACCTGGGAGTAGGGGTGTAAATGAGCCAAGCGGCTCGCGAGCTGCTCACGAGCCGCTCGGTCAAAGCTCGGCTCGAGCTCGGTCAAATTCGAGTTCGAGCCGAGCTTGAGCGGCTCGTTTAATAATCGAGCCGAGTTCGAGCTCTAATGTCTTAGGCTCGTGGCTCGACGAGCAGCTCGCGATATATATATATATACATACACATACATATAATATTGTAGTTTATTTTTAATTGAAAAAGGAATTTAAAATTAAATAGGTTAAATTCGAGTTTAAAATTGGACTCGAACTTGAGTTCGAGCATGAATTCGAGCTCAAATTCAAGCTTGAACTCGAGCTTGAGCTCGACAATCGAGCTGCTCGAAAATTGCCGAGCTCGAGCTCGAGCATCAATTTTCAAGCTCGATCGAGCTCGAGCCGAGCCTTCCTTAACGAGCTCAAGCTCAAGCCACCCTAGGTTCAAACTTGGCTCGGCTCGTTTACACCCCTACCTGGGAGGATCTTCTAACATGAATCCTCCCAATATATATTGTTTTTATCTTAGCAATTTTGTAGTATGTGATTTAGTTTTTGTATAATTAAGGAAGAGAAATACTTTATACTTCTACAAAAATCGCACCTCCTTTTTTATTTAAAACATTGTCGCGACAAAAAATGAATGACTTGTAAAAATTTTACTACATGGATTCTCAATCTGTATTTTTTCACTTTTACTTTTGATGTGGTAAGAGATGATAAGGATCAGAGTAAAAGTAAGGAGTAGACTAATTGATGACTTAAACCAAATACAATAGATGACACAAATTTAAGCGCAATATATATATAAGCATGATTTTGATTGGAACTTTTATATATTACATATATTTTTATTATGTTTTATTTAATCTATCACTATAGCTGTACAGCTCTGGGGAAGGGATTTACTATATATGAACTTTTTGCAGCGATTTTTTTAATTAAAAAAAAAAAAAAACCATAGAAACAAGAAAAGAAAAATAAAAGTGCAAATACATTGTATATTGATGCTGGCTGAATGAAGGATCAAGCAGTGCGGTTGCAGAGGTTGTAACCAGATACAAGAGAGCTCAAGGCGAAGGCTAGAAAAGCTAGGAAGGACATGGCGATGGATGCAGTCGCCATTTCTGTGAACTCATCACTCCCCCAGTTGGATACCCAGTCATCTACCCTTGTTGCAGAAGAAGATGATGCCGACATCAAAAGATATGCCAAAATCTGCATGTTCATACCATATCCAATTAGTTTCTGCGAATCTCACAACTTTTGTACACAAAGAAACAAGCCGGTTCTATGATATCTAATATGTTGGGATTGCGGCTTAGAGAGCCGAGTTCAGCATCAAGCGATGTGGCTTACCATAGAAGTACGTGATTAAATGGTTAATGTCCACCTATTTAGGATATGACAACCAGATAACGAAAGAACAAGATGGGTGACTTACTAGGAAGTAAGCATAATGCAGTGCTGAAATCCAACGTAATATAGTGTCTAAATACTGCCCTCAAGGTGTTGTATCATTATACTAAAGTGCACATAACAATAAAGTTTTATCTAAAGCACTATTGTTCTCAAAAACAATCTTTTCCAATTTTAAATTTATTAGTGCTAAGTTGCTAACACATTCTTCTAAATTGGAAAGTTGAAAGAAAGCAAGTCTAAGAAAGGTTTATGATTCACAGCATTCCCTGTGAAGAATGTTGCAATAACATGGGTAAAGAAACTCAAATACAAGCACAATAACAAAATGAACAGGGAAGATAAATAATAGCACTTGTGCTCGATACTTCTAGTCACTTGATGAAACCGTCAAGACAGAGAAAAGATAGCTATATCAAATTATCAATGCTTATGGAAGAAAACAAACTCCTAAGCGGGACATCAATTTCAAATTACAGAAAAAGCTTTGGAGAATTGCCAACTTTAATAAACATCTATTATATTGTTTCTCCAAACCAGTAGCTAAATTAGGTGACCGAGGGGAATAATCTTTCATTTCATGGACTTCTTACCCTAGGTACTAGTAAGGAAATCACTAAAAATTATAAGTGGACCGAAAAAAAAATCATGTCTTTCGGGAGAGATAGATAGAGATACAGATGTTTTGATAAAGCAAACTTGCCTGATCCATGGCAAAATCAAAATGACGACGCAGGTGGTGAGAGATGAAGTGTTTCTCCGTGGCCAAATAGTAGGATAGATCAAAGGCTTGAAATCCAGCATATACAAATCCAATAACATTCATTGCTAAACAATACCTGTGCCAGCCATGAGATTCAATGTTACTAAAGAATAGAGGGAAAATTAAACACAAGAAAGAACAAGCAATCAAGAATTAGCTTAAAAAAGATTCGTATCAACACTCTAAGAAGTACGGTAGCAAGTCTAATGAGAAAAACAAAAAAACAGATAGCCACATTAGCAAAAGACATTAGTGCATAATGCAATAGAGATAATAGACCACAGATTATGCCCTGTATCATTGGAAGGTATACAGTAAGATATCATTATCAACCCATTAAGATTGTATTCCTGCCAATGTTTCTACATACCCCTGATCAAATTCAACCCCATAAATGCAAATCACAATCAAGGTGAATGCAATATAGGCAAACAAGCACCATAAAATGGCATAGAATTATAATGGAATTACAGAGGGCACACAAATTTGAGTCTAATGCTTCAATATCTAAATTAAGTATTCAACAATTTGAAACAAAGTATCAACCTAGTATTCATTGCTTGACATAATCAAAGAGCTTAATCTCAAACTTATAAGATTGTAGATCAGTCTTTACAAGCAGATTAGTCCACCATTTAGTGTAGTTGGTATGCACAGAAATAAGATTAAGATCCTTTTAATTCTTGATCATAAATTTCCATTGAAAACAAAACTAGGTAACAAATCACTCACAGAATACAGACATTTTAGTTCCTACAGACATAATAAAGGAAAAAAAAAAAAAAAAGACGAAGAAGAAGAATTGAATGGAATATAAGATTTAAACCTGTATTCTTTGTATCGATCCCAGGAGTCTCCACTCCAGCCTTGAGTTTTATCGGCAGCCATAACCGAGAATGAAATCAAGCAGAAAATCACCTCACAAACCCTAAACCCTAACGCTGCCTTAGTAACCGCCACCGCCGTCCTCGAAGGCCGAAGAACCGGCCCCCTGGCCCAACGCTCACCATCCTCCAAGTCCCCACGATGTCGAACCGGCCTCACCTTCGTGGCCGCGGGCTCTCCGGCCGCCCGATTGTAGTACACCTTCGGCGGCGACTTGTCCACGGCAGGCGGCGGCGGGGGAGTGGAAGGCGCCCTGAGGTGCTCCGACGGCGGCGACGGCTTCCGCGGCGAATAGAGCGGAGAGCAGGGCTTATCTGCTGCAACAACCGCCTTAGACAGGGGCAGCGGCGGCGGAGACTTGGGGCTTGGGTCCGGAAACGGGTCGTCGGAGCGGAGAGGCGAGTCGGATCGGAGAGGCGAATGGAAGGAATCGATCTGACTAACTTGTGACTCGGTGTCGGACATGGATATGTGGCTGCTCTGCTTCCCGAGCTTCTTCTGGTTGTAATGGTGAGCTGAATTTGAATTGGGGCTCGGAATTTCCTTCTCCATTTGCGACTAATTTCGCCGGAGATTTCCACCGATTAACTTTCTCGGCACTGATAGGAGGCTAGGAAGAGAAGACCAGGCTATACATATTCGAGTTTTCAAAAAAAGTTTGAACTTTAACTACGGGCTGAGAAATTTCTCGCTATTAGTGGGATTACCGTCATGTGCTACCAAAACTAATAAAACCACGACACGTGGAAGGAAAAAGTATTTGGACGACGTGGCTAAGTATGATTAGCTAGACTCATAAGATTATTGTGAATTATAGTGCATTTGATTTCAACTCGACTTGAATTCTGTGTGAATTTTGTAAATTTGGAGTGATTCCTTGCGTGCGTCCGGCTCCCCTTTTACGACGTCGTATCAACAAAAAAAAAAAAATTAAAGGAAACAATATTCCAAATTTTATTACTAGTATTTTTTATTCCTTAAGCAACCAAAACATATTTAGGGTCAATTTTACTAAACAATACGAAGTATTAAATAAACCAATATTTTACTCGTATCATATATAATTGTTTCATATTAACTAAACGAAAATGTGTATTTTTGGTTCTTCAGTTATATCTGTGGTATAAATTTAGGAGTTATATGTGTGATCATCTTAAATCCCTAAATTATGCATGAGCAACAATTTTAATCCTTGAATAATCAAATCAACTAAGGAGTTAAAGATTGTGACGTATATAACTCAGTGACTAAGCTTGTACTACGGGTATAACTGAAAGTCTGAAACACTAAAAATACATTTTTTTTTAACAATGATGTCATCAAATCACAATGTATTAAATTTGATGCCATAAAAAATACGGAGTAATAAAATGATAACCAATTTTTTAATTAATTCATTGTAGTATAATTTATTTATGTAATATCTCGCTAAACAATAAAATATTTTTTTTTGAATGTAGCATTGTTGTATACTAAAACCCTAGGATTAGAGATTCTTAACCCTAATGTTGGTCCTACCCTTTCTTATATTCCAAAAGTTATAAGCTTCACATGGGACGATGCGATTGGATGGTTGGGAAGTCTTGGGACTTGGGAGTGCGTAGAAGATCCATTAGCTTTTAGCTAAATCTTTTGTGCAATTTTTTTTAAGTAATCAAGACAATTTAATAATTTATACTAAATTTGTATTGAAATTTGATAAGTTTACTCTTTTTCTTTTTACTATAGTCTAACCTACGTTTTATTTGTGATCTACACAGCTGTAATAATGACTAGAAAGAATGAACTAACGACTCATTTCCACTATATTAATTAATTGCTCATGAGATTTGCTTAATTGAAAGAAACTAAAGGTATATTATTTTTATGAAGTTAAAGGTTCATTTATTAACATAATTTTTTTAGAAAATTAAAAAAAATTACCAATACAAATTTTCATTTTAAAAAGTGGAAAAACACAATTCTCTTATTTTTCAAAAAATTTAAATACAAAAATGCACAAAGTTTCATATATAATTATCATTTCATTACCTATGAACTTCTAATTCACTTATATCTATCTATTTTTATCACCACTATATCATTAACCTGCAATCAAGTCTTAACTATCTATCTACTCGGCTACTCCTATTACCATGCATCGACGTACCACACCGGCACACCCTCACCCTTATAGTTATGATTACAATATTCTCTTTGCACAAAATTCTATATTTTCTCTATTTCCTATCTACTTATATTAATATAATTTAGTTACATGCACTTAAGATTAGAAATTATTTATATTGTCTATATAAACTTGAATTATGAACATCTTTTATATTTTTGATAAACTTGATAGTTTATTGGTTAAGATATTTTTAATTACGTTATATCTGAATATAAATATGTTTTGGATAAAAGATGTTAAAATCTCACATGCATTAGACATGAAAGGAAAAAAAATTATTATATCCAATCAAAACAAACATATATATTCAAAAATAATATTGGGTCAAACATATCACTCAAAAAGAAAATGCTATTTACCCCTATAAATATTACTCACAAATTTGTCACATCTTGATGTGGCAAGTTTTAAGAGACTTGTTTTTTCTCTTTTTTGTTTTTTTTTTTTAATATCAACCTATTAAAACTTACCACGTATAGTTAGTTTATGAGTGATAATGTAGGAGCATCTAGCATTATCCCACTCAAAATTTTGAATTTGTGAATAATTTAATAACATTATAGTCCATAAAAAATTGATTTTGAAAAATCGGTGTTAGTAAATATGTATTATAAATTAAGAAATAGAAAATAAAGATTAGAAAACTTTAAAACGTAGGTAAATGTGCCCTAACATTTTGTAATTTTCTTTGTATATATCATTTTTCGTTTCCAAGTATTTAAAAAAAAAAAAAACTGTAATTAGAAGATTGCTAATGTTGAAATATCTTAATTATTCATTTAGTATTAATCTCAAAAATCAAACATTGACCTTACTTAAATATGTGAATCAATGTTACACTCTTAATTTTGGTCCCTTTTTCTTGTGCTAAAAGTATTGTACATTATACTTAAAATATTGTACATTATATTTTTTGAACCAAAAATTAAAAATAAAAATTCATTCTGCTAGTATAAAACATTTTTGTTTTCCTTAGTCTGTTTTACACAAAGTTAATCGTAATGATGTTTACATCCCAAATGCTTTGTTGAGGTGTGGGAAGCCGTTGGGGTTAGGAATAACATTTTGGGAAGAAAGTTAATTGTAATGATGTTCACGTGAATCAATTATTTAGTTTATCTTAACTCGTCATTCATTTTCGATCTTTAAACTTCTATTGTATCGAATATTTACATTCAATAAATCATATATTCAATAGATAAATTAAATGTCCACGTCTAATGTTTCACAACATATAGCAAGAAAAGTATATACTTGTATGCTAATTAAGCTATGATATATATTGATATGTAATTAACATCCATAATTCAATATAAAATAATCTTTCTTCTTTTCTTAGTATTACTATTGAATTTAAGAAAGCGATGTAAACTTGTATTCAACCGATACCAAATGCTCTCAAAGGTCACTAACAAGCACACTCAATGGATATTTATCATATCCTTTAATTTTTTTTATCTAACATTTTTATATAATATATTCCCTTTTAATGAAGGTAAAGTATTGCTGTAATGAATAATGAATTATAAAGATGTTGACGTGGTTATACCTTGTGCGTATGGTAGCGTGAAAAAGTGACGACAGATTATAACCGGTTTATCAATAACTAAGGATTTTAGTAAATAAAAATGTTAATTTTATAATTATTACAAACTTTTATGTTTATAGTATTTATAAAAGTGACTCACCCATTGTTTGGCATCCTCAATAGTGAGGTTGTTAGCACAAATTTTTAAGTGTCAACTAGGAGGAAAGTAGGGAGAGAGAGAAGGAGAAGAAGAAGAAGAGGAGGCTCAAAAAATAAACAAATAAAAGCTACAGATTTGCTAGCGGGCGCGTGCAATGCGAGCGCCATTGTGTGTGAACCTTCTCTTTTTCTGTGCTGCGGAAGTGCGGAACACACAAAAACCCACATCTTGACCTCACATTTTCTCTCTTCTCCATTTTCAAAAAAAAAGTGAAAAATCACTAAGAGCATCCATCTCAGTCCAAGATTTTTTGTGTGCCATTAGGAGAAAGAACAAGGAGAACAAAAAAGGAGTAAAACTAAAAGGAAAAAAAATTTAAAAAAAAAAAACAATTAAAAGACCTTTCTTCTTCAGAGTGACCGTTAGCTAGCGGCCATTCTAAAGCGTCCCAGTAGACACGTGAGAAACACACCTTGCTTGGGCGGCATTGTACGCCAAGCGCGCTATTGTCTGTTTTTTTTCCCTAACAAAATCTTATGTTTTGCAAAAAGAAAAATCAGCTCAAAAATCATCTTCCACATTAATAAAAAGCCATTTCAAAATTTGTGGGCTTTGAAATATTTTGCAAATGAAACATATATCATGCATAACTAATTTATGCATTTGTCATCTATAAATTCATTGAGCGAACTACAAGTCAATTATGTAAAAGTATACCCAAAATAAAAATAAAAACATATTTCTTCCAAAACAATAAAAATAAATAAATAAAGCTTTAATCCCCGTAGCATTATCCTATTCATAAATAAGGCATCATATCATAGTGAGCGCTATTTGGCATTAATTGTGATGGCAAAGACCTATTTATTGTAGTAAAATTATTCATACAAAATTGGATTTATTGTTGCACAAGGACAAGGTTACACATACCTCCAAGAGCTGCAAATGTCACAAGGTTACCTACATCTACATTGTAGATTGAGAGCTTGTCGTTGATAAAATACACCTTAAACTTCAACCAAACAACAAACAAATACTCCGTAGCATATATATATATAGAGTAAAAGACTCTTCCGATCTTCTCCCAAGTCTTGCCGCAAGAAGTGGAATCAAAACTGCATGCATGCCACTTGCCACCCATAATACAACTCCAGAGACAGTAGTATTTAGGATTAGTTTTGCTTAACAATATATCTCCATCTCACAACCCTACTCCGGTAACTTCAAACGACTGAAGAGCACAAGAAAGCTGTGCTCCGGAATGACATAGAGAAACCCAAGGTCTGCACCTTTGATATGTGGCCCCACACCCTATGCCAAGTTTAATAATTGCGCTTCATTTAACATGCAACTTCAATAACACCAAAATCATATTGAGAATTTTATACAAGCTAGGTTCTTAGATTGATTACCTTGCCATTCAGTTGCAGCAACTCGCCCTCAACCCACTTGGGATTTTTGAACCCATATTCTGCTATTCTCCCTTGACCTTTGTAGCTTGCAACCTACAAATTCAAAGGCAAAAGGACACACTTGAAATATGTAAGGCAATTCAAAACTGTATATTTTCAATGCCTATTGTTCATCAACTTCTACAGCCAGGTATAGTAATGAAATAAATTTGTCATAAATAGAAAAAAGTTACAGTTGATGGTTATTTGTCTGTTCTATTGTGTGGAAGTTATGCAAGCATTCAATTCATTGGAGTCCTTCCCTAATACACACACACACACAATCCTTTGTTCACCCAATGGAACCTTAAGAATGAAACTCAGAAACATACACTACACTGACTTAACAAGTCTCCAAGAAATTCAGATGTTGCAGTATCAGTCTTGTTTCAGAAGTATTATTACAAGAGCAAAGAATTTAGTTTAACTCTCCAAGATGCAGCTCTGAGATTTGAAGGATTCAGTCTAGTACTGTAATGTAATATTCACAGCTTTAAGAAATGCACTTCCTTTCTCCACAAATAGGACTTAGGAGAACCCAACAAATTTAAAAGAATAAAAGAATAGAGCTCCATCTCGTGCTCTATGTACAGATCTGTATGAAGCTTTGTCTCAAATATGAAACGGAGCCAAAGAGCTCCCTACATGTCAGATTTGAGACGAAGAGAGCTTTGTCTCAGGTAGTCAGGTATAAGATGAATAAGTGCATCTTAGACAAAGCTCTCTGTTAGTGGGATTTGAGATGAAGAGAGCTTTGTCTCAGGTAGTCAGGTATAAGATGAATAAGTGCATCTTAGACAAAGCTCTCTGTTAGTGGGTGATGAAGGTGAGGGAGCCTTTGTGGCCCAAAATTCAAGCAGCGATGGAACTTTGAAAGGCAGACACCAGCCCTTCTTCTCCACATCTTAAATAATCGGCTACGATTTTTCACTAAAAAATTATCCGCATCAACAAAGAAAGACATCCTTGTTTCTTCGATTTGAGGGAAAGAAAAAAAAAAAAAAAAAAAAAAAAAAAAAAAACAACCTCACCATGACACATCAACGCCACAAGAGGAAAAAAAAAAAACATAGGCCACTTGATCACCAAACCACCGGTACTTTACCAGGGGTGACCACCTAATTAGCTTGATTACACAATTTTGGAGTGTTAAATGGTTCAATTGCAGACGGTTTAAATTTCATGGCCAAGCATCATTTTTGCTACAAGTAGAGGGTGTATTTGACCCTTATCCAAAACCATAAAAGCCACCAAAGGAAGGCTTTTTATCCTTTCATCCACTATCTTGCTTACTATTCTAGTTTGTGCAGTTATTTCTTAGAGTTGAAGAGAGAAGGATCTTATCTAAGGGATAGCAGCACACTGCAAAACCACACACAGACATAAACAGTAACCTTCAATATACTAAACAAGCACAGGAAAGATTAGATTAGAGTGAAAAGTATTTACCACTCCCAGCTCATCTGGATACATCCCTTTGTTAGTAAATCGATTTCCTTTTCCGATTTTAGCACGGAATGTCACCTGATAAACCAAATTCCTTTATTATCATTCAGTAGACGAACATGAAACATTCACCACTAACTACAATTTTAGTGAACCTGGCCAGCTGGAACGTTCATATCGCCTGTCAGTTTTACTGCTTCAACATACTCAAAGAACTCCATACCAGAGGATTTCTCTTCATCGTGAACATTCCAGTTCCCATATTTACGCTTTAATTGCACAACCTCAGTACCATAAGGTCCAAATGCACCTACATATAGGCCTAAACCAGCCAAGAAACGAGTTAACTCCTCAATAAATTTCAAAAGTAATTAACAGCAAAGCATAGTAAGAGTTGTGCGCAAATTTGTAAATATAAGCGTATGAGTTAAAGGCATATGGTCTGTCTTTATGTGTGTACACATGCATTAAGGAATCGAGGAAAGAGAATGCTGACCATCAAAAGGATCTAAATCACTGCCAGAAGTGGTAATCCTGGTAAAATTTGTGTACTCAGACAATCTATCCCGCTTCTTCGCCTGACTAACGACAAGCTTTAGTATTTCTCTTACATTTTTTGAGATCTGCAAATGTTGTAGCTTAGAAAAATTAATAAATAGATCAAAACAGAGATAGGCAAAGGTCATGCTTGGATACAAATTACAAACTATTTCTTTTGTTTCATTTGCTTCATATAACAGTTTATATTTTTTTATGGGTGCAATCTAATCATTATTATTATCCAACCTTTCCCTTTAAACCAGGTACAAGGTCCAAAGAGTATGAGTGCCAAAAAACAAAAACCAAAAAAAAAAACCAAAAAAAAAAAAAAAAAAAAAAACCATACCCCTATCCTCCCCACCTCTTCTCTTATTTTTTGCATTGAATCTTAAAGCCATATTTATAAACAGTGGCAAGCAAAATTTAGGGACTGGATACATAACCTTTGAGGAAACTTTATCAGAACTTAGAAAAACCTTAGCCACATCAGGAGGCATAAGTTCTGAAACACTTTGGGCTGCAATAGCTGCCACACCAACTGCAGATTCAGAGTTTTCTGCGCTATCGTGATCTTGATATGTCTTTGGAAGGTGAAACACAAAAGAATCCTTTGCCAAATCCTTAATTTCCGCCTGCATGCGAATAAATTCATCTTTTGTTGGATTATCTTCTTTATTATGTAAAACCCCACCAACAAAAAGTTTCATATCTTGACTCTTTTCATCTTCAGCTGTGCTGCTCTCTCCTCCCACAGAAATTTGATCATGATGGTTGTCGTCAAGATCACTAGTTTCAGCACCTTCATCCTCACTGAATTCACCGGAAATAGTACCATCATCGTCTTCTTTACTGTTTTCACTGTCATCATCCACTACTTGCCTCACAGAATCACCATCCTCTATTACTTCTTCGCCAACATTAAGTTTCATAACTTTCACTTTCAAATCAGGGATTTTATCTTTAAGAAAATTTATCACACTTTTTATTCCCTCCTCGGCAGCTTCCTCAACATCCATGCTTTTACCTTTGCTTCTTTCTGTTTCATCTTCATTGACCTTAACATCAATCACAGATGCATTCTCAAGTTCAGCAGATGAAGGTCTCACTGATTTTGAGTCAGATGAAGTTGAATTAGCTTTAGTTGGTTTGGTTCGTTTCAAGAATACCACCTGAAAAGAAGGTCAATGAGAAGCAGCAATAGAAAAATGGAAGGTGAATATCTGAACAGTGGTGTTGCTTTTACATCACCTGCATGTTGTAAGAATTGTTAGCTTCTTTGACAACATAAATCTCAAACAGTGGTGTTCCAGGAGAAGCATTGACCAACTGCCTGCAATTAACCAGCACTACGTCTGTTATTGCATTTCCAGAAATGACAAAAGATTACCACATGAGAAGAAAGATTACAGTCTCTATTTCGGTTCTCTCATTATTACCTTGGGGTATAAGTCCTGCCAATAAACCTGCCCATCCCAGGTGTTATACGTACTAATCTGCCAAATGGATCACCAGAATCCTTTGAATAGCCAACCCACCAACCAACCTGCAGCAAGAATAAGGATTTAAGGCCAGAAGGGTGTTTCCATTTCATTTTTTTTATTTTCAACTCACAAATGTATGGGAACCTAACAACTGATCTCACATGTGCAAGATGTGGTGCATTTGTCCTTTTGGTTGCTTAATACCTTCTCTATCTATGAAGAAAACCCGATTAATAAGCCCACTTTTAACATTTTTGCACTATTCATTTACAGATGAAGTCTTCAACCTATGTACCAGAAGGTGGTACCATCTAACAAATGTAGTTGTTTCCCAAGTACTATAGCACTTCTCTTAGGATCTGTTTAACTCAGAACTGCAGCAGTATGCACATTCTTTATTTGATGAAGAAAATATGAAAGATATGCGGCTCACTCGTTATTTAATTAACAGAATAAGCAAATATACCTCAAAATGCATTAGGTTAATGCGGATAACCATTAATGCATTTCTGAAGTGCACTTTGCACATGTTTGTCCAGGTTCTGAAAAGATGCACATTTTGAGAAAAGGAATTTGGAAGATGCACATTTTTGTAAATGGCTCCCAAACACCCCCTTCTATTCATTCCTTTTTTCATCAAGTTGTAAAGGAGATTTGCAGACTTAATTATATGTATATAAATAGAAAAACCAGGAGGGCTTAGCTGTTCTAACAGGGCACTGAAATAATGGTTTAAATAAACCTATGGAATTCCAGCAATTGCCTTTCTATGTATTGGAATGACAATCTTTAATTCTTTATAATTGTCACACTATAAACTCATATACTTCCAACCCAAGAAACAAATAAATGACAGAACAAACATGGCCCAATAATTGACACAACCTGAAAAACACCCAGGAGCACCCATGTACCGAACAGGTCTTGTTGATGTTCAGTATTTCTATTTCTTTGCTTCTTTTGTTTTGAATATTTAACAAACATGGCCCAAGAGAATTGGGCTAAGCCAGAGAGCTAATATTGCAACAAGTAAGCTATTAAAGAAGACATCACTCCTGAAGTCCAAGAGACACTAATGACTTGGGTGCTTCTTTTTTGCCATATTTTTCTGGTAAAAAATGATTTTCATTGAATTTGTTGATCAGCAGCTCTAATTATGATATCAACTACTCTTTCAAATTTTGAAAACTTAATAAAAATAGAAGTTAGTACAATACATTATTAAAATTAGGATAACTCTTTGGTACAAGGGTAGCTCCACTGGTATGTACTACTTGCAGGTCAATCGATTGGAGAACCTGGGACTCAATTAACATTAAGAACTTTTCATATTGGCGGAGTATTCACAGGGGGTACTGCAGAACATGTCCGAGCCCCTTCTAATGGAAAAATAAGATTTCATGAGGATTTGGTTCATCCGACACGTACACGTCATGGGCATCCCGCTTTTCTATGTTCTATAGATTTGTATGTAACTATTGAGAGTGAAGATATTCTACATAATGTGAATATTCCCGATATTCTACTCATTAACTGTTGATTAATACCCGCATCTGTCATATCCAAGTATCCATAGCCACTCTTCTAGCCATGTCCCCGTATCCTTCCATTCATATTTTGACAAATTCAGCTTCTAGATTCATACCACACTTGAGAGTGTGTAACCTAGATTATGCTTTTATATACTTAATATATCCCATATTTTTATAACACTTCAATTTTGGTATGTCTTATTAACATTGTCTTCTTAGAAAATTTACTATTGTGTACTAACATTTTTCTATAATGACCTTCTATCATTTACAATTTACAAAAGACAGAGGGCCAATGGCCTACTTTAGTGAGCATTGTACTTGTACCATATACTACTCACAAAAAATCGTTGTCCATAAAATTTTGTGCCAAAGCGTAAGGTGGCAAAAATAATGGGACAGAGGCAGCAGTGCTGTCCCTATAAGATTCTGAAACTCTCATTGACCAATTAACCCACAAGATAATGCAAGAAAGGTTGTATATTTTAGAATACAGTGGTTATTATAGTAAAAGAAAAAATTTATCAAGTTACACACACAAAAATTTATTGTCATAACACATATTAGCATGATGCAGATTCAAATTTTGAACATAAAGCTTTAAGAGTAGGGAATGGATCCCACTTGGAGACTAGCAGGGGCATAGAGAATGACATTTTCAGGAAAACAAGTAGATTACCAGACCACTTCCAGTGCTTTGGCATAATCTTGAAGCATCATGGTAACGCTCTTCAACTATTGCGTTCTGTATAGTAGCAGGAGGAAAAGATATATCATTTCCAGTAATTATTCCCAAAGAATAATTATGCCCTTTTTACTAGAATATCTACCTTCAATTGCAACATAATTTCCGCAATAGTATCCTTTGAAGTTGCTTCTGCAATGGCTGTTTTCAACTTTGCAGCTTCCAGGAAGTCTTCATTTTCTACCGCATCTTCTAGTTGAAACTGTAACAAGAATCAGAATAATATCAAAAAGTTTCCATTTACATCTTCACTTGTTCAATTTCCAACTACTAATCAAGTTAAAGAAAGGAATTGCAAGGGTACTTTACCACTTTACGCCAAAAGATTGTAACCCAAAATTTTCTTCTTACGCATGAAAATTATTAAATGTAGTAACAGTCCAAATTCTAAACTAGAGGTTGCAACATGAAGCACTTTCTCCGACCATTATATAGTGTAAAACTCTTGGTAGCACAAAGTGCATAATGACCTTAGTTCTTACGTTAACAAATAATGTACCTAATACTTGGTCAACTTTAAAAACTTTATCCCAATCCACTTGAAGAATCTTTGATTTTGAAGAGGTTAGATCATAATTGTGTATATTTGAGATCCAAAGTCCAAGATTAGTTAGATAGGGGAAGTGTTATTTTGTAAGGATTGTGTGATATCTCCTGGGGTTAAGCTCAATGAATCTTCTAAAACCGTTGTGCAAAAATGGTAAAATGATTTTTTTAGGGGCAAAAAAATTTTAAAGTCACGGTGTGAAGGAAGTGAGAAGTTAGTTTCAGAAGAATATCTTCTGAAGTGATCTGCCATATTTTTTCCCATTCAGGGAGCTTCGAAATTTCCAAATAGTCAGAACAGAAGATGGACCTTGGAAAATGATCTTTCAAACCCTCTTTTGGAGCTTAAGCTCTCTTTTCTGTCCTAAGGCATCCTTTAAAAATGAACTGTACAGAAGATGGACTTTGAAGATGGATGGACTGAACCCTCCTTCCAAGTTTTGCCGGGGATATTCTGAAAATATCCATTTAACTGCCCAACTACACTTAATGCAATCCAACAATACTACAATAGAAAATCTTTTAAGTATTAACTGTACAGAAAATATCTGTAAAAGCCCTAACTTAGCTAAATTTTTTCCAACAAGAAAACTACAATACATTGCAAATCAACATCAAGCTCCAGAGTCTTCACATCCTTCCTACTGAAAATTTTCATTGAAGCTTCTCCCTAAAATTTCCATTCTCCTATTCAAGGTTCCAATAACAAACACTTTGCAATTTATATTCTTCAATCTTTTGTATCCTTCCTAACATTTAACATACTCAATCTATAGACTGTCACAGTTTAGCCTAATAAGTTTAAAACTTCACCTTTGAGGGGAGAGGGGGCACTGTGGCCATGGTTTCAAAGATCTTTAACCATTGGGGCATCCAATTCAGGGGAAATCTTCTCAATCTTTGTCTCTTTGATAGTTAAAATATTTTTCCCCCTAAAATAAAGTTAAAACTTCTATCCTTTGTTTTTCAATTTCTTGATCAAGGTGATAGTTTAAAAATTTTCAAATAATATGATGGCAAAATACAGTTTATGCACTAACTTCCTTTATGTTGCTCTATTGTATTTCTACATCCCTACTCATCATGCATTCTGCAATCAGCAAGTGACCTCTAGAACAAATCTATCAACAACAAAAAAGTGAATATGTACTAAAATCAATATGAACTACCTTCATTTGTCCTCTTCAATAATGTACTAAAATCATATCACCTACCCTCCTTTTGTCCGTTCCAATACTAGTAGCCTCAGAAAACCTTGAATGTTAAAAGTAGCCGCTTCTATCTATTACATTCATATCTTAAGACTAAATTTGATTGATTAAAGCCAATCAATAAACAAACAAATCAATAAAAAGCCGAAAACAAAGAAAAATAAACTTGCATATAAACAACCTCAGAAACTAACACTTCCAAAATTTCAGCAAACTCAATAATTTCACAACAGATCAAAAAAGATACAATAAACAGCACTGATTAATGATTACGAAAGAAAATACTACAGGATAAATTACACACACGCACACACACACAAAATCTAGTTCAGTGTATTAAAAGATTGACCTTAAGAACAGAAGCATAGCTCTCGGCTTGTTCCATTTCAGAGAAATGCCGAGTCCATCGATTCCAGTCCCAATTAGACGAATCAGAAGCACTAGTATAATCGGAAGAGCAGTTGGTGCCGGGGACAATAGCAGAAGGAGAGGCTGGACCGTCTTTGCTACATCGACAGCGGAGCTTCGAGTAAAGGCGGTCTCTGAGGAACAACAATTTGTTGCCATTGGGGAAAAGAAGAATCGGATTTCGCCGAGGAAAAACACGATGATCGTGTGAAGATGAAGATGAGGGAAAGGATGATGAAGAAGACGAAGATAAGGAAGGCCTGGGTTGACTGTGTGGTGCGTGCCAGGCGTTGGCAACCGCCATATTATCTTCTCCTCTGCTCTCTCCTCTTTTTCCTTCGCTTTTCTCTCTGCTTCTCACACTGCCTAAATTCAATTCCGCTTTTCGTCTCCTTCGGGCATCACCTATCCACAGAATTTTTATTTTACTTTATTTTTTATTATTTTATATTTTATTTTTGTTTTTTGGTGTCTGCCTCGATAATTATTATTCGCAATTCCTATTCCTTTACGGAGTATTTGCTTTTTTTTCTCTCCCCCTCTCACCGTTAGTTTTTTCTTAAAATAATATGACCTTATTTTACCTGTTAATTGTGTTTGTTAAGTAATATTAACTCTGTCACAATGTAGTATTTGTCCATAACTATTTTTCAATGACATCAAGTTACATCCTCATATAGGAGATTGTGTGTTCGAGTCTCAGTGGATACAATATTGACTATTTGTACTTCGGTAGGTTAATTGCATTTGTTATGTTATTAATTAATTAATTAATTAGTATTACTTTGTTTATAATAACATGGAAAGCTGGTAAAAGTTTACTCTCTTTTGGACAAGATTATAGACGGGACTTAGGAGACCATATCAATTAATTGATTTTATTATTGAAGGTGCACCATATGTTTATTTTTATATTTAGGGTGCTCCATTCTCCAATCTCCACTATGGCTGGATTCTTTTTTTTTTTTTTTTTTGGAAAATGGCTGGATTCTTCATACTTGGCATCGTATACCTTTACCACAATTTCTGAAATAACAGCGATAATGATGATATTGATGAACCAGAAAGGGCTGTACCTAATTCGGTTTGAATCTCTTAGGCCAAGGTGGTCTCTTTTAGCCCATTCAGAATATAGGGCCTTTATGGACTTGGTTTCTAGGGCTTTATGCCTATTTTTGGACCAAAATTCATAGTGTAATGGGCTACATAGGTTGATGTTAAGTTATTAATTTTAGTGAGCTTATTATATGCATTGGCCGGACAACATCTCAGCAATCAAATATTGACTTACGCATCTTATATCCTGGATCATGATTCACAATGCATATTGCGAATCTTGATTTGAAATGATGTGATTTTGTTTAATTTAGCATATTTTTTTCATATTATTTTCCTTTCGTTTGATCAATATTCAACTTTGCAGTAGGTACATAAACTTACATATGTAAGTATATAATTTGCTAATTATAACTGCATTATGTCAAGTAATTCTAACTAACATTAGATAACAGGTCAACTATAAGTAAATAAACTTCAAGTTAAATGTTCATAAATTGAGTGTTTGACATGTAATCATGATTACGGTATAATTTTAAGAGATAATTAGTTGAAAATTAGCATGTTTTTATTATGAATGAACTTAAGGCATTATTTATTTGATAAAAATGTAGTTAACACATATTATGTACCACTAGTACTATACGTTAATGATTATGTACATGTAGTATCAATGTTGTTTTTTATTGCTCGATATAAATGATACTACTAAAAACACTATTTATGTAAATAAGAAATGATGTCGTTTTGGATTAAGATTCACCTTATAAGATAGATAATTGTCCACGTTATAACGATTGTGGACTTGACTATCAAGTATCAACAGGATACACCGTACAAACATTGAAATATATACGTAATCAATTTTCGGAGATACCAAGGAAGCCACAAGAAACTTATTAATCTCAGACTACGTTCATCTTTTAGTATTACCATCCTTGCAAGATGAGTTGAATTGACTTTTTTCTGAAGGCATGTCAGGCTCACCTAGCTTGCTATAATGGTAAGGTGGGCCTAATTTTTTTTTTTTTTTAAATTATAATAAAGTTATTATTATTATATTTTAAAAGTGAGTTAAATTTGAAGAACATATAAAAAATGATGCTGAATTGCAGAAGTAATGATATAATGGTGGTGCCAAAGACCTTGTGATCTGGTTTCGCCGAATTAATCATAAGCTTATAGGACCTTGCCCCTAGAGTTACTACTGTAAATCTAGGTAAATCGCGATTTACGCAATCTATTGATTATACACTAGTATTCATGCATGCATAAGGGATCCAATCCACACTGCACCTTCCATTATTCTGGACCATTTTCACATTCATGTTTTCAGTGAGATGCTTTCCGCCATGACATCAAATCAGACAACGAACCACTAACGCTATGTCCAGACATTTCTGATTTCCCCTTATTTTAAAAGGACTAATTAATGGTAATCCTGCAAACCTAGAGTGTAGGAAAGATTAGCGCGCAGGTAGTGGGGGTCCTAATGGGTCAAATACCAAGCATGTTTACAAATTATTCCCTGTTAATAAGCAGAGAATAAAATGACTGAAAGATGATGAATCTGGCCAGCATGCATCTATGTTGTGTATGTGGCTTTGGTATGTGTATGTCCTGGCTCATAGGAATCTATTCAGTGGGTGTTGGGTGTAGCTATAGCCACTGAGTGGATGGATGAGATGGTGCCTTGTTTTCTGCGCATGTCCATCAACCCAGGCAGGCCATCATAAAAGGAGATCGAGTTTCAACTTGCAAGCTACGACATGTTGTTGTTTCTGCATTGGGACCTCAATTTATGATACATATTGGTTACTGCTCTATGTGATCAGTGGAGTGTTCACTTGCTCCCCAACATTTCATCATGGGCTCCAAATATTTAATTTTCCAAAGTAGGGCCCCACTGCTAAGTTATGGGCAATTTATATCGTGGTCAGGGTTCACATAGCATTGTAGACCCTAAATCAAAACGATATTGTTTAATATTTAAGCTTTAACATACAGATTTCGTAACACCCTGTTTCTCACGTTTCAACACAAATTTTAATTTTTTCTAGGTATAGAAACGCATAACACAAGCTACATATACATGTTTTCTGTTTTACTTATTCTCATATCTGATTTATGTAAATAATTTATGTCCTGTAGCTACATAATTTCATAATACAAGACATAAATTCGTAAAATAAGACACAATATGTTTTATGTTATACAACTACTAATTAGTTTTAGGTACATAATCCTTACGCTTAATGTACAAAATTGCGTAACATGAGGTACATAAATACCACTCCTCGCAAGAGATTTTAGTATTAGTTTTTGCGTAACATGAATTGCGTAACATAAACTATAGTGTATTGTGAACTCTGGTCCATGGTATACCGATTGTAAGTTATGCAATTTTTTTTAGAGCATCCTCCTTAATTTAGATTTTAGTATTCGTTTTTGTAGGCCATGTAGAAAAGAGAAAAGAAAAAGAGAGGGAGAAAAAAAAAAAAAAAAAAAAGCAAAATCAGATGCAAAAAGAAAAAAAAAAACACACACACACAAACAAACAAAACAGTTCACGCGCACTCTAAATTCCTCCATTTGTTAAAAATTCATGCTCAAGTTCTTAGTCCTGCAAAAACTAATCTAAATTCTAAAAATCTCTAATGGGGTTGCTCTTATACCATGACCAAGTTTCTTCTTGCATTGTAGGACTTTAGTTTAAAATAAAATTTATGTTTCTACATTTGTACTTATAGTTAACCGTTTATGTACCTGTAAATAAATTAAAAATACATAATTATTAACTACAAACACATAATATGACAACTATTATCTACAAGCACATAGTATGTTAACTGCAGACTCATAACATATTATGTGTCTGTAATTAATACAGAGTAACATATTATGAGTCTACAATTAACATAGTATATGTTTGTAGTTACTATGTTATGTGTATGTAATTAACATGTTATGTGCATTTAATTTATTTACCAGCACATAAACTGTGAACTGCAAATACATAATATAACAATTACAAACACATAATTTTTAAATTAAGATTCACAATGTAATATCAACATGAGGGGAGGGGTCAGAGTATAATTTGCCTAAGTTATGAGATTAACCTCGATTTTCACCGTTGCCAGTTCTTTTTTTTTTTTTCTTTTTTTTTTTTTTTGAAATTGCCAGTTCCTATTTAGTAACTAAGATATAAGATATTCGGATCCGACAATGCTGAGAATCAGGGGAGGCGCGAGGGGAACTGGCTGCCCACACCCCCCGAAAAATTTTATTAATATAAGCTTGGGAAAGTTTATTTAATTATAATATTGAATAACAAAATTTTATATGGATTCTTGAAGTTTTAAAAAATTGTAATTTAACATTTTTAGTAAGTTATCAAAATTTGTATTCACATGTAGGTTAGAGCTGATATCGCTCTCATCAATAATAATAATAATAATCATAGATGGATACTCAACATAAGCACCTAATGAAATCAGACTCGACAATCAGCAGTTAACACTCGGACTCGGCAATCCGCGGTCAGCACTCGAAAAGCGATCAATTAGTATTGGTTCCCTAGCTAATTATCCTTCTGTTAAATATCCTAAATAACCTCCAATTTAAGTCCCATTATATCCCATTTAACTACCCATAAAATCCCATTAACCCCTAAATAATTACCACATTTATTGCCAATTTATTATTAGTTATTCTTCCACACTATTTCTTCTACTATATAAGATGAGGAGTCAAGAACGAGAGAGGAGGCTCCATTCTTTCACGAGAGAACTCTACAAGAGCAAGGCTCCATGATCATGGTGAGAAATAGCAAAACAATATGTAAAAAACTATCAATAAAATAGTAGATTTCTTGAATCCTTGCCTTCGATTTTACATTTTATTTTCATTCGATCGGTTATGTTGGCATGCCGAGTGACTACCCCGGGGTCACAAAAACAACAACAACAACAACAACAACAACAACTACAACAACAATAATAATAATAATAATAATAATAATAATAATAATAATGTTGGATGAATTTTATGTGAAACCATCACCGTGAGGCGAGTTGGGTTAAGATGAAAATATAATACTTATATTAGAAAATATAATACTAATAAGTAATGAATTATTTGTGATTTATAAAATAAAGAGTAATACTTTTGAGAAAAAAAATGTAATATTTGGATGTTGGGCATTTACTTATGGGCAATTTGGACTTAATTGAACAATTTTACCGATTTAGGGGCTTGAATGAAGCTTTTTTCAATTAGGGGGCCTAATTGCACAATCCACCCGACTTAGGGGTCAATTTGACACTTTTTCATTTTTTATTTCAATTTTCAAAACAAATATTTTTTATTTAATAAAAATATTGTTTATTATAAATAAATAAATAAATAAATAAATAAATAAATAAATAAATAAATAAATATATATATATATATATATATAATAGCCGTCCGGCATGACGACCATGCACGATCGTCTAAGGAAGACGGCCATGGCTGTCGAAGGAAGAACAACCACCATCTGTCCGAAGCCTGTGGCTGTTTTATCCACCCGACTTAGGGTGCAAATTTGACACTTTTTCCTTACAAGAATAATACTTTGCATATATAACTTAATATTATTAACCATTGTTAAAATGTCAACTACTATGTGTAGTGTGATGACACCTTATTTATTATTCCCAATGAGTGGTCACATGATCAAATTCCGGTCGTATATACTAATTGTGAAATTAGTGAACAATTTATTATAATGATATTTTTACACATATTAAGTGAAATAATTTGAAAATTTTGTGAAACAATATATTTTAAATTTAATAATTTTTTAACATATGGCATAGATTAGATATTAGTATGTTACGACGATATGTTATATGAGTTCTACTACATGTATTTCCAAGTTTTGACGGGACAGGCAATGATAAACTATTTTTATCATGCGACTCTAAGAGCATCCTTAATAGTGATGTCTTTTCGTGATTTTTGAGCAGTTTTTGTAAGTGTGATTAGGAAAGAGAAAATGAGATGAAAGAAAAAAAAAATGAAACAAATATGATTTAAAATTTTTTTTTAAAAAAAAAGTATGTCTGACGCGAGCGCACGCGCCTCCTGTGCGCGTAACGCGCACAATAACAATCATTTTTCTTCCCACCCTGCAGGTTTGCACGGTTCCAAACACCCTATCTTGTAGAAGAGTCATTCTCATTCTCTCTTCAGTTCTTCTTTCTTCCACCTCACCTTACACTATTCTAAAAACCTCTAAATAACCATGGGTAGGGATGAAAGTCCACTGCACGTAATAATTTCCATGTTATAATAACTAGCTTCAGCCCCTACCTAAAAATCTAAAATTTCTAGCTTTGAGTCTTTGACACTGCTGAGAATCCTTTTTAAAAGTACATACTTCCACATGCTATTCATTAATTGGACGGATTAGAAATAAAAGAGAAAAACAAGAAAACAAAAACAAAAAAGAAGAAAAAACAGGTCACTCCTAGCTAGTCTCCTAGTGCCAATGGTTAGTACAGTCACCACGTCAAAAGTGTAGGTATAGAAAAGAAAGTGTTTGCCAAAGGACCTTGTGGTCCAGTGGCATCAAATCCTTCCCTTGGAGGTGGTGGGTTCGAACCTCTGTAGAATAACTTTATTTGTGGTCACCTTGTGCTCAATTGGCATGTAATGGCCACCCTCAGATAGGAGGTCATGAGTTCGAGTCTCAGTGGTGGAGATCTCGAAATTGACTCTTTGTGCTTCAACAGGTTGAGAAAAGTATAGATGAACAGATACTACAATGTAATAGGGTCAGTTGTATTCAAAAAAAAAAAAAAAAAAAACTACTGAACAAACATGCATTTATAGTTTTTGAGTTAGACAAGGTTGTTTAGGTTTTGGAATGTATGTAGGTAAGTGTTATGTACTAGATGACTTTTTTAAACTCAATTTATAAATGTAATAATTAATAAAAGTGTTATTAATTATACTTATTTGCTTGAGTACGTCTTCATGTTTGTAACATAGTAGAATAGGTCATGTTAATATTGATCCTATATGTAGATTAATTAACTTGGAACATATTGCTTAACAGAGTGTTTGGTTCATATAATAAGTCGAGAATGGAATACTATTTTCGGAAATAAACCTATTCCATCGTTTGTTTTGTCCTTCTGTTCACACATTATTCATGTAAAGGCTAATATATTGAATATCCATTATTGTTTTAAGAAGAAATGAAAATTTGAATAGTTTGAAAGCACCTACACCAGTATATATCATTGAAGTGAGGTGGACCTGAACCATGAGAGTTAAGCTCTGTCGTCCCAGTGGTCGGTTTACCTGCCTCACCTGATAACAAAATTTGCCTGCAAAAATGTTGTTTCATGGACATCAACTTAATTGTTTTATTAATTTGTTGGTAATATATATATAGGTTCATAATTAGGTGTGAACTGACCTTAACATGTGAACTTGTGAACTGCTGAAAGATTGTGCCACACTGGATACAATTGCACCGAAAAGGTCCTCCAAACACGTTTGAGAGCCGTTGCGGTGCAATCATGTAATAATTACAATGCAATCCCTAGTAGTTTGCAAGTTCACATGTTAAAACTGGTTTTCACCATAATCATATTCATTATGTAAATTAGGGAAACTACTTCTCCATCTTATGCTATTATATTGTGTATGTTTTTAACCGTTGTTTGGTACTATGTCGTCTGTTAGGGCTACAACCTTGAAACAAATCAGGAGTTTCGGGTGGGAGACGAGTTACCGTAAACAAATACTTCTTCTGTGTCATATGTTATATGAAAATTATTATTTTTTGGTTAATTTATTTTCTTTAATATTTTTTTGCAAAAAATTTCATAATCATTTTTTGTAATATTTAATAAAATAAAATTTTTAAAATATATCACTTGGATCAACTCTAAGTAGATTATCTGGTGTTTGAATTGGCAGATGGAGAATTTTACTAACTTCAAGAGTTAAGCGGACCGCTAAAATAAGGGTGTGTTTGGTTGGTGGGTTTAGGCATAAGGTATGGGTATCAAAGTGATTATTATTATTTGGTTGATAGGTTTTTAGAATACTACTATGGGTTTGAAATATCCCATTAATTGGAAAACACATACCCTAATGAAATAAGGGTTTCATTCCCCTTCCTCCTTTCTTCCTCAACTATTAATAATCATTCGCATTCCACCTTACTACCAAACATGCAAAATACTTTTACCAAAACCCATTATCCTTGTCAAGTATTTGATACTCATACCGATTCCGATGCCCATGTGCGAACCAAACACACAAGTGTGTTTGGTAAACTGCGAGTTGGAACCGTACCCATCCATCAAAAACTGAAATACATATGATTAGGCAATCATTATACCATGAACTATAGTCCACTAAAATACATTTTTAATATACATTATTTATGTACTGAAAGTTAATTATTTGAGTATTGAAGATACATGCATTACTAAATAATGAATCTTCATATACAAATAATGTACTATATCAAACATGGTCCACAGTATAATTTGCCACCATTAGGAGATTGAGTTTTTTTTTTCTTCGAAAAGTCTTTGAAAAATACTTGTATCAATAAAAAATAATTACAATATAGATGGCAAGATTAAATGAAAACAAAGTCTTGTAAAAAGCTTGAATTCATCTCACCCATTCATCTGGGTTCATCAACAAGTGGACGAGTAGTTTTAGTTAAAGGAAGAACATTGTATCAAATTTATAAATATTACAAATTTAAAGTAATATTTATAAAATTAATCCGGCCATATTTTTCAGCAACCTCAAACGTTGGCCTATTCAAATGGATGTATGAAATTAATCAACATTTTTTACCTAGGAGCATGATTGGAACACACACATATATATAAAGCAACACTCTCTTGATCAAGCTTATCGCACAATTAATTAATAATTTTTTACCTATCTTTGTGTGGTTTATAAAGTACGTAGTATTATTTAGTTGGACAGTAACTAACTACAAGCTTCTCTATCACTCTAAAAAAAGAAAAAGAAAATGAAATGGATTCTTAAATATATATATTTTACAAAATGGACAAAGTGGTAGAAAAGGAGCAGTTTATTATTGACTTTAGTTTACCAAACATGTATGAAGGACAGGGAAAGAGACAAAAAATAAAAGCGAAAAAAAGTGGCATCACGGAATAAAGAAACCACTACTATACGAGCTCTTCCAGGTAAAAATCCAAACCACATGTTACTCTTCCACTACGTTGTTCGCCAGTTATATATTTTTACTTAGGCCTATTCTCATCCTATTCACAATTTACATTAGTAAAATGGGTAAAACTCAACAGCTACATATACCAAGTATTTTACTTTATGAACATTACTATTTACTTCAAATAAAATGGATTCCTGACTGACCAAAAAGTAAAAGAACGCCGCGTGCAATAGAATTCATAACTATAGTAATATTTTAAATTTTAGTTTTATAAATGACTAATGATTTAATCATATTTTTCTTTTAACTTTGATTGTAATTTTGAAGTTAGACTTTCGTTATTAAATTTATCTAATTTTTATGAAAATTTAAAAGGTAAAAGACAATGACCCTAATATATTTAGCTTTTCAATCAATTTTGACTTGTTTGACCACTATTAGTTGTTTAAATTGGTTAAGCAGTCAATATGAGTATATGGTTAATAAGGTTTTAGTAACAACTTATTGCTCAAAAACCCTAAAATTTAAAAATATGCTCAAATCAGTTTTTTCGATAAGCTTTTTAAGAAAATAAATTATACATTTAAAGGTCATTTTGTATGTAATCAACTATCAGCTAACAACTAATTTGCCAAACATATTTTTACAACCAACTAATGATATCAGCTAGTCAAACACACTAATAGAATCCGCTAACCGCTATCAGCTAACAACTATTTGCCAAACCCCCGATATTGTTGAATCATCAAAGTTATATTGTTGAATCATCAAAGTTACATCTCTTAGTTATCGATTTTGCTTTATCAATTAGATCCGGACATGCATTCAACACTCAAAACTTCATAGTTATGCATATAAATGTATTGAGAGTATTTCAGTGAAGTCAAAAGAAAGAATCTATAATGGTGGTGGAAATCTACCAAACAGTAAAAGAACACTGCACAACACTAAAACTAAACGCGTGACTATAACTACGAAAAAAATATTCGTTTGCTTGCATTGGGGTAATGCTCCTGTTTGGTAAATAATCAGCCTATCAGCCAATTTTGATTTATTTGACTACTATTAATTGTTTGGTTAATAAGCTTTTTGTAACTCTAAAATGCTAAAATTCAAAAGGCTACTCAAAGCAACCTTTTCAATTAGCTTTTTGAGAAAAGAAATTACACCAAACAGCTATCAGCTAACAGCTAATCTATCAAACAACTTTCTACAATCAGCTAATGTTATCAACAAATCATATATACTTTCTAATCCAAACAGCCAACCCAATCAGCTAACAGCCATTTACCAAACAGGGCCAATATTTTCTCCTAAAGAAATATAAGATGAATGTGGTTTGAAGTTGGGAGCATGCATTATTTAGTGCTGAATGCTGATATGTGGTTTAAACGAACATACAACTTTAATTGCGATCTTTTAAATGATTGACACCCATAATGATATATTTTTTTATTTTTTTAAAAAATAAATATACATGTACATAAAAATCACCCTATTTTAAGTTCATAAATCATTACATTAGTGTTGGTTCATAAAGTCATAACTGTATATAAGTTTATGAATCAATATTGTAAGTTCATAGAGTTACAACTACAAATTTATAAATAATACTTCAAGTTCATAAAGTTTTTATTATAAATGCATAAAGTCACTATTATAAGTTCATTAAAATTACTATAAAGTCATTACTACGTCCCTTCGGGATCCCAATGTGGACCAAAAGGTACTTAAAAACATTTCCAAACTCTATTTTTTCAACTCAATTTATCATTCATCAATTATTCATTTTGTGTTACGTTTTCAAACAAAAAATTAATTATTCATTTTGAGTGTATAATATATCAAATTCATTCTCTCAACTAGGAGAAATCCAAATATATTTTGATCCGACCAAAATCGAAAATAGACCCATGTAAATTAATACTTTAAAATATCACTTTAAATATTAATTTATGCTATGTTTTTCTAACTACAATTCTCTACTAATCTTTTTTAAAAAAAAACTTTCACGATCTATACACTATCGGATTTTAAGTTGTACACTAATGTGATTGATCCTATAATTAAGTATTGTTATATACAAAAATGATGGCCCTTGTGCTAAAACTTTCCTAACGATAAAATACTGTTTGTCCGTCAGTAGCCGTACATTACATATTGAAAAATAAAAAAAAATACAAGAAATGTTCTACAGTTAACAATGACAATTACAAGTTTGCGAACTATTCATCTTGATTTAAATAAGTTAATTATGAATAATTTATACTGATTCACCATCTTGTGTTCTTTTGTAAGTTACAATCACAAGGCGATATTTAATTCCTACATATCCTTAAATAGTAATTTTAAGTTTTTCTTGTCACCTAAAAAAATTTAAAATTATTTTATAGCAATTTTTGAAAAGTTCTCAACGTAATTGTTATCTGTTTTGTATAGGAGTATAGGACAATGAGAATTTCCTTACTACAATGTTTAGCATGAAAGTAGAGACAAATGAAAGGCATAAAGTGAGATTAAGAGCAGCACTTTGCTTCACTAGCTTCAGATCTGACTCAGATATCAGTCGACTCACTTTCTCTTGTAATATAAAAAAACATCCATTGACTAAGATTCTCTGCCACTGTCTTTTGTGAAAACATTTAATTAAACTACTACAATAAAATAAAAGAAAAAAAAAACAAGTGCGCACACAAACATATTAAAATCAAGAAAATTTGTTTTTTAAAATAACTTTGAAACCAATTTGGTTAGCGTGAGTGGTGGTGCACTCTTATCGCTTAAGAGAGGTCGGGAATTTAAATCCCTTTCATACGAAAAAATCAAGCTTAAAATGTCTCCTACAGTTAAGGCTTGCTTAGGACACTTCGTGGTCTGACAGAAAAAAAAACTTTGAAAAGTTGATTTTTTTTTTTTGAGCTTATTAGCTAGATAATTTTGAAAATATAGATTGAAAACTCTAATTGTACTATTTCACGCAATTTAGAAAACTCTATTCAAACTCATTTGTTTTACACTTAAATATAGACAATTTGATTTTTTTTTAATCTTTATGCAATCCGATTACTGCGTAGAGACACATATCTCCCAACAATGGTCTAACAGTCATAGCTGTCCCATGAATTAACATTATTTGATAGTTAAGATCAGAGTTCTGTACTGATCGATATTTTATTGAATAATTATTGTTAGATAATATATTAATATATATTTTTATTGAATCAGTAATGTGAATATGATATAGATATCCAATCATATATAATAATTCATAAAAAAACATCAATACATAATAAAATTCTATTTAAGAAAACCTATGTGATCAGAGAGGGAAAAAAAAAAAAAAAGAAAGAAAGAAAGAAATTCGCATGAGCAGCTAAGTTGGTCATAATTAAAAAGAAAGATTATTAATCGAGTTTTACTGGCAACAATGTGAGATTGGAGCAACCTCTCAAAGTGAGAGAACTTATTTATGTACATCTTTTCAGATGCTTTGTCATGTCCAGACATAAAGATTCTCGGAGTTGTGAATTCAACTTTTGGGTAGAAGAAAAGAAAGAAAGAAACTAGGATAGCTCTCCCTATTTAATACCCAAGTCTCAAGAAACATGCAACCCAAGACACATAGAGACACAAACCATTTACACCCACCCACCGCACACAGGCCTACCCTACCTAGAAACAACATGGTGGAAATGGACACAAGTCATCGTCTGAAGCTCATCAACAGATCTATTCTCTTCATCTTCATCGTCTTCTTCTTGTTTTCTTTCAATGTAAGTACAGATCAGATAATGTTGTCTGATCTCCAGTTTCGTTTTGGCCTATAGTGGAATATAATGCTTTTCTTTCTAATTTGTCCCTTTTCGTATCTCGCAGGTTTCTTTAGCTACTTCGAATAATAATAATAATCCATTTTCTCCAACATCTTCACTCATTCGCTATTGGAACAAACACATTTCCAATGACCTTCCAAAGCCCACTTTCCTCCTCTCCAAGGCCTCGCCGCTCTCCGCCGTCGACGCCGCCTTTTACGCTCGCCTCGCCGCCGGAAAAGCCCTCGCCGACCACCTCACTTCCTTCTGCTCCGCCGCCAATTTGTTCTGCGGGTTTGATTTGTCTGAGGAAATTGATAAGAGGGCCCACAGCGACGCCGACTTTAGCTCTTATACTAACAAAGGCTTCGCCAACTACGGCTCCGGCCGCCTCGGCGGCGCCGACGTGTTCAAGGGCTACTCCGACGGCATCAACTTCGCGTCCGGCGCGTTCGTCCGCTACAGCCGGAGCTCCACCGGCCACCGCGAGGATTTCGCGAACTATTCCCCCGACGCCAATGTCGCCGCCGGAAACTTCACCTCCTACGCCGCCGGCGCCACCGGCGGCTCTGGCGACTTCAAGACCTACATGCCGCGCGTCAACGTCCCGGATCTGCGGTTCTCCTCCTACGACTCCTCCGGCAACAACCACAAACTAACATTCAAAAGCTACGTCGACGACACGAACTCCGGCAACGAAGCCTTCGTCAGCTACGCCAAGAACGGCAACGGCGTCCCCGCGGATTTCAACAGCTACGGCGACACCTCCAACGTCATCGGCTCGGCGTTCACCGGCTACGGCGAGCTGGGTAACGCCGCCAACGACTCCTTCACGGCTTACAGCTCAAACGCCAACAACCCAACTAACAATTTCAAGAATTACGGCAACGGCGGAAACAGTGGAGTCCACAGCTTTGAGAGTTACCGAGACACCGCAAATGCAGGGAGAGACACATTCCAGTCTTACGATAGAGATTCCAACACCGGAAAAACGAGTTTCTTGAATTATGGGAAATCTTTCAATGAAGGATTGGACACATTCAAAGAATACGCTAAAGGAGGGAGAAACCCAAATGTGGGGTTTAAGGTTTATGGGTTTAATAATAGCTTCAAAGAATACGCACAAAAGGGCATCACATTCGCAGGTTACACCAAGAAAACCTCCAAAATTCTCAGCGGCAAAATAAGTGAACCCAAATTCTTCAGGGAAAACATGTTGAAGGAAGGGAGTACGATGAAGATGCCCGACATTAAGGATAAGATGCCGGCGCGGTCGTTTCTGCCGCGTCCGATTTCCTCCAAATTACCGTTTTCGTCCAAGGAAATGTCGGAGCTGAAACGTGTCTTCCACGCGCGGGACAACTCCACGATGGAGCGCGTGATCACGAACGCGCTGGGGGAATGCGAGCGCGTGCCCAGCCGCGGCGAGACGAAGCGGTGCGTGGGGTCCGTGGAGGACATGATCGACTTTGCCGCCGCCACGTTAGGCCGCGATATCACGGTTAAGACGACGGAGAATCGGGCGGGGTCACGGCAGGAAGTGGTGATCGGAAAAGTCAACGGAGTCAACGGCGGGAGAGTGACGAAATCCGTTTCGTGCCACCAGAGCTTGTACCCTTACTTGCTGTATTATTGCCACTCTGTCCCGAAAGTGAGAGTGTACGAGGCCGACATTCTTGACGTGGAGACTAAGACCAAGATCAATCGTGGCGTGGCCATCTGTCATCTCGACACGTCATCATGGAGTCCAGGTCATCTGGCCTTCGTCACACTTGGATATGGCCCTGGCCAAATCGAGGTTTGCCACTGGATTTTCGAGAACGATATGACGTGGACGACTGCTGATCGTTGATTGGAAATTTTATTTGCTTGGAGTTCAATTTTATTTTATTTTATTTTTTGGTTTTCTCACGATGCATGTAAACCTCTGCTATTTAACCTTTTTGTTTCTGAGATTTGTGTTAATGAAGAGGTTATTTCTGTGTTTCTAATTAAGTTGACCTTTTACATCAACTTGCGGTGGCAGCGTACGCTGCATAATGATTACAATGGTACATTGCCAGCCCTGCCATATGCTAGCTTCTAAAATTACTATATTCTTTCTAATTTTGTTTAAAAAAAAAAATATCCCCTCTCATTTAATGAGGTTTGATTGCAATTATTTTTAATTTAATTTTTTATACTATTAAGTTTAGTATTAGTATTGAAAAATTATATATTTAAAAATTACATTAAAAGTATTAATAAACATAAAAAAATAAAATTTAAGAATAATTAAAAATTACTAAAGAAAATAAGCAATAGAGAAAAAAAATTTTGTTTAACTAATGAATAATAAACAAGACATGTAAAATGGGATTGGGGAATATATTTTTTCAAATGTCACCTTGCATTCCTTCCCTAAAATCATTACTTTCCTAAACTATCACTTTTCTAAATTGTCTTGAGTTCATGCTGCAGTTCTCTGAGATGGCGAGCGAGGAAAACCAAGATGTTCCTTCTACTTTCAATGTTGCTTATTTATCTCCGTATGATTTTGTTGATTCGTGGACGAATCCTTTTCAAGAAGGGAAGAATGATACAGATCAACCTACGGATCCATTACAAGTGCGAATTGTGCCCAACAAGATCCAAGTCCAATAAGCTAAGACTACTCTTTATTCGACATGTGTAAAGATGGTGAAATTTAAATGGAAGTCTAAGCCCAAATGAAGGTCAAGACCTTAAAGATTACTTTAATTCTATTTTTGTTGATTTTGGGTAACTATCTCTTAGGAAGGAAGAGATCTTCAATCTCGTTTCTTAAACTAATTATCTTTATTGCTTATTGATGTGGAAAATACGGTGGTTCTCACAAATAAGTACAAGTACGAAGGTCAGGTCGTGTGCGTATCCTTCTCTAGTCTGCTTGTTGGTTTAAGATAGTGAGCTCGGTGTACAGGCTATAAGTCAGACGATCCCGAACTTTTCTTAGGTAGTTGGAAATGTCCAAAAATCCCTCCCTCTCGCATTTAATGGGGTATTTATATGAGATTAAGGGGGAACACATGCCGGGAGATCGACATGTATGACACGTGGGGCTCATGCGATATTCAAGCCTCAACTTTACATGCACCCAAAGTGTATGTGTTAATCCTTGATTAACTTCTTACGTTCTTCAACCATTTAGAATTAGTATTTGAAGTTCGATCTAGTAATCTTCCTAGGGGGCACAACTAGATACGCTACATTGAAGATTGCTCGTGAATTTTTGAAGTTGTCACGGATTGCAGCAGAAACCTGATTGGATTCAAAATTAAAGGGAGATTTCGTGCAACTATAGGTAATTTACTCCGTATCATTGAATTGAGAACGTTCATGAACAATCTTATTTGTTCCATGATCTACTTTTTTCTTTCCACTATGAATGTAACCCAAAAAAAAAAAAAAAAAAAAAAAAAAAAAAAAAAAGGGACAAGTTTTAACGTATAAATAGTGAACTAATTAATACCATTTGTGATGGATATGATGTTTTCTCTTGACTTTTTTGTCCAATGTTCCATACACTATTTAAGTGTATGAAATTTTCATTTAACTTCTATAGTATACTACAGTGAATGAAAATTTTTATATTATTATTATTATTATTATTATTATTATTAGTAGTAGTATTATTATTATTATTATCCATTCACTTTTGGGAGAAGGAAATTAAGGAAATTTTAACACATTATTCGTAATGTTTAAAAAAATTACTTCAAATGTATATTTTTTATCACGGGTAAACCCAACAAGCTAAGTTACAATTCTCCGTCATACACGTTTGTTCTACAATAGATGCTTATACCAGGCACATTTGGGCATTTTTGTATTAAGGATTGTAATTATCCCATAATGAATAATTTATTTATTTTGGGGATTAAACCCCTACTCAAGATTAGGGAACTTTATTGTATACAAAGTCTGATAACATCTCATTCACTAGGTTATTAGGTATAAAGAATTAGTCATGCAAAATTCACTAAGTCAATAAGCATGTTATAATTAGTTATTGAGTGTTTGGTATAAAGAAACCATGGGAAGCATGATGAATAAAGTGAGGAATTTTAGGGTTCAAAATAATTAGTGTTGGCCTGGTACGAAAAGGACTGGTAGGAATCTGGTCTTTTTGCATGCATTTCATCATATAGCAATTCAGAACACATCAAATAGAATCGAAGACGAAATGCATGCGCATCTTAAAATAATAAGACATTTTGATAGCAACATTGTCTTTGTTTACAGATTCTGTAAAAGGGGGGAAATGAGTGTGGAGCAAATGGCAAGCATATGATGAACTTTACAGCTTTGACGAGGGTAAAAAAACGAATTGAAATGCGCCAAATATATATAAGTAGTGATCAAATATGTTCCCACACTGCCGAAAAGACCATATGTCCAGCCCCTGATGGCCACTTGCGCAAAGTGGTGAAAGCAATTCATATCACTCTTTTGATGTCTGCAGATATGTTCACTTGGTTAAAGTGGTGATAATGGTACAGACTATTCCACTCGCAGTAATAATTAATTGGTGTCTTGATAGCTACTTGCTCAAAGTAGTGATAGTAGTTTATATTACCTCTAGTACATGTGGTTATCCGGTGCATCGTTGGCCACTTGCTCAAAGTGGTGATGGTAGGTGGTTCGATTATCTTGTAACTATTGGTAGTTTGCAATAGGCTAGTGGTTAGTATAGACCATAATTCTTGCACCTGCTAGCCACATGCTCAAAGTGGTGATGGCGATACAGATCGTCCCGCTGTTGGCCACTTGCTCATAATAATATTGATGGTACAGACTATTGCCTTGTTTGACTTAGTATTATTTTGCTTTCATATCTTTGATTTTGGCATGTGTGCCCCTTGCTTTATTTTAGGCCAATGTGTTATTGTGTTTGCTTTAGGCATGTGTGCCATTGCGTTTACTTTAGCTATCCGTGCTATTATTATTATTATTATTATTAATTTAAGCTTGTACGACACTCCATTCTCCTTTGGTTCAAGTATGTGGGCATGTGCGCCTCACAACTTGTTTGGCATTTGGGTTGCTTCTGTCATTTTGGCATACTCCGAGAGTCGTTGTTATGCTCCCAAATTTTGGCAAAAGTGGGGGCGTTCTTGGTTTATTTCTCTTTTGAAAGCAATTGTTAATGTGGATTGAAGACTGGTTTTATTTTCCAACTCTAAGTTAATTAGATAAGTCAACTCCGTTCTCAAAAAAAAAAAAAAGAAAAAAAGTCAACTCCAATTTCAATTCGTTGTGATTTCAATTCCTTGTGTTTTTATGGAATCATCTTTTACTCTTGAATCTATGTTTCTTTTCCTTGTGAACATACATGTGTGAGCCCCTAGGAAGGGGCATGATATGAATGAAGATTAGGATTAAGAAAATGTGATTTTGAATTGGTTGAATAGGAGTAATGAGACTTGACTTTGATGATGTTAATTAACATGATTGAGTTCCGATTAGGAAGTAATTACCTAATCTAGGTTCAAATAAAGGGTTTATGAACCTTACTTCACCTTTGATATAAGGGGAATATGAGATGTCAAAAATAGGATGTTTGATAAAATGTCTCTTAGACATTAATGAGTCAGCCAAGGATCTTGTGGTCCAGTGGTATCAAACCCTTCCTTTTATATGGGAGGTGGTGTGTTCGAGCCTCAGTGGAGGCAGTGCTTCGATAGGATGAGAATACTACATTGCTACTGTTACTCTTGTTCCTGATTTGGTCATGTTACCTTAGCCTAGTCTAAGTTCCTATTCTCTTCCCCCTTTGTGTTCATTCCAATTGTTATTTGATTGTTGCTTATTTTAGTCTATTGCTATTCTTCACAAAATGATCTCTATTAGTTTTAGATTCCCATAAGAAGATTTATTACTTTGTCTTTGAGAAGATATAAACTTGCATCTATTACGTACCAATCCTCAAGAGAACAACAATTCGCCCTAAATACTCTTCACTACTTTGTGCATTTAGGGGCAAAAAATTTGTAGGTTTAAGGCAAGAATGATCGATTTTCATACATTTTGAAAGAATCTAGGAGCAAAATGATCACAATTACACTAGAAAGAAGAGAGAGAAACTAGGCAAACTCCGCTTATGTGTAATAGTCCGCAAACTACACATGAAAGGTAAACCACACAATGAAGACCCTACAGGATGAGCTCGATAGAGAGGGTGTTGGCAAGACTCAAACTAATGATTTATTGGTACAAAATCATGTTTCACCCATCTAGTTGATAGAGTCTAAAAAATTGCAACAAATTAAGTATGAAAGTGTGGATATTATTTTTTTATTTGAAACAATTATGAATTGAAGGACAGAAACATTTATACTGCTATAATTTAGGTGTTGGTGTTTATATTGAGGAGTATGCGCAGTTAAGTTTTTCAACAAGCTTATGACAATTAGTACACTATTATTGATGAATGAGTAAAGTTGTATGCAATAGAGTAGTTGGGATATAGTACGTTTTGCTACATTAAATATGTCCCGCACATTTTTTTTTTTGGTAAATTTACAGGGTCTTTCTCTCCGTCCGTTTAACGGTCCGGGGGTCCACCCACGTTCGCTCCGGGAGGCACAGGAGCTGGCCCAGGGGGAATCGTCACTTGCGGAAATTGAACCCGGGTTCTCCCGAAATTCCTCCCCACTAAGAGAGCTCACTTGCCACTTGAGCTACCCCACTGGGTTAATATGTCCCGCACATTATTATTATTGCAGGTAGCTAGTGTTAGTATCAATTTTATGTTGACAAATATATTTTGACAAAACATGAAAATTCAGAAAATAAATTAATTTAATTTCTCTTTTCAAAGTGGAATTTATATTTTTGAAGAAATAATCTTGGAGGTTAAACAATGAAGAATGAATTAAGACTTATTTTTAGCTCATTTTAAAAGTATAAAATGCTTTCCATACAAGAAAGCTAGGTAAATGCATTACAAGAAAGGTAATGTGAAAGTTTTGGACAAAAATGAAATAAGTTTCTCTTATTAATAAGAATTCAGGACTCTAAGTTAAAAAAGATTGTGAATAAGGATGTTGAAATATTTAAATGGAGAGGATCAACAAAGCAATATGTGGAGCTGATAATCAACATTCAAGAGCCGTCGAGCACCTTTGAGAGATTGAGATAATTCTTATTGTGCTTTACCATAAGTCTCAATCAACTGTTTCGTTCTTTTTCATAAATTCTTTGTTGGGTTAGACACTCTTTATATAGTATATATAAAAGATAGGTGAAATCTAACTTGTGTGGTCTAATTTCACGTATAATGATACTATGTTGGGGTTACAATTGATAGACGTGTTTCTATTTTTTTTTTTTTTGAGTATTTTATTATTATTATTATTATTATTATTATTATTACTAGTATTTTCGCCCGTGCGTTGCACGAAATGAATTTGTTATAATATTTTAATAATATTTGGATCGATATACAATTATATAAATTATAACATCGAATATTATTTGGATCTAGTTTTTTGTACAATTATATTATTACAAA
>CP025645.1:15086783-15236072 GCA_003576665.1 Ipomoea trifida
GCAATTAAGGCAGAAATATGCATGGAAGTTATATTATTATTATTATTATTATTATTATTATTAATTAATTAATTATCATATTACTAAAATGCCCCTACGTTTGAGCGGGAAAATTTTAGAGGAGGATATTATTTTTATATATAGTATAGATTATAATGAATTTTCTATATTGTCTTGGATTCATATATTTTGAGTTAGATATTTAAATAAAAAAATTCGACATTCAATTACCCATGTATAAACTTCTCCTATATAATCTTGCATTGATATACTTTCAAATATTTATCTAAATATAAACATTGGGCATTAACCCATTCGCGCAATGCGCGTATAAAACTAGTATATATTATAAACAGTGTACAGACTTAACGGAAAAAATAAATAGTGTTAATTATTGTACTAAATTGTGACGTGGTCCACTAGGTTTGATTGCAGAGTTTATATCGTGAACTAAGACCAAAATTGCCTCTACAAGAACTATAGATAGTTAGATACAACTCTATTAGACTCTACCTATAATCAACTTGCATTACTTTTAAGCTAACCATTGTATCTGTTTACATATTATGCAATAATATTTTTGTTATATATTATGCAATAATATTTTTGTTTGTAAAAATATTATTTTCAGTACTACTGACTCTATTTTTTTTTTGAAAGAAGTAAATATTTAATTAAAACTCAGGTCACGCATTACAGCAGAGGAAATAAACAAGTGGACTGGAATCAACCCAAGTCGCACAAGCAAAATGAGAAAAAGCAAAACGGGCTAACAGATGAGCAACAACATTTGCATCTCTGCGAACATGACACAATTTAACATTCAAAAAAACTAAAAGTAGAGAAGTAATATCATCAACAAGCAAGCCGAAAGGAGAAACGCTTGGCTTATGCAGACTACGAACCAAAACCTCAGCATCAGTTTCCACAACCACTCCATCCCATGAATTATCTTTCAACCAACTCAAAGCTTCCCGGACGGCAAGAGCTTCAGCTTCCCTAGGAAGTAGTGGACCCGAAGCTCCCCTAGGAAGTAGTGGACCCGGATGAGTAGCAGCAGCTGCCACCACGTAACCATTACAATCACGAAGAACCCAGCCAATACCTACATGATGAGCATCTTGCTGGACAAAGGCTCTATTAGATCTCAACTTATTGAAGTTGAGGTTTGAACCTGTGATCTCTCATTTGAGAGTCATCTGCTATTGAATTACTTGACAATTTTTTATTTTTTTTGGAATACGAAAGGAGGGGGGACCTAGGCTCAACAAAAAGGAGATGATGAGCATCTTGCTGGACAAAGGCTCTATTAGATCTCAACTTATTGAAGTTGAGGTTTGAACCTGTGATCTCTCATTTGAGAGTCATCTGCTATTGAATTACTTGACAATTTTTTTTTTTTTTGGAATACGAAAGGAGGGGGGACCTAGGCTCAACAAAAAGGAGAGAGATCAGCCTACACCGTCTCATATGCGCGAAAACACAACCCCTATTTGATCATTGTGAAAATAACCTTGTCCTATGATACATTAAGTTTCTCATAACTTATATAATGAAAATACTTGGACTATTCACATTTTCTTCATCTATTGTAGCCCCAAAGAGTTAAATAAATTTATTTTTGTTTGTAAAAAAAATATTATTTTTAGTATTACTCACTCTTAGTATCAACTCCATTACAAAATAATATCTGTTTAATATATTTTCTCCATCTATTGTATCCCCAAAGAGTTAAATAAATTTATTTTTGTTTGTAAAAAAATATTATTTTTAGTATCACTCACTCTTTTGAGAGAGTCACAGATGTGCTATTGAATTACTTGGACAAATTTTTATTTTTTATTTTGAAATACAAAAGGAAGGGGACCCATAAACAACAAAAAGGAGGGAGGACCCATAAACAACAAAAAGGAGAGAGATCAGCCTACACCGTCTCATTAAGTTTCTCATAACTTGTATAATAGTTTCTCATAACTTATATAATGAAAATAACTTACCCCTCAAGTTCTTAGTGGGACTCAACCTTTAAATTAGATGCCCTCTATTACTAAAAAAAAAAAAAAAACATTAAATACTACTAACTAATAAAATAAAACTCTCTAGTCATGTAATTGAACTCCTGTGGTGCAGTGAGGACATTAATTCTTTGAACAAAAAAGAATTGAGAAAGAAAGTATAGAACAGATACTAAAGAATTGAGAAAATATGGAACAAATACTAAAGAATTGAGAAAGTATAGAACAGATATTACCTTACATAAAGAATGAAGTGTTTAAAACAACTTCACAGGTCATATAATTGAACGAAAAATCCCGTTTAATATAATAATCATGCTCAACATGATGTTCAATACAACACAAATTATTAGCATCATTGCATCGTATATACCCAAAATTACAATTCGATGATACTAATTAATGCTAATGTCGCAGAATGCAGGCCCCCATTATTGTTAAAACCAGTCTCCGCAGTGTGATAATCCTCAACGATTATTGTTCATCGGAATCTGGTCGGGCAAATAGATGAGACTCAAACAGCAGAGCAGCCGCCGCCGCCACTCGATCATCCGCCGCCAATTTGGAAGAATTATGTATGTAAACCTCAAACGTTTTCGCCGGTTTTGCCGGAGGAGAGTTCAACCTCGTTGTTGGATTCATTTTCGTCCCAATTGGTTGTTCGATAAAACATTGCAAAAAGTACAAGTTGTACCAATCCGGAGAGTGCTCCAAGCCCATTCGGGATCTATTATTAATCAATCATCACATAGTTAATTAAGATTGTAACATGCTCAATAGTACTTAAAAAAAGATTAAGATTGTTTTTTTAAAGTAAATATCTGATAAATTTTAAACTCGAAACCCAAAAATTAAAAGAACAATAGAAGAGGAATTACCAGAACGTAAGGATCGAATTTGATGAAAGCGTAACAAAACCACACACAGCCATTGGCAAAGTTGGCAAGTGACAAGTAGAAGGGCATGTATTTCACACTTTTTGTGGTAATAACCCGTTTCTGAATAACAAAACAATATTTGATTAGGAACGATAATGTTTTTTAATTTAATGAAACATATATAATAAGATCATATATACGTACCATGACCGTCAAAGGAGAGGTATACATAAGAACATTGAAAACGATACACACAATTCCAATGAGTGCAGATCTCTTCTTGGTGCCGTGGAGAACCGTCAAGGTAACGGTGACGATTGCGGCAAAGAAGATGGCTTCCACTATAAGTGCAATCACAATCTTCTTCTGAAATAATTGCATTACAAATATAATTCATGTTAACTACTCGGGGCATAGCTGAATTGGTGATCGATCACAAAATATGAATTCTAAGAGTTACGTCACTTAACTCGTTGTTTAGGCTTTGAGTAGATGAAAAAGATGATGATATAAGCTGCTTCAATAACTAAACCAGCACCGTTAATTGTGACAACTAGCAAGCTATCAGGATGGACAAAGGGCATTCCGTAGAACACCCACATCGCACAATTTAATATCGTCGCAAGGTATGGGTCTACCTTGAAAGCTTGAACGGATTTGGATTTGATTATCTTGGAGAATGTAGGACTGTACGTGAAAAAAAACATGATTAAGTCCAGTCAATAACCTTTTCAACCAATTCTAAAAAAAATATAATGCTAATAATAAAAAAGAAATTTACGCTGGGGAGAGGAAGAGGAAGCATGATATGATATTTCCTGCACACATATAAATGGAAATATATAAGAAATCAGTAGTTCTTTTAACGAGGTTTTCTCCTCGCCCTGTGACCCTAGCCGAAGAAATCAGTAGTTGAAGTTAAGGTCACTAACCTATAATACCAACTATAGTTCGTGCAACGTCTCTGTTCACCATGATGATTTAGTTGTTGTGTATTAAAGAATGAAATGAGAAGAGATGGGAATTAAACAGAAATTAAAGAAGAGATGATGAGATGAGAAGAAGGATTATATTGGAGGAAATAATTAAATTAAAGTTGATGATGAGATGTGAGAGTGAGTGATTGAAGGGAAATTTAAAGAAGCAAAATGGGATGATTATTAGCAGTTAACAAGGTTTAAGGATCACCGTAGAAATGAAGGTAGACGGTTATTGTGAGTGGATAAGTTTGTAGATAAAAGGGCATATATATCATCGATCCTTAATTAGATAAGGGCAGGGCGCAGATAGATAGAGAAAAGGTCAAGGTGTAATTGGATGATTATATATTATTATGTTATATTGCTTGCACGCATGCTTGCATGCGTCTCGCGCTCCATGTTTTAAGGGTTTCTTTGTTTTCACAAAACCGCACTCCACGCATGCATGCACCTTCACTTCTCATCTAATTAAGCACTTAGCTTGCATTATTGTCGTCTCATCTCATCTTCAATTCTTCGCAAAACCACCTTAACCACAGTCCATACAGGTTCTACTGCGCCTCAGCTCTCATCTGTTCCAGGTACTTTACTAATGTCCCATGGGGATCGGAGAGCCTTTCAAAGTATCCAGAAAATTACATCATAATAATACTCGGTAATAATAGTAATATTAATAGTAATAATAATAATAATAATATTAATGTTCAATATAATGACTCCAAACCTAGGGGTGGGAATAGGTCAGGCTCCTTCATAGGAGCCTACAGCCTAGCCTACTTAGGGCCTTGTCTGGCCTAGTCTATTTAGTAAAAAGACCAGGCCTAGGCCTAATTAGAAGCATATTTAGTTAAATAGGCCTAGGCCTATATTTAAAAGCCTAGCCTACAAGCCCGCAGGCCTAGCTTATTTATATATATATATATTATAATGTTTATATTTAATACCTACAACCCTAATTCTCAATACCTAAATCCCAAATACGACTTACTAATTAGTAAACAGTGTTAGATATTACTTAGTTACTACTACTATTATGCTAAATTGCTAATAATTAATGTTACTAATTATTAGTAATAATTCTACTAGTTTTTTAGTGTTTACAGTTTACGAGCAATTAGTAAAGTAGTAATAATACTAATGTAATATGAGCCTACTAAGAATTGATTGCAGGATCTATAGATTTGTGGTAATACTAGTAATTAGTAAACAATGTATTACGAACTTTTACTTATTAAACTTGTGGTGCTGGATATTGTATTATAAAATATGAACTTATGGTTTTGTCATTCATTATGAAATATGAACTTCGGTATTTTTTGTAACTTTTTTACATGTATACTTTAAAAGGCTTAAAAATATAGGCTTTAAATAGGTTCAAAGCTTATTTAGGATCTATTTTGAAGCCTTTTTAAAGGCCTATATGTTAAATAGGCTTTTAAAAAGGCATCAGGCCAACTGTAGGCTTAGGCTTTAGCCTAAAAAAAAAAGCCTACATACAGGCTCAGGTTTTAGATTTCCATAGCAGGCCCAGGCCTAATTTTCTAAAGCCCGGCTCGGCCTAGCCTATTTCCACCCCTATCCAAACCACACACTTGTCTTTTCATCTGATCTATTCGTCGTTGATTTTTCTTACCAAGTCGCTACATCACTAATCATGGTTGGAGTATCCACCAACCGCCAACACCATGCATCCCACCTGCAATCGCAATAGACCCATGCATGCTAGCCAAGCTAGACCATGGAGCGGACTAGTCAAGAGGTGAGGGCACCTCTCGGTAGTTTTTGACTGAAATGTGACAAAATGTAGTGCAGGTGACAAACATAGGAAGTGTTTTTTTTACAAGGAAAAAACAAGTTTAGAAAATGTGTGTGGCGTCAGAAACGCATTTCCCAAATTCGAATGACCTTTTTTTTTTCCGAAATACGCAGATTTCAGAAATGCATATGATTTTTAAAAAAAAATGGTGTCTGGTCGTCTTCGTTGGGTTGCCTTCTTCGGCGAAGGAGAAGGCCACCATTTTGGTCGCCTTCTCTGGCGAAGGAGAAGGCAACCCATTTTTTGAAGATCATACGCACTTCAGAAATGCGTATGATGTATAAAAATACATCATACGCATTTATGATCTGCGTATTTTGAAAAAAAAAATAAAAGGTCATTGAAGTTTGGGAAATGCGCTTCTGACGCCACACGCATTTCCCAAACTCGTTTTTCCATTTTTGTCAAAAAAAAAAAACTTCACATTTTCGTCACTTACACTACATTTTGTCACATTTAAGTAAAAAATCTCACTTCTACGTGCCTTGCCCCATTTTTGGTTGGCAACCACTTGTGCTTGTAGCTGACGCCCCTATCAATTAGGCTAGGGCACAAACCATTCCAGGTAATTATTCTGTGGGCCTAGGTCCAAAATTACACAATTTACATAATTAATATTCACAATTTAGTGCCTCACAAAACTTCTTGGGTGCACTTGATGTTTTTCCAGAAACATTGAGTAATGACACCTCCCTCCAACCTGTGTGGAGGACTGCTCGAAGGACAGCTGGTGTTCGAGTTCCACGACCAAATATATCATCAGGATTGGATGGAACTGAAAGTAGCAAGCACCCCCTAGCTGCTGAGGGAGACCGAAATGTTCGCAGAGCCAGTTCAGATGGTTTTGGTCAAAAGCCAAGCACGATGAGGAAGAACACTCCCCCGCCCTCCAGTGGTGAAGACTTTCTCTAGAAAGACACCAAAGAGAATCAGTTTGTCTTCTAATCAGAAGATAAGAACTCTTTCATCAATTTCATCACAGCAGAAGCAGAGCGGTGATCTGAAACGTAGCTCCAACATATTTCAAGTGGATGGGATAATGAAACAAAATACTATGCCCACAGTCATAGCTTGTATCCCAGTGAAGCTAGTATTCAGTAGGTTAAACGAGGAGTTGGTGGGTCGGCCAAAATAAGAGGACCATTTAATTTGGTGGTGAAACAAGGCAATAAGATATAATAATCAGTAAATTGTAACTTGTAATCAATGAGCAATAATTTTTATAACTGATAATGCACCACCCATCTATTGCTAGGGTCTTCACTACTACAGAAATCACTTACAACGTCGGCTAAATAATTACCCGAAGTTAAAGGTTCGTTAATTAATTAAAAATAAATAAAAACTCTTTAACGTCGGTTATTCACTAATAACCGACGTTAAAGGCTAGACATAAGACTACTGCGCGATACGACGTCGACTAGAAGATTAGCCGACGTCGTATCGCATACGAAAGCAGTCTAACCCGCGATACGACGTCGGCTAAAAGATTAGCCGACGTCGTATCGCGCCGAATTACATTTTTGAACCTACAACGTCGGTTACTATAAATAACCGACGTTGTAGGGTTTTTAAAAAAGAAAAGAAAAAACTAGTTATACTAAAAGAAATCCCTCCAATCTTAAAACTAAAACCCTCAAATTTTTTGTTTCTCCCAAAAAAAATCTCCAATTTTAGAGATACACTTGAATTAATTATCAATATTTTCCAAAACAATCTCTGCAGTTGGCCAACATAATTAATTCAAAACAATACATAATTAATTCAAATAAAATTAAACTATTCTAACATAATACAAATAATTAAATTTAAACTTTCAGAGGTGGTTCAAAATATAATTTAAACACATTATTAATAAACAATTATTAATCAAAATTAAATGTAAAGTACAAATAATTATCCTATTTCATTAAACAAATTTTTATACACACACTAACACTACCCATCTGCTCTTCCGCCCACAAGGCCACAACCATCCTCTCACTCTGCCTCACAGCCTCGGCATCTCCCCTGCTCCTCCCTCTGCGTCTCCGACACTATGCCTCAGGCAAATTTGGTTGAAGGAACTGATCGACAGGGGTCGAAGAGAAGTGCGTCCGGGCCACCATCCGCGCCGGTAACTTCTTTTTCTGGCGGTGTTAAGACTGGAGGGTCAAATTCTTGGCCGTCGAAGCGGCGGGCATCCAGGCGGCTTTCTACGTAGCGAGGTAACCAGAACAATTTTCTATTTTCTTCTTTGCTCTCATCGTTTCGGTATATTAAAAACGATGTTTGGGATTGCATATGTTGTTCGTCTTGTGGCTTAGGATGGGCACTCGAATTAGGGCTAATATTGTGGGCTTAAATTGATGAACTGTAAATTTCATCACAATTTCCCTGGCGCTTGTCCTTTTCTTCCTCACAATTTCTCGGTTTATTATGTAAATTTCAAGTATTAGTAGGGTAGAAAGGAAACTGTGTATGAATGTATATGCTGCTATATAGAACACAGGCAATTTCCAACAGACAGAAAATGAGGTTGTAAAGATTAAAGGTTGATTATGGCTAGTTGGGGTACTAAATTTGCTATGCATATAGATTTCTTTATAATGGTTTCTTTTCTCTTGTTCAAGGCTTCAGGAAATTAGAGTACTCCAAGGTTGGTCTTTGACTTTTAGAATTATTGTGCTGGTCGTCGTTCGTGGGTGGTTGTCTCCCTGTCAATGTTCAATAATTAAAGAACAGGCTGAGATTTAAGAAGAAGACAATGTCTTTGATCTTTGCCATACCCTACAAGATTTGCTGTTGGATTGTCTTGTAAGTCATACATGAAGCTGCCATTATGTTAAGTTCACTTATTTAGCTCAATAATTCTACTTTATACTGTCTTTAACATCTCACATTTCAATACTTTTATTTAATTTTCATGAAGATTTGAGACCTTGTTGGGAGAGCTGGGGTGATTCTGGGAACACTGCCTTGCCTTGTCAGGTACATAACAATTGGGTGTTACTTATTATTTAATTATAATTTGAATATCATTTTATTAAGATACTAGCACTAGATACTGGTGTGATCTTAAAGTCATATGCACATAGTAATGTAATATGTGCTTAGCTTGTCATTTACTGACTCTGTTGCACCTTAGGTTTGTTGATAAGCAAATAGTGAGACTCCGAGAATTATTTGTAAGTGGAATTTTTTATTCTCAATTATAGCATGTAATTTCATTCTCATTGTTTGCAATCTGCTCAGATATTCCCCAATGATGTGTACATAAGTGAAATTATTGAAGTCATTATAATTTTATAATTTTGATTCCCCTTGAAGCTCATGGCTTATTGGCAATATGTACAGTTTTACTACTAATCTTTTCATGACAGTCAAATTGTCCTTTCTTGAATCAATTATTATGTACAGACAAGGTATAGACAACCTACTCGCCGCCGCTATGCTTATCTATATTAAGCTTGTTGGAAATGATATATAGAGTTTAATTGAATTTGAGGAACTTCTTAGCTAATACTAACTGTTGATTATTGTGAGAGTATGCAATTTTGGCAGTATGCTCATAGAAAATGTGTCCAACACTGGTGGAATTATGTATAAAGCTTGTATGATGTTATAAAGCTTTGGCCTTTTTCCTCGTGCTTTTGTCTTGTGATCCCTGCCCTAGAGTATAAAGCTTTGGCCTTTTTCCTCCAACATGAATTCCTTGTTCCGGACTTTTCCAGACGCAAAAAGTCTTTTACTCCAGACGCAGATAGCAGATTCTGTACTAGTGTGTCCTAATATGTAGTGTTGCCAGTTTGTTGTAGCCTTTGAATACAATCACCAACCATTATCCATACCGAAGTTAAAAGATCCATCTAGAGTATGGTTGCCTCTAAACCATATGCATGGTCTGTTTTATAGTTATTTGGTCCATTCTGATTGTTAGTGATGGACCATTTCAATTGTAACCAAATATTTGTTGTTTAGGGCTAATTCTTTTTGCTTTTTGAGGGCATATCTTGCGAAAAGTAGGGCATCTACAGATTCTTGCAAGTGCTTGTGTTGCGGTATGCTTGCATTTATAAAGCTCAATACTTGTATTTTAAGTTTGTCATTGTTGATTTTAAGTTTTCTTTGTATTGTAACTAACTTCTCTTTACATGATACTATAGGAGCTTGGAACAAATGTCAACCGTTATGCTTTGGTGTTTGGTGAATCTGTCTAAATGATGCAGTAAGCTATTTGCTTCCTTTTGTTTCTGTGTTTTTCTGTTTTCTTCCACTTTTTGTTTAGTTATATGATATTAAGTTCACTAAGAAGTTTGGCAGTTTTTTAATTTTTCAACTGAAATTTTTGTTTGTACCTTTTTTTTTTGGTAATTGTCTATAATTGAGCTTTCTTCCAGGTTTTCTGCGAGAATCCCAGTTGGAGAATATCTCACATCTGCCTTAAATGATTTTGATCCTGAACAATATGACAGCCTTGTTACCCCTTGTGAACAGCATGAAAGATGGCAGGTTGCTAGGTCTGAAGAACATATACAGGATCTTTGCATGGGAATCTCACTTGTACATTGGTTTATAGTTTTGATGTTGTGTTAGCACCCAAAAAAAAAAAGCATTTATGCACAAAAGAGATACAGTGTTTAAAGATAATAGGATATGGATGTAAATTGTATTTTAGATCAATCCATTTAGTAGACAGCTGTTTCTTGACCTTCATCTTAAGGCAATATTGTATCACTCTTTCTACTGAAGACTGTTTTACTTAAATATTTGTTGTTGGTTATGGTGTCGCATCATGCAATACTTTATCTTTACAATGTTCTTAGCAGACACATTTTAATGCCACTGTCAAAGTTCTAAGGTTATCTTTATCCTGCAAATATTTCTAATTATTTATTCTACATTCTACAAATCTATCTCACTTTTATATTATATTATAAATATAATAATAAAGTACTAATATTAAAAGAAAAGAAAAAGTAAAATGGTTGGCAGCAAAAGCTGCCTAGCTAATACGTACAAAAACCTGTCATTGCTAATTCTCTCCTCATTTATTAATTTTGTCAACCCTCTCTTCTTTTACAATACACTTAGCTTTAAATAAAAAAAATTCTCTTTCTTGCCATGTCACTTTACCAATCTTAAATTTGCAGGGATAATGACCGTCCAAGACACGGGAGGGAATATTTACAGAAGTACAACCAAACCTACTTCACAATTACAGAGAAATAATAAAGAAGAAAATGAAGCTAAACTACATCCCGCAGATCACTCGCGTAAAATGGGGTGATATCAAACATGTCTACTTGAAGCAACCTCAAGAATGGTGTCTTGATATATATATAATTACTTAACGATGTAGTTTGTGACTCTTATGTTTCCTATAAATATAACACATTTAAACCATAGTAATTTTGGTATGCCAACTTAACGAGATAGTCCGTGACTCTATTCTGCTCCCTATAAATATACACCAGATTGATTTCTCATTATTGCTTCAACTCCTTGCAAAGTGCAATTAAATTTATGATTGACCCTTCGCATTACCATTTTTGTACAAGCTTACCATTCTAACTAAATCTCCAATTACAACATTCAAATCACTTTCAACCTTCACATTATCCATAATGAGGAACAATTTTTACGTTGAAATCAATTGACTTTTTTAAGCGAACGTTCATTTCACACTTTTATGAATATGACACATTTTTTAGTGTGTCACCAAGCTGTCAATAATTTCACAAAAGTATTTGAAGCCCAGTGAAGGATGTCCAAAGGGCCCATCAAATCCTGAGGTCCAGCCCAGTATCAGTTATCCATCAGGAAACGGAGGATCAAGGGCATTTTAGTCTAAACATATTACAACGGATCTTTTGGCATTTCGAAAAAGTAGCCGTCGGTGCTTTGACATCTATAAAACCATCGTTTTCTTAGTGAATCGCTCAATCATCTCTCCTTTCTTTGTTCTCTGCGCTTTCTCTGAATCCTACGTGATCAAGGCAATCCACCATCGGCGCTCTCGATCTCCAACACTTTCAATCTCAATCATCTCTCGTTTATCTGTTCTCTGCCCTAGCTTTCTCCCTGATCAAGATTCAAGGCAATCCACCGTTGGCGGCTCTTGGCGGCTCTCGATCTCCAACACTTTCAATCTCAATTTCTTGTTTGATATATATTTTCTTTTATTTCATTGTGTTTTTTTTTTCTCTCTCTCTCTTAACGCTCTAATCTGTTCTATTTCAGACCCCTTGGGCCCTTGCTAGATTAATTCTTGCGCGATTCTTTAGTAGTAGTGTTTTTTTGGTGTTATTAACGTGATGGGTGCAGGATTAAGGAACTCTGTTTCTTCAAACAAGACTCAATCCCGTTTCCCTCTTCAGGAAGAGTATCTTCAGAGAAAAAATTCCAGTGAAAATGTATGTTATATACTTTAGGACGTTCTTTTCGTAATTAAATTGAATCTATGTAATGCTGAAGAGTATATATATACAGCCTTGATCTTAATATTGTTAATAGATGTAAATCTCACTGTATCTTTTGGGTATTGACAATGGACTTTGCTTACAATGATATGCTTTGCTAAATGGGTTTTATAATTTAATCTGATTTAATAAATTTAAGAGTATATATACCCTTGATCATAATGTTCTAATGATGTAACTTTCACTGTATCTTTTGGGTATTGAGAATGGATTTTGCTTATGATGATATGCTTTTGCTAAATGGGGTTTATAATTTAATCTGATTTAATATTTTACCCAGATTATTTTTAGGGCTGTGAGAAAGATTTTTACTGTATCGATCTTACAGCCTTGATCTTAATGTTGGTATTGACAATGGACTTTGCTTATGATGATATGCTTTGCTAAATGGGGTTTATAATTTAATCTGATTTAGTAAATTGAGAGTATATATACTCTTGATCTTAATGTTGCTAATTGATGTAACTTTCACTGTATCTTTTGGGCATGAGAATGAATTTTGCTTATGATGATATGCTTTGCTTAAATGAGTTTTATAATTTAATCTGATTTAATACTTTACCCAGATTATGTTTTAGGGCTGTGAGTAAGCTTTTCAAAATGGTCTATTTTCATGATCAAATTTTGCTTGTGCCACTTTTATATTTGATCTTGAGTTTCCACAGAAGCTAGCCAGGGTTTCAGAAATATTGGCAACCTAACTCTTTAAGTTTTTTGTTTTTGTTTATAGTTGGATAGGTTTATTCCAAATAGATCAGCAATGGATTTCGACTATGCACATTATATGGTGACGAAAGGTAAGAAAAATCCAGCCACCAGCTCACCATCCAGAGAGGCATATAGAAAGCAGCTAGCGGAGGCATTGAACATGAACAGGACAAGGATCCTTGCATTTAAGAACAAACCACCCACCCCTGTTAAGGGCATCCCGAATGAGTTTTCTTCTGCTGCTTACCAGGCCAAACCAACGAAACCCAAGCGTCACATTCCTCAGGTGGGGGTTCATAATGGCTGATAATACTGGAGTTAGTTTATGATTATCACTTTTTTTTATGAAAACTTTACTTGAATTTGAAAAAAATTGTTCTTAGTATAGTTGTGGTTTGCTTATGCAGACCTCTGAGAGGACTTTGGATGCTCCGGATATTGTGGATGATTATTACTTAAATCTGTTAGATTGGGGCAGCAGCAATGTTCTTTCTATAGCTTTGGGTAGTACTGTTTACCTGTGGGATGCATCTGATGGGAGCACTTCCGAACTGGTCACAATTGATGATGAAAATGGTCCTGTTACAAGTGTTAAATGGGCTCCAGATGGGAGGCATATTGCTATTGGCTTGAACAACTCGGACGTGCAGCTTTGGGATACCACAGCTAACCGATTGGTCTGCTCCTTGATCTCTCTTGGCCTTGTTTTCTTTTCTGGAGTCACAAAAAGTTTCTGCAGAAGAGGTATGTTAATCTGGCAGGTTTGGTTTTCCTATTTCTGGAGTGTCCCTTCTTCCACCTAGAAATGGGACCTAAAATTCCACAGGACATTACATTCTTGATCCCCCTTTGTAAAAATTCACTAAGATGAGAGAAGATTGCTTCCAAGTTTATTAATGATTTATTTTCAAGGTTGAAGAAAACGGTGTATCTTATGAAGCAAAAATTTAATTTTGAAGTGTGTGAATTTGTGAAATCTTGTTTGAGGACCTGAACTTGAGTACTACAACCATATATAACCTAGTCTTTCCAATCTTTCTAATCACAAAGGTTTTTGATATTTATGTGTTGAAAGTTCTTGTTTCCTTTTGCTGTGAACTGTCATATGTGAATATTCTTTAGAGTTAATCTGGCCTAATTTTGGTTATATTCATTAAATTACAGGATGGGATCAACCCTGGTGCAAATTTATTATATGCAGTGGAGGTCCTTGTCTCTGGGGTATATACTTGCGCTTTTTCTATATCTATCAGTTAAAAGCAGTTATATCTTCCTATTTCTATAATATATGAATAATATTATATATTTTGAGAAGGTTTGCTTGCACATATTCAATGAACAAGCACACAATCAGATTTATGATCTACCACATCTAGGTTTTGTTATGAATTGACTATTTATGTTATTTTTCAAAGCAGACTAAACACTGGTAAAGGTTATGCATTCATATTCTCAATTCTCTTCTTGACTCCAGGATTTTGTGCTGTCTCATTCATATTCTCAATTCTCTTCTTGGTTCCAATGAGGGTCTCCTAAGGCAATCTGTGGGCAATAATACAGAACAAGGGCTAGCAGGGAACAACCATGATGATGATGCTGCATCACGTCGTCGGCTTGAGGTAGCTTCTTTGCATGCTTGTTCTCTCCTCTTTACTACTTGTATCATTGAGGTTAATTTGTAGTATCCTTTTGAGTGTTGAGTGCACATTATTGTGGGCAGTTCTTACTTGTGGTTTATACATATATTGCACAATGCTTATTGGCGGATCTTAACAATCAATAGAATTGGTTATATTTTCAATATTACATTAATTCATAGCACTGTTAGTAGTTGACTTAAACTCTCATGCTTTTGTTAGAATTTGGGAATCTGAATGCACAAGTGAAAGATGTTTTCATTGTTAGCTTTCTGGAGTTAACAAAACTTGTGCAGGGTAAATTGCCAAGAACATGGATAATATATAACAAACCTAAATTAAAGAGCCCAATGTTGTTCATGCTGGACTACTTCTTGCTTTGGGATTGCATGGGCATCTTTGTGTTTTAACTATATTTGACATATACAAATATTGTTCAGAGGTCAGTAATATTATTTTTGATTTTTGATAAATTTGTTTTACTTTCTGTGTCCTTTTGTTCCTTCTTATTCTCATGCTGTCATGCAAATGGACAAAACACATGCCATTCAATGTATAGCATATTTGCCTCAGAGATTGCAACATTTCAAAAGACAGTTCTAAGAGATAATATACATGTCATTCTTTGTTTGGATATATATGATTAGGCAGGGGCCAAGGCTGATGGGCAGGATGAGCCAGCTGAGGTCTTTGAATTCTACTAGTTGATGATTAGTAGTAAGAAATTAAGGATTGCGTTTCTTGTAAGTCTGTTCCAGCATTTTTTTTTGGTTGGTGGTGATTCAGCCTCCTGAACTCAAGTTCACTTGTAAGTTCATTAAAATATATTGTCTGATTATGAGAGGAAAACCTTAGCATTCATTCAATTTTTGTACTTTGCTATCTGGATCATGCAGTATTCCATGGCTATTGAGTGAAGAAAATCTTTATCTCCAAAGGAAAAAATCGAATGTATTGAGAGAATCTTTATCTCCAAACTGCAAATACACAAGTCAACAAGACTTTTGGATGGTATTGAGGACAAACTAGCCACTCTTAGGCTACCTAATCCCTTGCTATTTTCTTCTTTATTCAATGCAAAATTTTGGCTGGTTTGATGTTTGCTCTGCACTTCTTTCTTATTGTCAAATTCATTAATTTCTCCATTTTTATGTTACTCAGTATATTGATTGGGATTTCGAAAGTACTCATATTTACAATTGTAATATTGATTTCGAAAGTATATTGATCATGCAGTATTCCATGGCTATTGAGTGAAGAAAATCTTTATCTCCAAAGGAAAAAATCGAATGTATTGAGAGAATCTTTATCTCCAAACTGCAAATACATAAGTCAACAAGACTTTTGGATGGTATTGAGGACAAACTAGCCACCCTTAGGCTACCTAATCCCTTGCTATTTTCTTCTTTATTCAATGCAAAATTTTGGCTGGTTTGATGTTTGCTCTGCACTTCTTTCTTATTGTCAAATTCATTAATTTCTCCATTTTTATGTTACTCAGTATATTGATTGGGATTTCGAAAGTACTCATATTTACAATTGTAATATTGATTCCAATGAAGAGTATACATTCAAGGTTTGCGTCTTTCCGCTATTTTATATTAAATGTCTTCCCTCTACTTTACAATTGGAATGGCGATTACTTTGTTATGGAAGACTGGTAACAGAATATTTGGATATTTCATTTGGATACTTCATGTGTACACAGGGCTGCTGGGTCCATACTGGTGATCTTGGATACTTTAATGAGGAAGGACTGCTATACATTGTTGACCGAATTAAGGAGCTCATCAAGTACAAAGGTTTTCAGGTAAGCTTTTGGTGGTGGTGCACAAAAGTGCATAATAAGGTTAACTTTGTACATAGGTTCCCTAAAATTTGCTAGGAGGAATGTTGTTTGTCTGATATCTCTTTCAGTATTAGGACATTCATTTAGCATACCTTGACAGTGTGAATGTGTCATAATGCTGATTTAGGTTCTTTAGTGAGAAGCTAAATCCATAACTTTCCTACTCATTAAAACACAGGAACAAGGAAGAGATATAAGTCTCTTCCATAAAAATCTACCCTTTCATTATTCTAGTTGCAATGGACCCAAATCAATTCCCATATTGGGAGATATGTGTTTATATTTGAATACAATATGAATGCTCTTAAACAATAACTAATATTATGATGATAGTGTTGATAAAATGCACGACTCTTATTGACTAGGAGTATATATTAATGGCTAATAGAATAAAGTTGAGTCCTCATTTAAGTTTTAGTATGTGTAATGTCTACCAATTTTAATGAGTATGTGAAATGACTATCAATTTTGTATAGGGAAAAAGTTGTATTTATTATTATTATCAATTTAAATTTTTATCAAATAATTTTTTTTATAATAATAATGACTATCTGCGTCTGGAACTGCAGTTTATACTTTAAAAAAAAATAAAAAAATTACCAGCTGCGTTCCGGACCAATTGCGTCTACGCCATATGCGTCTGGAGTACTCCAGACGCAAAAAGTCCAAAACTCCAGATGCAAATACCCATTTTTGTACTAGTGGTTGGTCTGAACCTGACTTTGCTGATGCAATTTAATTAAAAGAAATAATATGATTTTGTACATAATGTTTTTAATCAAGGGCTTGTGAATGACCCATTTCTAACTCATATAATCCGGGGTGGAGAAATCATCATAACTTTTCTTTGGATAATAATCAAAATAATTTTCAATAAATTGCTCTCTCTTTTTTTCTTTCTTTTTTGTGAGGACAATGAATTACTCTACCCCAACCAAAGAAATCATCTTTGTATGATACCCTGCAAATTATGCAGGTGTGTACTATCAACAGGCATCGAACAGAGGTGGAGTAAACTGGAAGTACAGGTGGGGTAGATTGCTTAGGTTTTTGTTCGCATGTGCCAGGTAAGTTGCTTAGCCAACATGAAGAAGCTAATGTTATGTTGTTTTAAGAAGTGGTAAAGTTATTGAAAATAATAGGAATAAGGGTCAAATATGCCACCGAACTACACACGGAAACTGCAATTAGGCCATTGAATTAAAAAACAATGCAATTGGGTCCCTAAACTATACAAATCCATGCAAATTAACCCGAAGTGACTTGTTTGACTTGATCTTCCGGTTACATAACTTTAAAAATAATATTTTAAAATAATTTTAAATAAAATAATTAATTAAAATTAAATTTAAAATTAAAAAAGGACCCCCCTGTTTTTTTTTTAAATTTTAATTTTAATTAATTAATTAATTTAAAATTATTTTAAAATATTATTTTTAAAGTTGGTAACCAAAAGATCAAGTCAACAAGTCACTTTGAGTTAATTTGCATGAATTTGTGTAGTTCAGGGACCCAATTGCATTGTTTTTTAGTTCAATGGCCTAATTGCAGTTTCGTGTGTAATTCGGTGGCCTATTTGACCCTTATTCCAAAATAATATAAAAGAAAATATCACTCCTAAACAAACTGAAATAGTTGAAAATTTGAATGTTGATGATATAATGTTAATAAGGATGAATCCAAATTGCATAAATTTGATGATCCATATATGCCCCTAAGTCTTATGTTCTCCTAGTTCTATTTCTTGGCAGATTAAAAAATTCAAAATTTGATAAATCCTTTTCTAAAATTTATAATTTGTTGACATAAGTGAATGTGAATTTGCTTTGTTAGACATGATTAAAAAATATGGCTGCCTATACTAAGTTTTTAAAAGAATTGAACACTAAAAAGTTTTCATATCTAAAACTCTGAGTGATGTTTTGCATACTGACTTGCCCCCAAAATTAATAGAATTCTAAAAAAAAAAGACAATGTTTGAGTTGGGACCAAACATTAACTTGGTGCCATACTTGTCTATTTGCAGTTGGGTCTGGATAAATTGAAGCTTTTACAATGTCTCTAGCTGAGCTTGTTGATCGCGAAGATGTTTTATTCCAAGTTGATAAACCTAAACCCTAAATCTAAATGCAAAACCCTAAATTTTAAAATCCTAAAACACTAAACCCTAAAACCAACCCAAAACCCTAAAAATCATAAGCCCTAAAATCTACCTCTTAACCCCGTACCCTAAATCCCAAATCAAACCCAAAACCCACACACTAAACCCTAAACCCTACAACCCTTTAAACCCTAAAATCTTAAATCCTAAAACCCTATCCCTAACCCTAACCCTAAAATCTTAAACCCAGCCTTAAAGTCTAAACTTAACCTTAAACTCTAAACCCTAAAAACCTTAAACCTAACCCTAAATGCAAAACTCTAAACCCTAAAATCTTAAACCTTAAACACTAAACCTCTTAAAACCCCTAAAAACCTTAAACCTAACCCTAAATGCAAAACTCTAAACCTTAAAATCTTAAACCTTAAACCCTAAACCCTAAACCTCTTAAAACCCTAAAACCTTAAACACCAAACACCTCTAAGCCTTAACCTTAAACCCTAAACCTTAAACCCTAACTTAACCTTACCCTAAACCCTAAAAACCTTAAACCTAACGTAACCCTAAATGCAAACCCTAAATCTTAACCTCCCACACTAAATCCTAAACCCTAAACCTTGCAACCCTCTAAACCCTAAAATCTTAAATCCTAAATGCCAAAATCCTAAATCTTAAAATCTTAAACCCTAAACACCCTAACCATAAACCTTGCAAACCTAAATCCTAAACAATAAACCTAAAATCTTAAACCTTAAACTTAACCTTAAACCTAACCCTAAACGCAAAACTCTAAACCTTAAAATCTTAAACCTTAAACCCAAAATCTCTTAAAACCTAATACCATAAACCCCAAAACCTTAAACCCTAAACCCAAATTCTCTTAAAACCCTTACCATAAATCCCAAAACCCCCCTAAACCCCTAAACCTTGCAAAGCTTAAACCCTAAACCCTAAACCCTAAAATCTTAAACCCCAAACTCTGCAAACCTAAAATCTTAAACCCTAAACTTATTACACCCTAAACCCTAAAAACCCTAAAATCTTAAACCTTAATTCCTAAACTCAAACCCCAAAACCTCTTACCCTAAACCCTAAACCCTAAAACCTTAAACACCAAAACCCCAAACCAAAACCTCTAACTCTAAACCCTAAACCTTAAACACAAACCCTAAACTAACCCTAAACCTTAAAAATCTAACCTTACCCTAAACCCTAAACCTCAAACCCTAAACCCTAAAATCTAAAATTTTAAATCCTAAACCCTGAGTCAGGCTCGCTCGACCCTCGCAAGTGATGCTACGATGAGATGTCTACGGCAAAAATTACACAACGAAAGAAACACTTGAGCTTTGTAGGGAACTTGTATTGCTTCCACTCCTGAATTGTTACAAATGAGGCCTCTTGAGGGGTATTATACCTATTCTACCACCTAAACCCTAAACCCTAAAAACCCTAAAATCTTAAACCTTAATTCCTAAACTCAAACCCCAAAACCTCTTACCCTAAACCCTAAACCCTAAAACCTTAAACACCAAAACCCCAAAACCCAAAACCTCTTAACCTCTACCCTAAACCTTAAACACCAAAACCCTAAACTCTAAACCTTACAAACCCTAATCCCTAAAATCTTAACCTCTACCCTAAACCCTAAACCTTGCAAACCCTAAACCCTAAAATCTAAAATTTTAAATCCTAAACCCTGAGTCAGGCTCGCTCGACCCTCGCAAGTGATGCTACGATGAGATGTCTACGGCAAAAATTACACAACGAAGCTAAAGAAACACTTGAGCTTTGTAGGGAACTTGTATTGCTTCCACTCTTGAATTGTTACAAATGAGGCCTCTTGAGGGGTATTATACCTATTCTACCACCTAAACCCTAAACCCTAAAAACCCTAAAATCTTAAACCTTAATTCCTAAACTCAAACCCCAAAACCTCTTACCCTAAACCCTAAACCCTAAAACCTTAAACACCAAAACCCCAAAACCCAAAACCTCTTAACCTCTACCCTAAACCTTAAACACCAAAACCCTAAACTCTAAACCCTAAACCTTACAAACCCTAATCCCTAAAATCTTAACCTCTACCCTAAACCCTAAACCTTGCAAACCCTAAACCCTAAAATCTAAAATTTTAAATCCTAAACCCTGAGTCAGGCTCGCTCGACCCTCGCAAGTGATGCTACGATGAGATGTCTACGGCAAAAATTACACAACGAAGCTAAAGAAACATTTGAGCTTTGTAGGGAACTTGTATTGCTTCCACTCTTGAATTGTTACAAATGAGGGCTCTTGAGGGGTATTATACCTATTCTACCACCTAAACCCTAAACCCTAAAAACCCTAAAATCTTAAACCTTAATTCCTAAACTCAAACCCCAAAACCTCTTACCCTAAACCCTAAACCCTAAAACCTTAAACACCAAAACCCCAAAACCCAAAACCTCTTAACCTCTACCCTAAACCTTAAACACCAAAACCCTAAACTCAAAACCCTAAACCTTACAAACCCTAATCCCTAAAATCTTAACCTCTACCCTAAACCCTAAACCTTGCAAACCCTAAACCCTAAAATCTAAAATTTTAAATCCTAAACCCTGAGTCAGGCTCGCTCGACCCTCGCAAGTGATGCTACGATGAGATGTCTACGGCAAAAATTACACAACGAAGCTAAAGAAACACTTGAGCTTTGTAGGGAACTTGTATTGCTTCCATTCTTGAATTGTTACAAATGAGGCCTCTTGAGGGGTATTATACCTATTCTACCACCTAAACCCTAAACCCTAAAACCCTAAAATCTTAAACCTTAATTCCTAAACTCAAACCCCAAAACCTCTTACCCTAAACCCTAAACCCTAAAACCTTAAACACCAAAACCCCAAAACCCCAAAACCCAAAACCTCTTAACCTCTACCCTAAACCTTAAACACCAAAACCCTAAACACTAAACCCTAAACCTTACAAACCCTAATCCCTAAAATCTTAACCTCTACCCTAAACCCTAAACCTTGCAAACCCTAAACCCTAAAATCTAAAATTTTAAATCCTAAACCCTGAGTCAGGCTCGCTCGACCCTCGCAAGTGATGCTACGATGAGATGTCTACGACAAAAATTACACAACGAAGCTAAAGGAACACTTGAGCTTTGTAGGGAACTTGTATTGCTTCCACTCTTGAATTGTTACAAATGAGGGCTCTTGAGGGGTATTATACCTATTCTACCACCTAAACCCTAAACCCTAAAAACCCTAAAATCTTAAACCTTAATTCCTAAACTCAAACCCCAAAACCTCTTACCCTAAACCCTAAACCCTAAACCCTAAAACCTTAAACACCAAAACCCCTTAACCTCTACCCTAAACCTTAAACACCAAAACCCTAAACTCTAAACCCTAAACCTTACAAACCCTAATCCCTAAAATCTTAACCTCTGCCCTAAACCCTAAACCTTGCAAACCCTAAACCCTAAAATCTTAAACCCTAAAACCCTAAACCCTAAACCCTAAAATCTAAAATTCTAAATCCTAAACCTTGAGTCAGGCTCGCTCGACCCTCGCAAGTGATGCTACGATGAGATGTCTACGGCAAAAATTACACAACGAAGCTAAAGAAACACTTGAGCTTTGTAGGGAACTTGTATTGCTTCCACTCTTGAATTGTTACAAATGAGGCCTTTTGAGGGGTATTATACCTATTCTACCACCTAAACCCTAAACCAGCCCCTAAAATCTTAAAACCCTAAACCCAAAACCTCTTAAACTTACCCTAAAGCCTTAAACCATAAACCTTAAACCTTAAACTCTAAGCCTTAAACCTTGCAAAGCCCTAAACCATGAAATCTTAAACCCGAAACCCTAAAACCCTAAATCTTAAAATCTTAAACCCCAAACCCTAAAGTCCATCTATTGGTGCTACGTAAAATTTTACTTGGCATTCCCAAGTGCGTAAGCGTAGCTTTACGTCTCACACTAAGTCGCTAAGTGAGGGCTCTTGCATTGGCGACCTTGAGCCAACCTTTACCTTGCCCATCGAAGACGGAGTCTTTTAGGTTCATCCTCGGTCATGAAATTGTGTGTGGCACTAGTATCTACCAAAGCTTTGGTTGACTTAATGTTTACAACTACTTCGACGTACATGCCTTTGGTTGAAGTCGTCGGCGTTGTTTGGGCTTTCAAGGTTGTGAGGACTTGGAGCGATCCCATCCTGCTCGGCTCCTCTTCGAATTTCTTGTGAGTCTTGGGGGAACCATCATACGTAACATGCCAGCTTCGACACGAAGACATTCTTCTTTTCTTCATACTCCCTTCGTGAGACGCTCTTGTCCCTATTCTTGGTGACCTACTTTGGTTGTCTCTCTCGGCCATCATGCCGCTCTCTCCCATCTATTATCGTACTCTTGTCTATTCTCCTTGACGGATCAAAAGTTGCTTGAAGAACGAAAGTCAATCAAGGACTCAGTGACGGTAATTGCTTCATCCACTGATTGAACATTTCGTCGATGCACCTCCTATTTGGCCTATTGTTGCAACCCATCGATGAAGTAAAATAAGATATCCACATCGGAAAGGTTGGGATTTGAAGCAGAGTCGTAAACTCTTGTACATATCTTGGATAGACCCGCGTTGCCATAACTCCCTAAGTCGTCTACGTGCCTCATAGACCACGTTCTCGGGGTAGAAATGTCGCTCAAGCTCCTTCTTGAAATCTTTCCACGTGTCTATGCGAATGGTCCCTCGTTCGATGTCGGCATACTTTCTTCTCCACCAAAGCATAACCGTCAGTAATGTAACGGGTAGTAGCCTTGATCTTCTTTACTTCATCGTTAAGACCAAGATTCTCGAAATACTGGTCCATTTGCAAAAGGAAATTTTTGACCTCTTTGGCATCTCTTACGTCTTTAACGCACCGCGCCTTGGAACCTCAACACTTGGACTTGACGTGGTAGTGGTAGCCGAGCGCCTGGGACGAGGTTGAGCGGGTTCTGACCTGGCGGTTGTTCCAAGGCCGGGTTAATTTCTAGTGGGGCAACTGGTCAGGTTTCGGCCCTCCCGGCCTAGGCTCTATCCATTTCGGGGGTTTCTTACTCCCGAGACTTGCTCCTGGATTACATTCATGATGGTGTTCTGGACCTTTTTGAGCACGTAGACTTATTAGCTGACGGGGTTACTACGGACTTGTCCCGTTTAGGACAGGGACCGCGGTATATCCCGGTATGGACACCTGCCTGGGACGATATGTTTTTTTTTTGCCTTTGCGAAATCTTTGCTTAAGCCCGCTGTGGCATAAACACCTGCTGTTTAAGGTGTCCTTTCTAGCTTGGAGGGTGTTTCGGGGCCGGCTGCCTACGGATGATGTCCTGTCTCGTTTCGGTCATGTGGTCATTTTGAGATGTTGGTGTTATCGGTTTCCTACTTCTGATTCTATTTCTCATATATTTTATTCTGGTAATACGACAAAAGCTGTTTGGAGCTATGTGTCTGCGTCCCTTGGCCTTCAGTTGTGTCACTAGTGTTTAAGGACGCTGGTGGGCGGTTGGGAGTGAGGTGTGGCGCGTAATCCTCTATTTTCATTTGTTATTAGTAGGCTGCCTTACTTGGTGTTGTGGGAGTTGTGGAAACACCGTAATGGTGTATGCACGGTCGTGATTCCCCGAGCGTTGCTCGCTTGATGTTCGGGGTTGCCAGAGGTGTTGTAGAATGCTTATTCAGGAAGTGGCCCACGATGCACATATTGCCTCCTAATTGGAGGACTATTGTTTCATACTTGGAGGCGCATGTGCCTCGGCGGGTGGTTAGGGCTGTCAGGTGGTCTCCTCCGACTGCAGGGACTCTAAAGTTTAACCTTGCACTTTCTGTAGCCGTAGGGGGGGCTTCTGCTTTGGTTCGTAATCAGGGGGCAGTCTTTGCTATGGGGTGGCTTGGTCTGGGTCTGGGGATGTAATTCGGGGGTTGTTTCAGGTTCTGTTTTCAGGTTTGGAGTGGTGCTTGGCGGGGGGTTATAGGGATATTCTGGTTGAGTCCTTAGGGTTGAGATGGGGGGTTATCTTGATGTGTCTGTGGCCCCGCCTTGGATGTTGGATGATGTTGTGTCCAGGCTCCGCTTCATGTGCTCCTATGGTAGCATTTCATTCGTTCTGTGCCCGGGAACGGGCCAATATGCCTGCCTCGACCCTTGCTGATTGGGTGGTTGACAAGTAGGAGGAGTTTACTTTCCAGACTTTACTTGAGCTTTCGCCGAGGGTACCCCTGTTGGTTAATGATGACATGTCTTATGTGTTCTTTGATGTCGAGGATCCCCCGTAGTTTAGTGGTTTTGCTTCTGTTTGTTTCTTTGCTCTATTGTAATTTGCTTGGCATAGTTTGTTTGTGGAAAATGTGGAAAAAAGAGAAGAAAAGGGAAAAAATAGTTGAAATAAAAGAAATAGGGAAAAACGGGAAAAAAGAAATGGAATAGATATGGAAAAAAAAACAAAAAAAAAAAACAAAAAACAAAGAAAAAGGAAAAAGAGGGTGGTTGGCTTGTTTGGAGGTGATGATGGCCTGGGTCACCGGGTTTAGCCTCAACAACGCAGGTGCTAGCGGTATAAGATGCACCCTGGTCTGGGCTGAATGGTGGCCGCTGGCCGGGCAGGATTTTTCAAATTTGTTGATCTGGTCAGGTTTGCTGCTGGCCAATAGTGGGGGGTTTGATTATTGGGGGGTTGCTGTTACGTTGTTCGTGTCTCTGTACCGCCTTTGTTTCTTTTCTTTCTCTTTTGTTGCTTTTTTCTTTTCAATTAAAAAGTTGGGAGCATGAGTTCTTTGTTTTCTGCATGCTTCATATTTACTTTTCTACTTGTCTTCTGAGGCATATATGACCTACTGGTTCTATTGGTTTGTCCCTTGTGGGTTTCTTTTGAACATGTCATGCCTTAACGTAGGTGCTTGCGGTAAAAAGTTGCACCCTGACCCAGGCTGAACAATGGTCGGGTAGGAATTTTTCAAATTCGTTGGCAGTTTGTCCAGGCTTGCTGCTGGCCCATAGTAGCTAATCCCGTTGGGGTGCTGTTTTGAACTGCTCTCTGGACTGTTTACCGTTTGCGGACTTGCGTGGCATTATACTTTAGACCTGTGTGCCATTTCTGTCTACGATGTTTATGTTAGTCTTTGAACTTTATTTTTTGGTCATATTGTAGCTACTTGGTGGCCTGTATGCCTTGTTGTTATTTGGCCTGTGTTGTGCTGTGCTTGGTGTGCGTTACAACTGTTTGGACGGAAGTCCTTAAATAGCTGTTATGCTTCCAGTTCTTCGGCAGGACGGTGCATGGTACTTTGTTTAGACAGGTTGCTTTTGCTTGTTAGGTTGTGCCTTTTGGCTTGTACTGGGTGGTGTGTTTGGCAGTTGTGTTGAGATTTGTCTTCCTGGATAGTCCCGAAAACCGTCGTCATGCTGCCGGATTTTCGTTTGAAGGGCGCATGGTTTGTTCACGTCTAGTTGTTGTTGCTCGGCGCTCAAGGGTGGGCGATACGGGACAATTTACTTGGAGTTTACTTTTTGTATCTGTAGTTAGTTGTAGTTGGCCTTTCATTATTAAAAAAAGAAAAAAAAAAAAAGAAAGAAAAAAAAAACCTAAAATCTTAACCCTAACCCCTAAACTCTAAACACCCTAAACCTCAACCCTAAAACCCTAAACTTACACTAAACCCTAAACCTTGCAAACCTAAACCCTAAATCTTAAACCCTAAACCCAAAACTCTAAACCCTAAATCTTAACACTAAACCCTAAAGTCCTAAACCCAAAACCCAAAATCCTAAAATCTTAAACCCCTAAACCATAAAACCTTGAGCCTAAGTCCTAAACCCTAAACCACCTTGCACCCTAAACCCTAAATGACCCTAAACCAACAAAATATTTTGAATAACAGTTACTCTTTAAACTGCGGAGGACATTTTAGTGGGAAATGAGAAGAAAATTGCATTGAAAGTTTTGCAGTCTGGTTTTTATTGGCTTACTTTGTTCAAGGATTCATTTGAATTTTGTGCTAAGTGTGATAGATGTCAGAGGAGTGGTAATATAAGTAAGCATCATGAAATGCCCCTTTTTAAATATTTTAGTTGTTCATCTGTTTGGAGAATTGATTTAATGGGGCATTTTCCAACTCTCTTTGGTTATTTTTGCTAGGTTTGGGACAACTAGAGCTGTTATTAAACGATGAAGACACCCAATTCTATAATAAAAAATTTGCAGGTCTATAGAAAAAATATGGCATTACTCACGTAGTGGCTACTTCATACCATCTACAAACCTCTGGCCAAGTAGATGTGAATAACCCGAGAATTAAGGGAATCTTGAAAAAGATAGTGAATCCTTCCATGAAGGATTGAGCCATCAAGTTGAATAATGCATTGTGGGCTTAAAAGATAGCCAAACTCTGATTGGTATGAGCCTAGTTAGTATTTAGTAAGACTTGTCATTTGCCAGTGGAGTTAGAACACAGAGCCTATTGAGTTAGATGGCTGGTAAAATAAAGAAATTGAATTTTAATGAATTGGATGAAATAAAGAATGAGGCATATGAAAACTCAAAAATTTATAAACAGAGAACTAGTCTATCATGATAAGTCTATTTTAAGGTAAAATTTTCGAGCAAGTTAAAATTTAGACCAATTATAGAAGGACCTCATGGTCTTGTACAGAAGCTTAAATCTACTATTTATACATATTTGTGGGAACAATCGTATTTACCACATCATGGAGGCAACTCAATTCTCTTTCCTTTTCTCTTTATTTTCATTTTGCGTGTATGTCATTTCAATAATTTGATGAGCATTATCATGTATGCGTTTCTCTTATAATTTTTGTTGAAGTTTGTAGCGGAGGGCGAAGGCAAAGACCAGTACAACCGTCGGATTCGTCAGCAGGAGCGAAAGTGGAGACGAGTACGGTGTGAAGAATGGAAGCGGAGCCCTCGTTTGCAGCAACTTCCTCTTTGTCGGCAACAGCTTTGTCGAATTCATCTGCAGGGGCGGAGGCGAGAATAGCAACTTCGTCGTCTTTGTTGTCGGGAGGCAGCACCCTCATCGGCATCTACCGTAGGGGAGGCAGAGCTGCTTCGTCAGATTCGTCAATTGGGCGCGGAGGCGGAGAGTGGAGACTGAGGCAGAGGTGCCGGCATTAGCAGCTAGATGCGTAGGGTTTCAAGTGTTCAACATTCAATTTTAGTAACCGAACGAATAAACAATATATAAAATGTATAAATTTACACCCCTAGGGGTGAGCAAATGGTCGATCGGTTATATAACCGAACGATTAACCGAATAATCGATAGGAATTTTTAACTGTCATGACTGATCGAAGCCAATCGAAAAATCGACCGTCAATTTTGGTTGATTATATTGGTTACTAAAAAATCAAACACTTAACAAATTATTCCACTTGAAAATAGAAAATAAATATAAAATATGGAAAATGATCAAATAGGTCCTCAAAGTTTATCTGAAAAGTCAATTAGGTACTTAAACTTTTTAAAGGTGCAATTAAACCATTTAACATATATTTTTGTGCAATGAATTCCACAAGTCCAAAATAATTAAGTCTATCAAGTCTAAACCGTAAACACACAGTAGAAACACTGAAACAGACTGTCGAAATGCCAAAAGAAACTTCCTGTCAAAGGGCTCAAAGCTACCACAGACTGCCAGACCCATGCCAGTGGCCTTTGAAGTTTCAATTAACTCATTTTCTCTTTTGAAAATTGTATTTCAATTTGGTAAATAATGTAAACAATTTCACAATTTACTTATTAAATTCATGTTGAAGAGTGTCTGCATCTTTTAATGTGAACCACTAATAAATGTTCAATTTTAGTATATTGAATGTCTATTTTTAATATACTATATTTATTTTTAGGTAATATCTTAAAAAAAGAATATTTAATATATTAAAAATTAACATATATATCAATGATGATCCGCATTATATAATGATTGCAAAAAATAAAGTTATGAAATAAATAAAGAATAAAATAACAATAACTTACGACTAAAATTTATGAAAAATTGTACTTCTTGTCTCTAAGTTATATGGTAATTGTATGATTCATTCTTCTTTGTTGGTCCTACTCATTTCTCATCCCTAAGTTATAATTGATGTTGCAAATTTCGTTCATTTTCTAACAAAATATTAGCAACAAAATTTACAAGAAAAAAAAACTCAAAAAGTGAGCACAACATATCAACTCCTTGCAAAGTGTAATTAAATTCACAATTGACCCCTCTTGTGCTTTAAAAAAAAAAAAAAGAAAGAATTATTTATGTACAAATTAAACTTACCATTGTAACAAAATCTCCAATGACAACTTTCAAATCACTTTCTACCTTCGCATTATCCACAATGGGAACAACTTTTGCGTTGAAATCAATTGACTTTTTTAGGCGACCGTTCATTTCACACTTTCATGAATATGACACACATTTTTTAGTGTGTCACCAAGATGGATATATTTTGCACAGAATATATAAACGATAGAAACCTAGTTGTTTTTTAAGAGAAAAGAGTTATAGACCCTTAAACTTTATATCAAAAGTCAATTAGACACATAAATTTTAAAAAAGTGTAATTAAACCTTCAAACATGTTAAATTGAGGCAATAAAACTCAAAAATCGGTAAATGACCTGTAATGTATCAGTCCGGCGATCGACGCCATCTCCAGCAAAAGACTACGAGTAAAGGTCTCCTTCGCCGGAGAAGGCGACTTTTTGGTCGATGGTGATGTTTTCCGGCAATTTTTGATCAATAACTTAAATTTGACTAAAAATAACATATTGCCCCTCCTGTTGGTACGTGAGGGGCAATATATGTACCGCTTTTAAAAATTGATGGGCAACATTTACACTACTAATAATTCAGGGGTGACATTGATAATTAGCATATTATGAAGGGGCAAAAATTACAATTTTCCCTAAATATATTATATTTAATATACCTTACAAAAATTATATATAAAAATTTTAATATCTCGGATGTGCAGATGATGTTCCCTATTTCTCAAATTTCGTCTCCATCGTTAGGACAAATAAAAGTCCAACTACACACCCTTTCACTTTTCACCGCATGAGTTTAAAAAAAATATCAAATCATTATGGTGTTTCCACTGATGAAAATACTCTGACTATTCAATTTGTTTTTTATTTGATAGATCATTTTTTTAATATTATTGATTCTATTATAAAATAATATATGTTCAATATACTTCATCCATCAGTTGTAGCCCTAAAGAGTTAAATAAATTTGTTTTATTTAGTGGACCATTTAATTTAGTAATATCAAGTGAGATTTTAGGTGGTAAAAACATAATGAAAAATGTTTCATAAATAATTAAGTTTTTCTATTAAATTTTCATTTTTAATTACGGATTAATTAACAACGTATTAGATGTGTGACTACGATATCAACAGAACATCTAAATTATTTGATTTTTCTTTCGATAGCAACATGCAGCTTAATTATCTATTTAACCACGATTTTAGGTCATTGACTCATTATTATTCTTGTTCAACGTTTATAAAAATCATTAATAAACTTGCAATAATATGGACCCTACAAGAACAATACTGTGTATTTTTGGGTGAGTCTCATGTTTCATGAGACGGGTCAAAGTTAAAATGGAAATATAATGCTTATATTGAAAAATGTAATATTAGAATAAATGGTCACACTTATGTGAGACCGTCTCACGGATCTTTATTCGTGAGACGGGTCAAAGCACCATGCAAATGTCATACTTATATGTTCAAATATAACACTAATCAATAATACAATTTTTGTTATTTATAAGAGAAAAAGTAATACATTTTTCATAATAAGTAATGTTGACAAGTACCCCTTACTTATAAGGGTAATTGGATAAATATAACACTTTTGAGGAAAAATATAATACTTTTAAATCAAAATGTAAAAGTATTGTATTTTCCCTTTAAAATATTACATTTACCCTTATAAGTAACGAAATTTTTATTTCTAATTAGTATTACATTTGAGCATATAAGTATGACATTTGTGCATATAAGTGTTACATTTGTATTTTGACATGACCCGACCCGTCTCATGTTGAGACGGTCTTACACAAGTTTTTGCCTAGAATAAATTATTTGTTATTTTCCTTCAAAAAAAAATTTATTTGTTATTTATATGGGATAGTTTAATAATTTTAAATCAAAATATAATATTTCGTGAGTAAAAAGTTAGTTATAAGAAATACTAATCATGAATAAATTGATTGATTGTTACTTATGTGAGAAAGTATAATATTTATAAGGAAAAATGTATTACTTTTAGGGTCATTTGGAAATTCGAAAAATGATTTTCAGAAGTCATTTTTCCAAATTTTCCCGTGTCTCTGTTATTTCAGGAAAATAAAGTCAAAAGAAAATATTTATTCTGGTCAACAGAAAAAAGATCTAATTTGGGAGAAAATGTCTTTCTTATATTTTTAGTCGGAAGACATTTTCTAAATTCTTTATTTTTTTTATTCATATTTTCTCTCCTCTCTTTTCTAGTTTCTAGATTATTATTATTGTCACCAGTCCACCACCACCACCAACACATACCAAAAATCACCACCATCACCAAAACCATCATCACTACCACCACCACACCACTACCGCCATCACCACTACCACCGCCACTGCCACAACCACATGACATCACCATCACCAACAAAATAATTGGCTCTCGAGATTCCAATTAAGAAGCATATTTTTATTTGTGTTTCTTCATTTGAAGATACTCTTGGGAGTCTTGGTTAATCGTAACTTCATTTTTCGAGTTTATTTTAATATTTTATGTAACAATAGATAGTGACAGGTTGAACTCTAAGTCAATCTCGAAATAAAATATTACTCCACTAATTGAATGAAGACAAAAACACAAATAAATTAAATAAATAAATATACTATTATAACCATGTTTTGATCCATCAACTTTGTCTTTATTATTTCATTCAATTATTATATATTGTAAGCTAGTGTTCTAGTGTTTATTATTATTATTATTATTATTATTATTATTATTATTATTATTATTATTATTATTATTATTATTATTATTATTATTATTATTATTATTATTGCTAAATGCTATTTAGATTAAATTTTTATCTAGTAACATACGGTGGGAAATAATGTAATTACAAGAAAATATGAAAATATTAATGAAAAATTTTATAGGTCAGCTACTGCCTAAATCAATATGGGACAATGTTAAAGAATAATGTGTCACGAGTTCAAATATTTACCCCATTGATTTGAGATGGTCAACTATAGCCTATAGGTAACCTTGACTGATTTATTTCATTATTGTAGTTTTTTATCAGTTAGCGTCATAAGCGGAATTTACTCACACTCGAAAGGGTTTTGAGTGTCTCTCCTCATTAAAAAAAAAAAAGTATATTATTGTCATATTTCAACAAAGAAAACTAAATACCTTGAAGCTAATTAAGTTTAAAATGTAAATAAATCCATGAAACTAGAATAAAAATTTGGCCACTTGGTGAGGGAAAGCCGCCACATCTTCTTCCTATTCAACCACTGATAAAGTCTTCCTCAAATCCCCCAATTCAAACGCATGTGAAATTTTCTCCCTTCATTTTTTTCTTCTTCAGTTCAAGAACCAAATATACTTCAACCATTTTTTTTTTGCAGTCTATAATATATTAGTGTTACAACAAAGAAGTACCAGTGAGAAGCTATATATATATATATATATATGGGTATGGAAGTAGTGGTCTGTTTGGTGCTGCTATTTATAGGAGTTGGAGTTTTCACTTTCATACATGTTTGTATAGTTGGGAGGGCATTTGGGGGCATAAGTAGTGGAGAAAGTTTTAACCCAAGAAGGGATATGAATAATAGAAGAAGTTCAAGCATGTCCCAAGAGGATATAAAGAAATTGCCTTGTTTTGAGTACAAATTAGAAGAAGAAGAAGAAGAAGAAGAAGTTGAAGATGATGATGAAGAAAGGGTGAGTGGCACTATTTGTGCAGTTTGCTTGGAGAAGTTCAAGAGTGGGGACACGTGTAGGGTGCTGCCAAAGTGCAAACATTGCTTCCATGCTCAGTGCATTGAACCATGGCTCATCACTACAGCTGTTTGCCCTATTTGCAGAGCTGCTACCAAGACTCCACCCTTTGCAACAAGTAGTAGTATTGGAGAGGAAAGTAGCAATAGTTCAAATCAAATTGTGATTGAATTGACATAGAATGAAATTAAAGGCCCAAGATCTCCTGGTCTAGTGTCACTAAGTTGCATTCTCGGAGGTTGTGGGTTCGAACCTCAAAGAGACGGTATTGACTCTTTGTGCTTCAGTAGGTTGAGAAAGTAGGTATTGACTCTTTGTGCTTCAGTAGGTTGAGAAAGTAGTTATGAATAGATAATGTATTGTAACAGAGTTAGTAGTACTTGAAAAGAAATTAAATCTGAATTTCTTTTGCTTTGTTTTTTTTATTTTTTTTTAAATATATTATTATCCATTCTTTATTTCAATTTTGTATTTATTTGTGTTGGGCAGTGGTGGGTGTTGGGATTCATCAAATTGTTCAATTCAATATGACTTTTGGTGCTGCTTGTTGAAAAATTAACTTAAAATAGCATTTTGATGTTTAGTTTTGAATGAGACTCACTTTCGATTTCGGTTAGGTCAAAATCAATTCGGGTTCTTCTAACTATTATGTTTAATTTTATTTATTATACGCTCAAAATGGATTATTGGTGAATAAGAAATTGATTCTCAAAATGTATTTATTTGAATTGGAAGGCCCTTTTTTTAATGCTACTGACTCTATTACATTGTAATATTTGTTCATATATACTTTCTCAACCTATTTAAGTAGTCATAGTCTTACATTAGAAAGGGATCGGATGTAAATTTACACTAATATAAATATCATTTAATTTTTTAAACATTTGAATTTTGTAATATAAATGCCCTCCTCTGCATGTAAGGCTCAAATTGATGAGCCCATCCATGGGGCTAAACACTATTGTGGAAATGATGGGTGATGGTTGAAATGATATTAAATGATATTTCCACAGACGTTGCAAATAAACAAAATAATGGTGGTTGAAGGTTGAAATGATATTTCCACTGGTGCTAATAATGAAAATTAGTTTCAAAATGTATTTCTTTTTTTTTTTAATTATATTTAAATAAAAGTTTTATTCTTGTAAAGTGTTTTATCTTGAATAAAACAATATTGTTCCATTGTTGTTTTTTAATCTTATTATATGTTAAATATTTTTGTGAGATAGTTTTGAATGTATAAAGATCCAGTATGGATGCATGTCTTGTGCATATGTAGCATGTGAAATGTATAATTGGCTTTACGCCCAAAACAATATGCAACAATCGATCTGTTGATCGAATATTAAAATCTAAGGAACTTTGACTTTAGTTCATATTTAATATAACCCAATGGGGTAGCTTAAGTGGCAATCGTTATATCGTGTGCCACAGTGCACATAGCAATGTGCACCCAAAACGATGTCGTTTCGATGTTAGTGGACGCGGACGCGAATGACTCCAGGGAATTCATTATCTATAATACACATAATCATTATCTAGAATACACAGAATGTTTGCCTAGAATACACAGAATGTTTGTCCAGAATACACTGAATATTGACACAAAATACACAGAACTCATCCTCCTAACATTCGAATGCACAAACACATCACAACCTGTGTTAATAACATGAATACACAGAATATTGACACAAAATACACAGAACTCATCCTCCTAAATAACATTCGAATGCACAAACACATCACAACATGTGTTACTAACATGAATACACAGAACGGTTGCCTAGAATACACAGAATGATTGCATGGAATACACAGAACGATTACCTAGAATACACAGAATATTAACATAAATACACAGACTGGCCGAAACGGGAAACGTGATTTCCAAAAAAAAGGGACGGTTAGTTTACAATGCTCAAAACGACGTCGTTTACGTACGTAGTGCACATTGCTATGTGCACCATGGTGCACGGTATAATTTGCCCTTAAGTGGCAAGTGAGCTCTTTTTGTGAGGAAAAATTTCTAGAGAACTCGGGTTCGATTCTCACAAATGACGATTCCTCTTGGACCAGCTCCCACGTACCATATATATACATGGTCTACAGAGATGTGTGGACCATGGTTGCCAAATAATGTAACTTCAATATATTAAAAGTGTACATAATGCCCATAACAATTTATATACTGAATATTTACAATTTAAATTGTGATTAAATTGTGAACATTCAATATGTAAAGTGCGAGCATTTAGTATATAAAAATTGTGAACATTCAATATATAAATTGTGTATTTTTAGACACGGGTCCACAAAATAATTTGCCGCATTATGGATCCTGGATCGAAACAATGTGGTACAAAATTCATACTTGTAAAGTATAGAATTTCATAATACAAGACACAAAAAATCACAACACAAGACACATACACATGTTATATATTTACTTAGTTTTCAAATCTAATTTAGATACATAATTGATAATTTGTGTTCATAGGCACAGATTTCACAACACAAGACACATAAATTCATAACATAAGACACAATTACTAATTTGTTTCAGGTACAGAATTCATACTCTTAAAATACAGAATTTCATAACCCAAGACACAAAACTCACAACATAAAACACATACACATGCACCAGGGTCGACAGTGCTCAGTGCACTGTGAACCCTAGTCCATGGTATAAGGATTGAGTAAGAATCAATCATTATTCTATGAACCATGGTTCACGCATTTGTGTGAACCATAAATAAAAAGTACTTTTTTAATATACTAAACGTACATTTTTTTTTTTTAAACCAAAGCACCGAATATATTAATCACTTAAACGCAAATGTTGAATACAATCAGGATAGGAAGAAAACCATACTAAAAGTATATTATTTGTATACATCAAGTACATTATTTAAAAGCACATGATTTTTTTATTTTATATCAAATAATATATATTCAGCACATAAATAATATATTTTTAATATTAAAATTGTATATTACAATAATAGTTCACACAATTAAGCGTACCATAGTCCATACAATAATCTGTCAGATATAGAGTAGTCTTGCAACGTTTCGAATTTGGGCCATGTAATTACCCCAATGGCCCAAATTCATCTCATTTATAGAATACATAATGACATCAAATGAAATATCTAGGCAAACCGAGCAAATTATATATATATTGTTGACGATAGTTTACATTACAAATATATATTTTTAATATAATAAAAATGTGTCTTATGTTAATAGTACACCTTACAAGATGGACCATGAACCATGTTAAAAAAAAAAAAGTGATTGATGGACCACACTATATGCATGTACTCCTAAATTCTACTGTATTACTTTTATTTCATGATGTGCCAATTAAGGATATGTTATTTTCATGATGTGGGTCCTAAGAAAAGTTTCAACATCACAGACTTGTGAGAGGAAGTAGAAGTTGGAAATAGAAAATAAGAGTACACCAAGTATTTTCTAACTTTCCGTAGTAGATAGATGAGTGAAGTAAAAATTTGTACGAAATGTAAGTGTATTTTTCGGCCCTTGTCTCATTATGTCCTTTATCCTTGTTGTTCTTTGATGCCCTTTTTTTTTAATGGATAATATTTATTCTATACTTTCTCAAATTTTTTCAATCCAAACAATCAATGCATCCACCAGTAGGATTAGATCTTATGACTACCCACCTATTTAGAATGGTAATAAATGTGTCATAACATATATAGTTGACCTTTGATGCCCATTTATTTGCAAAAAAGTTTATTGTTTCAATTGAATTATTATTATTATTATTATTATTATTATTATTATTATTTAATATCTTAAATTAACTTATATATTGATAAAAGAGATTAATTGTAGAAAAGAATTTATTTTAAAATAAAGAAAATATTTTTTTAATGTGATGTGAAAGTGGAGAGAATTGTATGGATGGAAGGTCACTTTGATATATAAGAATCTCATATAGTCGATATCCAAATATGCACATTAGGTAAAACTTGTCTTTAGACAACTCACATAAAAAATTAAATTTGAAACATTATAGTTATCAAGCTAACTATCTGACCAGTTAGACCGAGTAGCCCCATTCCTTTACTTTCCACTAACACTATACTCATTGAGTCATTGTTCCAACTTCCGAGATACATGTAGCATTTGGTTTTTATATTTTATATTTTTTTATTTTTTATTTTTTTTATTTTTTTATGAAGTGCCTCCGGGTTCACGTCGCGTAGCCTCCGGGTTCACGTGGCGTTGCCTCCAGGTTCAAAGAGTCAACAATTGCCTCCACTGAGGCTCGAACCCACTCCCATCATCCATGTTGGAAGAGTTTTTTCATATAACATCGATATATTACTTGTACTGTATAACTATTACGGAGTATTAAGAAATTATTATTTTTTATTTCGGTGATGAGAGAAACCTTTAATTACTATTTGAGAATCTACACTGAGTAAATATTACTTTTGTGTAACATCCTACTATGTAATTAAGTTTAAATTATATTATTTGTAGAAGTAACTAACAAATCTGGAGTATTTAATTATAAAGCAACTTTTGTAGTCAATTTGCGTCTCAATAACGTAACTTTATTAATTCTCAAAAAAAAAAAAAATAACGCAACTTTATTACCTTTAGTAACCAAACCACCATTTTGTCTTGTGTGCGTGTAACACAAGTTGGAACGGCTATATCGGTTGTTGGAAGTCTTTCTGTTAGTGAGAAAGAAGGGATGACTGATGCCTTATGAATTGTCAGTAGGGTAACATTTCTACAATAGTGCCGCCATCAAAACCAATAATTTTTTTTTTTTTGGTGGCGGGGACCAAAGAAAATATGTACCATGTAACTATTTGAGGGTGTGCATTAGATAAATTCAGTTCAAATTACATATATTATAGGCTTGTAGCTTACAAATCGGGGGTGTTTGGCAAAAGGCTGATAGCTGGTTGGTTTAGCTAGTAGTTATGGCTGATTGCGTTAACTGGTTTGACCAGGTAGTTGTATTAGCTGGTTATAAAAAAACTGTTTGGTAAATTAGTTGTTTACTAGTAGCGGATTGAATGTAAAATGATATTTAAGGGTATGCATGTATTGTATTATTTTAACCTTTAAATATAACAAGAAGATAAACTCTTATTAATAAATAATTATAAAACTTGGGTTATTTCAAAAAAAATTATAAAACTTGGGTATCATCTATACTTTTTTTAAGAATATAAGTTAATTATTCTTGTTTATTTAACTCTTATTAAATTATATTTTAAAACAATTTTTATTAATTATTTTCAATTTTATTATTATTATTATTATTAAAAATGACAAACCCATCACCCGTTGTTTTTATTATTGTTATTATTATTATTATTATTATTATTATTATTATAAAATAACAAACCCACCACCCATTTATAAGTAAATTTCATTGATTTCAAATGATAAAATAGTCAATATACTCATTGATCCCAACAAGCTAATAAAAAAAACTACATTCATTAGCTTTTCAATTTTCAGCTTATTGGCCCAATAAGCCGAGAACAATAAGCCATCTACCAAACACTTCAAAATAGCTTATTGGTAGGTCAAATAGCTAAATTTGATCAAATAAGCTAAAATTTGGCTGATAAGCCAATAACCAAACACCCCCGATCATATAAGAGAGTTAAAAGTACATTGAGAAGTTCTAAAAAAAAAGTACATTGGGAAGACTCTTTCTGATTGGCTCAACCAATAGAATATTAGACAATATAATTTTTTTTTGTTGGAAAAGAAAAACTTAATTTATTGAATCCAAAGCAAGAATATCAAGAACAAAAGGAGGGGCAGCGCATACCACTCCCTTAGGTTAGACAAAGAAACGGTCTTCCTAGCAAAAGCATGGGCAGCCCGATTCGCCAATCTTCTAGTAAAACTGGAACTCAAATAACTAAATTGCATTACAGCTTCTTTAATATCGGAAATAATAATACCAAACTCAGAATGAAAAATTAAACATCATTATGTAAAGATAAAAACACTAGTTGAGCATCTATTTCAACATCCACATGATCATAATTCATCTCCTTGAACCAACTCAGAGCTTCTCGGGTACTCACTACTATAATATAATAATTAAACTTATAAATTATATTTTTTTATACAAAAATTATGTTCTAGACAATAATCTTTTCCACGAGGAATCAATGCCGTGTGAGCGGAGCGTCTACTTTTATTTTTTATTTGTCTTCCACAAAGACCAGACGTTAATTTGTTCGCTGCATCTTTTCTTCCCATTAGAGTTTACCATTAGAAAGTGGAATATTATGTATACTTTCGTTTTTCACACATCTGATACTAACATAATAAATTTCATTGAATAAAAAATATGAATTATACTTTTTATTCATTTTATTTAATTCTTTCAATAAAATCTAGACATGGATCATTCTCCAACTAACTATGAATTATTTGTTGAGCTATTCTGTTTTCTCATGACAGATACATGTTTATCTTGATACACTAATTAGAATTTTGGTAACTTTAGACCTGACAATTCATGCAATCAATTGGCACGATTACTATACGAACACAATAATATTAAACACAAACACAACAATGCTTACACTTGGACACGACCCGTTATCTTTAACAGGCTAAGATTTTAAATATAAACACTATTTTTAAACGTCGTCACAATAGGTATAATTGAGACACGAACAATCCTATTTTTCAATAATTTAGAGACAAAAAGTACTACTTTTTTTAATTAATATTTGGACAATGCTTAGTGGTCCTACATCTACCACTCACAAACTTGCCACTTCCTAATGTGGCATACAAGTTTTAATTTTCTAAGATATGAAATAAAAAGACTAAAACAAAAAAAAGAAAAAAAAAAAGAAAGAAATCAATTAAAACTCGTCACAATAAGGAGTGTTAAGTTTGTGAGTGATAAATGTAAGGGCTCTAAACATTTTATTCTTAATATTTTAAATGAAATAACTTTGTAATAAGATTCTTTTTAAAAAAAAAATGAGTGAAACATAAAAAGATAATTCTCTTATTTTCAACCAAACAAATTTTTTTTTAATACTTTCAACTGAGTACCAAAAAATTAATGAAAATATTTTCAAAATATGAATCACTTTTAATTTCAAATTTTTTTTTTCATTTTTTTTTATTTTCAAAGGCACCCTAAGGCCTTCCTCATTAGTTCAAGCTTTTTCTCCAGATTTTTGTGGGCCCCAACATCCACCTCATCATCAATAATTATCTCACTCAATCACAAAAACTATTCTTCCCATTAGTTTTAAGCTTTTTCTTAATTTTGTATGGACCCACCATTTTAACACAATATTTTAATTAATTAATTAATTATTTATTATCATTATAAAATTATAATTACAATTATTATATGTAAAGAAGAAAACAAAACATAAAAAAGCAAATGAACAACTGACAAAATCCTGACATATAAGGGGGTGTTGCAGGAGAAAGAATTCTCAAAAAAAACAACACCCCCATTTGTGTAAAACAAAAAGGGGTAGTTTTTTTTTAATAAAACTTGTGCCAAAACATGCTAATGGAGTTTGAAAAACTAGAGCAAATTTAGGCTACCCGATTGATGGTTCTTTCAATGTTTTTTAGGTAAAAGTTGACACCTTGAAAGAGAGAAGGCGAGGAAAGAGAAGGCATTGGTACTCCCGGCAAATGTTGAGTTTTTTTTTTTTAGAAATTAAGGGACCTACCAACTCTTGCGCCCATAAATATTATTTTTTAATTTTTTTTTCCAGTTTTTTTTTTGTTTTTTTTTTTTGTTTTTTTTTTTCCTCCATCTCATTTTCTCTTTCCTAATCACACTTACAAAAACTTTTCAAAAACCACACCAAAATTTTAACTATTGAGGAAGGCCTTAATCATTATTGTGTGGACCATACTATTAAATAATGCACATTCAATATAAAAATAATGTACATTCAAAATAAAAATAATGTACATTATATTCAGGGAATGTACATTATTTGTGTACTGAATGTACATTATTTTTATAATATAAAAATAATGTACATTCAGTACAAAAATAATGTACATTTAGTACATTAAAAATGTACATTTGATTATGGCCCACACAGCTGTGTGGACACAATAATTTGCCGTAAATCTATGTTCACCTCTAATTTATGGGTCATTTTCTTGGCCCAAACTAACCAATTTTGACACTTCTACCCACCAAACATTATATTTATTAGTTGCACCAATGTAAAAGGTAAATTACTTACATTATATATAATGTAAATACATGTAATTTTAAGTGATTTTACTAGCACATTTTACTTGTACATATTCATCTATTACTTACATTTTTAACACATGTTAGTTGTATTTCAAATTTTGAGTTATTTACAAAAATTTCACTGCATTTAAATATATATATGATATCTTAGATCTTTTTAGATGGACATCTCGATCAGGTTAATTCATATTTTGCAAGCTGAACAAGGCCCGCCACTAAAATTGAATTTAGTAAGGTTCTAATGAAAATATAAAATAGGTTGGTATAATCATGTGCATTGATAATATCTTGTACATTTTGATTCATTTATTGTTCAATGACAAGATATTTTTCCAAAGTTCCTATATTTGCTTTTTAGTTTTCCTCTTATGTACAAACTTTGATAACAGAATGTTCCTTCAATTTATTATTATTTTTAACTTGGCTCATTACAAATATTTTCTAACATTTTAATGTTAATAATAATAATAATAATTGCATTTTATTTTTATATTATTATTTTGTCACTCATATGCATGAATTTCCGGACATGAATATGTATTAGCGAATTGAAATATATAGAGTTAATACCCAATTTAGTCCTCAATTATAGTGGTTTTTCTCAATTTAGTCCTAAGTTATTTCTTGTGTTTAATTAGTTCATCGAGGTTTTCAAAAATAAAAAATAAAAAATTAGTTCATTGACTTCAATGGTTTTACCTAATTGAGTTTTATATTAAAATAACTTGATAATTTCACCTCTATTAATACCAAATTTAGTTCTCAACTGTAATAATTTTATCAAAATTAGTCTTCGAGTATAGTGGTTTTACCCAATTTAGTCATCGACAACTATAGTTATTTTTCTCAATTTAGTCATTGATTATAATAGTCGAGAACTTAATTGGGTAAAACAATCAAAATCGATGATCTAATTAAGCACAAAAAATCGTTTATAACTAAATCGAGAAAAACCACTATAGTCGATACTAAATTGAGTATTAACTCGAAAAGTCAAAATATGTATTTATTGTAATTATATTTTCTCAGACCATATTTAGTATAATAATAATAAAAAAAAAAGTTTACTTTTTAAAAGAAAATAGTTATGGAAATATTATAAATCAATAAGTCTACGAACGTTTCTCACACTTAAAAATCAAAGTTAGCAGTACAGTGCGTAACTTCATTGTAAGACTATAAAACCCCACCATCCATAGCTTCTATGATCATTCTGAGAATCCGAGAAAGTGAGAAACAAAAACTCTTAATATGGGCGCTGTTTCTTCTCCATGTTTTGTGATCTTCCCCTTCATGGCCCATGGCCACACCATCCCTCTCCTCTACCTCGTCCGCCTCCTCCGCCGCCGCGGCGTCTCCGTCGCCGTCATCACCACCCCGGCCAACGCGCCGTCTATCCGATCATTCCTCAAAGACGACGACATCAAATCGACGTCGATTATTGAGCTCCCCTTTCCTAACAAGCCCATAGACGGCGTCCCTCCCGGAGTGGAGAACACCCACGACCTCCCGTCCATCTCCTCCTTCTTCGAGTTCGTGAATGTCACGGCCCTCATGCAGCCCGACTTCGAGAAGGCTCTGGAAGGTTTGCACCCCGTGGGGTGCGTAATTTCTGATGCTTTCCTCGGATGGACCCAAGAAACCGCGGCGAAGCTCGGAGTTCCGAGGTACTTTTTCTTCGGGATGAGCGGTTTCGCTACGACGGTGCACAACGTTCTCGAACGTGATAGGCCCCACGCGCATACTTCGTCGCTGGACGAGCCGTTTGGATTCCCCGACTTCCCCGGGCTGGAGCTAACGAGAAACCACTTCGAGCCGCCGTTCAATGAGCTGGAGCCGTCAGGTCCCCAGGTTGATTTCATTCTTCAGTTAGGTAAGATCATGAATTCAATAAATTATTTGCGAGATCATTTCACATGAAAAATGTAATAATTCTTACTTAAAATGTATAGTAATATTTTTCTATACATTCAAAAAAGTATTACATGTCTGAGACGGGATAAAACTTATTAATCAAGCATAGCACTATAAGTATGAATTTGTATACATATTTACTTATGGAGGAGAAAAGGTGATACTTGAGGGCACATGATCTTGGAAAATTAGTATGATTGTGAAATAATATTCACAATCATATTTTCATCGCACTGAAAAAAATGATTTTTTCCTTTACGGAGTATGAATTATTAATTATATTAACATGTATTTAATACTTGATAATTAAATTTAGTCTGAATGACTAAAAATAAAAAATATATATATAATAATTGAAGGATACATTTGAAAATATATTTTGTATTTTAAAAAGTCAATACAAAATTTATGAAAAGAATGAACTACAATTTATTTTGTGTGTCAACGTGTCGGTGTATATATGGTTAATAGTAATATTCCAAGGGGTTCTTGGTCTTGGTCTTGGTCTTGGTCGTTTCTATATATATGTGAAACAATGATACATATTAACCTATTGGAATGTTTACTGCGTACATAACGGGTATTAGTTGGTGAAACTATGTCTTATATTTTATTAGAGATATAAAAGAAAAGAAAATATTCATTATAAATTAAAAACTTATAATCATAAAATAATAAGAATATCAATTGTTATAAATGAAAATAATTCTAATTTTACTTTTATATTATTTACAAAAATAATACTATTTTTATAATATTTTTATTGCTTGGCGTTAAAAAAAAAAAATTATATTCGTTATATATATTATATAACGTGTAACGGTGTAATACCCTCAATATTGTTTTTAAGCGTAAAGTTTGCCTTAAATTCCATTTTTACCTTTTACAAACAAGCAAAACCGGCACTATTTAATGAGTGGCTATATCAGTCAATGCAAATATTTAATATTTCCTGGTCCTTTGGTAGACATTTTGCCAATTTCTGTACTTTTTGTAAAGTTTTCCTTAAATTCTAATTTTATCTTCCACAATTAACTAAAAATATTAGTCAACGCAAATATTTATTATGTAATCATCCTTTCAGCATATAATTTACGCAATTCTATTACATTTTACTTTTTATGTGAAAAACAATGAAATTATTATCCTTGTGCGAGTCTTAAGAAAGGATTTACATCAAGAATTTGAAGGTGGTAATAAAAGATGGAGTAAAAAATAGAATTTTATGTAGTATTTTTAAATTTAACTTACATTTTTTAAATAGGAAAATGGTTAAATAGGTCATTAAACTTTACATTAAAGAACAATTAAATTTTTGAAATTTTTATAAAGAGTGTAATTAAACACTCAAATTTGTTATTTTGATGCATCTAAACCCAATAGCTTGGAAGCAACTGTTGAACTATTGCCTTTGCCATTGAAGAAGAAGGCGATGATGGAGAATGCGACCGGACACTCTTCTTCTCCAATGGATAATGCGACCAAACACTCTTCTTTTCTTTTTTAAGACGGTGAACGGCTCTAATATTATCAACGTAATTGGTTATTGATAAGCAGGACTTATTTTAACGAGTTTGAGTTTTTTAATTGTACATTTTTAAAGTTCATAGACTTAATTGTTTTTTTTTTTTGTGTAAGATGTGAGGGTCTATTTGATCATTTTCTCATTTTTCCATTAATAGTCTCAGCATCATATCTGGCAAAATATTTGCTTAGTCAGTGCATGCTCACATGCAGGTGTCACGATGGTTAAAAGCCAGGGTTTAATCGTGAACAGTTTTTATGAACTGGAGACAAGATATTTAGAGTATTGGAACAACAACATAGGTCCTAAAGCTTGGTGTGTCGGACCACTTTGTCTAGCCGCCAAGCCGCCACCCACCTCGGAGAATCAACAATGGATACAATGGCTAGACCACAACTCACCAGTACTGTACGTCGCGTTTGGTACCCAGGCGGAGATATCCGCGGAGCAATTGAAGGAAATAGCAGAAGGGTTAGAGCGATCGGGGGTGAAGTTCCTTTGGGTGATTAGGCCAAAGATGATGAAACATTTAGAAGGGTTTGAAGAGAGGGTGAAGGGTAGAGGGCTAATGGTGAAAGTTTGGGCGAACCAAAATGAGATATTGAGGCACAGAAGCGTTACGGGGTTTCTGAGTCACTGCGGGTGGAACTCGGTGATGGAAAGCGTGTGCGCGAAAGTGCCGATCTTGGCGCTCCCTTTCATGGCGGAGCAGCACCTGAATGCAAGGTTTGTGGCGGCGGAGGAGTGCGGGGTCGGGCTTAGGGTTATGCCGAGGGGCGGGTCGGTTAGAGGGTTTGTGGAGGCCGAGGAGGTGGAGAAGATGGTGAGGGAGCTTATGGAAGGGTCGAGAGGGGCCGAGGTGAGAAAGAGGGTGGAGGAGGTGGGAGAAGCCGCGGTGGAAGCTATGAGACACGGTGGGTCGTCTTGGGTGGGGTTGGGTGGGCTTATTGAGGATGCCTCCGGAGGGAAAGAAGCTCTGCCCATTGTTGCCCTTACAAATTAAAATGAATTATATTCCTACTAGTTTTAAGATCAATATATATAGTTTATAAGTTCCAATAAAATAATTGCATTTGATTTGAGTTAAAAATCACTTGCAAATAAACAAATTGTTTGTTGAAATTGAGTTAGAATTTTGACAAAATGTTTAATTTTGTTATTTTAGATGCATTACGTTGTGCCACATGCCCACATACATGTCTTCGGTGGCAATCAAAGACTAACCAGACTGCTTGAGTAAGATTTTTAGAGTAACCCTTGAACTATCTAGTTAAACCCTGCGAGCTTGTTTTGTTTTGTTTTGTTATGACAATAGAAGTGTCAAATGGCAAATTAGATCCTAGTCCAAAATGATATTGAAATTATGTGAACATATATATTATATATGTATAGTTAACATAAAATAAATTGAAGACAAATAAAATGTTATTAACTAGCTACATGCATATACTATGCAATTAAAATATTATGTGCCAACTGTTAATAAATTATGTGTTTGTAGTTAACATATTACTGAGTATATGTTTGTTTTTTTATTTTTTTTGAAAACCAACCACTCAAAAGCTTTATATATATTAAGCTTTTAGCACTTTCATTTGTTCACATTTTCTACGTAATAATTGCATATTCCGTCTCCCTTTTCGACTCTTTCTTCTCAGCATCCCAATGCAAATATTTAGGGCGGCATCGACAACTCTTCTCCCCTTTTCTTCCAATTTTCTGGACCCTAACTCTTCCACATCACCATTTTATCTCTTCCCTTATTTTCTTTTTAATCCTTCACCCCCTTTCTCTTCATTTTGTGGATCCTACTCCTTGATATCATCTATGATATTACTTTATTAACTTTACTATATATAATTTTAGTTTCAAACTTATAATTTAATTTCAAATTTCGATTTTAAATTAAAATAAAGAAATAAAATAATTTTTGAATTACAAAATATAATTTAATTAATTTTTTTTAGCCTCAACGGTCAAACCAATGAGCCATATACATATTTTTAACCGATGGTCGGACAGCTGTCCCCACCAAAAGTGGTGCATGCAGGCACGCTTGTGGTGCATGCTTGCATGCGTGCCACACACCCTAAGTCCCTAACCCCCTTTTCTCTGGACGGAACAATCTCTGCGGAGTAAAATACCCTCCAACCCTTTCTCCTCCTTTTCTCCCCACATTGGAGATGTCCTTATAGTGTTAAAGTATTGATGGCTTGAAGATTTTTGGTACAAAAATGGCTTAAGTTGTATTGTGGTATGACTTGAAATTGGGAATGTGATTGATAATTATTCCAAAACATGGCCTAATATTTCAACGTCTTACTATAATTCATGTAGGTCTTTATTTATTTATTTATTTTATTTGAACTGTATAGGAGGGTGACTATGAGATGAAGCATATTGATAGGGTAGGCTCTCGGACATTCAATGTGGCTATTGCACCCTTTTCCCTCTCCACATTTGGAGATGTCACGGACAATTTTTCAGATCAGGAACTGTGGAAATTGTGAAGATGAAGTGGAAGTTGTATCCTTGTTATGTACAATATCTATCACATGTATAGGTGACAAAGCTAATGGTATTTAGTAAACTAGTATTTCTGCCCGTGCGTTGCACGGAATAGATTTGCTATAATATGTTTAGAATATTTAGACCGATATACAATTATGTAAATTATAATATCGAATATTATATAGTGCAATTGAAGAATTGAGTTTGATCGATTATGTTTTTTGATGTTATCATTGTTTGAATTTGAGCAAATAATTTCCTAATTAATAGCCAATGTGTATATATATGCATCCGGTTATGTACAATATCTATCACATGTATAGGTGACAAAGCTAATGGTATTTAGTAAATATGCTATGGCTATCATATTCATATTTTTGTTGGAACATATTTATTTAATAGCTTAATGGTTTGGGCAGGAGCCATTTTTCTGTTTTGTCACAATAATATATAGTAAGCAATCCATTCGAGACGTTTTGTAAACTAGAAATATAACAAGTTTAGTGTTTTTGGAAGGTCATTCAGTCTTACACATGCAGAGTAGTAGTTTTTGATACTAGGTTGCTATGTGTTTAAGAATTTTGACCAAATGGTGGAACGTCACGATCTTGAAAAGTGCCCATTTGTCAAAAAATAGAAATAGGACACTTTTCTTAATAATTGACAAAAGTAGGACGTTTTAAATACGTGGACAAAAATAGAAAAAGATACTTTGAGACATGTGTTTGAGGTTAGAAACGCATGTTCCACTTGCTTTTGTCAATTTTTTTTTTCTTTTTAAATAATGAACTCAAATGCAAGTCAGACATGAGTTTGATCTATATTTAAAAAAAAAAAAAAAAAGTTGCCGTTGGCGACCAATTGGGTCACCTTCTCTTGCAAATGAGAAGGCTTTTGGTTGCTTTCTCCTTCGCAGGAAAAGGTGACTAACACTCTAGTCGCCTTCCCCTTCGCTAGAGAAGGCGACCAAGTTGAGGAATGTTTAGTACACAAATACTTTTTTTCAACAACACTCAAATACACGCACAAATAATCATTATTATTTTTGAATAGCACTCAAATACACGCACAAATAATGCATGCCCAAATAATGATGCTTATAATTGAGGAATGTTTAGTACACATTTTTATTTTTCATCTATAATTTTTTTTTTCAAAATTTTTATTTAGATGACTTAGATTTTAAGTGGGGATAGACAGATTTTCATTTTTCATCTATAGTTTTTTACAAATATTTTAATTTGGATGGCTTAGATTTTAAGTGGGGATAGACTGATAGTAGAGGTTTTTTTTTTCTTTTTTTTTTTTAACTGTTGCAGATGTATGTGATCATTTTTTTCCCTATTTTCTTAAAACCGACCTCGTATCATTTACTTACTTACAACGTCTTCCACAACAACGTCGAATAAAAACCGACATTAAAAGGGTAAAATTACCGACGTTAAAATGTCTTTTTATAGTAGTGAAAAGGGTTAAGTCAGTTGAAGAGTTCTCACTTGCGATGGGATCAAAAGGGTCAAAGTAGTGCAATGAGATTGATAGATCACTTAAAGTCATTCATTGTCACTGGCACAAATGGGGCTTCAAAGGTGTTATCATTTTTGGACTCCATGAGTGATTTGAATTGAAGGAACAAAAGAATTAGCTAAGCAAAGAAAATTGGGGTAATGGAAGAAATGGAGGATTTGATATTCATCCCATTTTTAGCATTTTAATAATCATTTTTATTTTAAAACAACACTCAAGAACACGCACAAATAATGCACGCCCAAATAATGATCTTTATAAATGAGGGATGTTTAGTATACTCCCTCTTTCCCATTTTACCTGTCCTGTTTACTATTCATTGGTCAAACCAACTCTTTCTTCATTGCTTATTTTCTTTAGTAATTTTTAATTATTTTTAAATTTTATTTGTTGTGTTTAATAGTACTTTTAATTTTGTTTCTAAATATATAAATTTTATATACTAATACTAAATTTAATATTATGAAAAATTGAATTAAAAATAACTTCGGTCAAGCCTCGTTAACCGAATCAGACAAACAAAATGGGACGGAGGTAGTACATTTTAATTTTTCATCTATAATTATTTTTTTCAAAATTGTTATTTAGATGGCTTAGATATTAAGTGGGGATAGACGGATTTTCATTTTTCATCTATAGTTTTTTTCAAAATTATTATTTAGATGGCTTAGATTTTTAGTGGGGATAGACGGAAAGTAGAGGATTTTTTTTTTTTTTTTTTTTAACTGTTGCAGATCTGATCATTTTTTTTTTATCTATTTTCTTAAAACCGACGTCGTATCATTTACTTACAACGTCTTCCACAACAACGTCGAATAAAAATCGACGTTAAAAGGGTAAAATAACTGACGTTAAAATGTCTTTTTATAGTAGTGAAAAGGGTTAACTCAGTTGAAGAGTTCTCACTTGCCATGAGATCAAAAGGGTCATAGTAGTGCAATAATATTGATAGATAAAGGCTAAATGATGCCCAACAAGGTAAAACCTCTAGCCATCATAATCAAATGGTTCTAAGTTATTCAAGAATTTCCTTGTGTCGAAACCACCATCCCTCATGCATTATATTCAACCTTGAAGTCATTCATTGTCACTGGCAAAAATGGGGTTTCAAAGGTGTTATCATTTTTGGACTCCATGAGTGATTTGAATTGAAGGAACAAAAGAATTAGGTAAGCCAAGGAAATTTTTGAAATGGAAGAAATGAAGGACTTGCTATTCATCCCATTTTTAATATTTTAATAATCATTTTTATTTTTCAACAACACTCATATACACGCACAAATACTGCACGCCCAAATAATGATTCTTATAATTGAGGGATGTTTAGTCCACATTTTCATTTTTCATCTATAGTTTTTTTTTTTTTTTTTTTTTCAAATTTCCTATTTAGATTGCTTAGATTTTAAGTGGGGATAGACGGATTTTCATTCTTTCATCTATAGTTTTTTCCAAAATTTTTATTTAGATGTCTTAGCTTTTAAGTGAGGATAGATGGATAGTAGAGGGTTTTTTTTTTTTTTTTTTTTTTTTTTTTTTTTTTTTTTTTTTGAACTGTTGCAGATTTGATCAATTTTTACCTATTTTCTTAAAATCGACGTCGTATCATTTACTTACAACGTCTTCCACAACAACGTCGAATAAAAGTCGACCTTAAAAGGGTAAAATAACCGATGTTAAAATGTCTTTTTATAGTAGTGAAAAGAGTTAAGTCAGTTGAAGGTTTCTCACTTGCCATGGGATCAAAACAGTCAAAGTAGTGCAATGATATTGATAGATTAGGGCTAAATGATGCCCAACAAGGTAAAACCTCTAGCCATCATAATCAAATGGCTATAAGCTATTCAAGAATTTCCTTGGGTCGAAACCACCATCCCTCATGCATTCAATCTTGAAGTCATTCATTGTCACTGGCAAAAATGGGGTTTCAAAGGTGTTATCATTTTTGGACTCCATGAGAGAATTGAATCGAAGGAACAAAAGAATTATCTAAGCCAAGGAAATTGGGGGAATGGAAGAAATGGAGGACATGCTATTCATCCCATTTTTAGGATTTTAATATTCATTTTTATTTTTCAACAACACTCAAATACAGGCACAAATACTGCATGCCCAAATAATGATCCTTATAATTGAGGGATGTTTAGTCCACATTTTCATTTTTATCTATAGTTTTTTTTTTTCAAAGTTCTTATTTAGATTGCTTAGATTTTAAGTGGAGATAGATAGATTTTCATTTTTCATCTATAGTTTTTTTCAAATTTTTTATTTAGATGGCTTAGATTTTAAGTTGGGATAGATGGATAGTAGATTTTTTTTTAATTGTTGCAGATGTGATTATTTTTTGTCTTATTTTCTTAAAACCGACGTCGTATCATTTACTTAAAACGTCTTCTACAACAACGTCGAATAAAAACCTACTTTAAAATGGTAAAATAACGGACGATAAAATGTCTTTCTATAGTAGTGAAAAGGATTAAGTCAGTTGAAGAGTTCTCATTTGCCATGGATCAAAAGGGTCAAAGTAGTGCAATGAGATTGATAGATCATGGCTAAATGATGTCCCAACAAGGTAAAACCACTGACCATCATAATCAAATGGTTCTAAGCCATTCAAGAATTTCCTTGGGTCTATACAGAAACCACCATCCCTCATGCATTCAACCTTGAAGTCATTCATTGTCACTGGCAAAAATGGGGTTTCATAGGTGTTATCATTTTTGGACTCCATGAGGGAATTGAATCGAAGGAACAAAAGATTTATCTAAGCCAAGGAAATTGGGGAATGGAAGAAATGGAGGACATGCTATTCATCCCATTTTTAGGATTTTAATAATCATTTTTATTTTTCAACAACACTCAAATACACGCACAAATACTGCACGCCCAAATAATGATCCTTATAATTGAGGGATGTTTAGTCCACATTTTCATTTTTATCTATAGTTTTTTTTTTTCAAAATTCTTATTCAGATTGCTTAGATTTTAAGTGAGGATAGACAGATTTTCATTTTTCATCTATAGTTTTTTTCAAAATTTTTATTTAGATGGCTTAGATTTTAAGTTGGGAAAGATGGATAGTTGATGTTTTTTTTTTTTTTAAATTGTTGCAGATGTGATTATTTTTTTCTTATTTTTTTAAAACCGACAATCGTATCATTTACTTACAACGTCTTCCACAACAACGTTGAATAAAAATCGACGTTAAAATGGTAAAATAACCGACGGTAAAAGTCTTTCTATAGTTGTGAAAAGCGTTAAGTCAGTTGAAGAGTTCTCATTTGCCATGGATCAAAAGGGTCAAAGTAGTGCAATGATATTGATAGATCAGGGCTAAATGATTGCCAACAAGGAAAAACTCTGGCCATCATAATCAAATGGCTCTAAGTCATTCAAGAATTTCCTTGGATCTATGCAAAAACCACCATCTCTCATACATTCAACCTTGAAGTCATTCATTGTCACTGGCAAAAATGGGGTTTCAAAGGTGTTATCATTTTTGGACTGCATGAGGGAATTGAATCGAAGGAACAAAAGAATTATCTAAGCCAAGGAAATTTGGGGAATGGAAGAAATGGAGGACATGTTATTCATCACATTTTTAGGATTTTAATAATCATTTTTATTTTTCAACAACACTCAAATACACGCACAAATACTGCTCGCCCAAATAATGATTCTTTAAATTGAGGGTTGTTTAGTACACATTTTCATTTTTCATCTATAGTTTTTGTTTCAAAATTTTTATTTAGATTGCTTAGATTTCAAGTGGGATAGACGGATTTTCATTTTTCATCTATAGTTTTTTCCAAAATTTTTATTTTGATGTCTTAGCTTTTAAGTGGGGATAGATGGATAGTAGAGGGGATTTTTTTTTTCTTCTTAACTTTTGCAGATGTTATCATTTTTTTACTATTTTCTTAAAACCGACGTCGTATAATTTACTTACAACGTCTTTCACAACAACGTTGAATAAAAACAGACGTTAAAAGAGTAAAATAACCAACGTTAAAATGTGTTTTTATAGTAGTGAAAAGGGTTAAGTCAGTTAAAAAGTTCTCACTTGCCATGGGATTAAAAGGGTCAAAGTATTCCAATGAGATTGATAGATCATGGCTAAATGATGCCCGAACAAAGTAAAACCTCTGGCCATCATAATCAAATGGCTCTAAGTCATTCAAGAATTAACTTGGGTCTATGCAGAAACCACCGTCCCTAATGCATTCAACCTTGAAGTCATTCATTGTCACTGGCAAAAATGAGGTTTAATTTCAAAGGTGTTATCATTTTTGGACTTCATGAGAGAATTGAATTGAAGGAACAAAATAATTAACTAAGCCAAGAAAATTGGGAGAATGGAAGAAATGGAGGACTTGCTATTCATTCGATTTTTAAGATTTTAATAATCATTTTGATTTTTCAACAGCTCTCAAATACACGCACAAATATTGCACGCCCAAATAATGATCCTTAAAATTGAGGGATGTTTAGTACACATTTTCATTTTTCATCTATAGTTTTTTTCAAAATTTTTGTTTAGAATGCTTAGGTTTTAAGTGGGGATAGACTGATTTTCAATTTTTATCTATAGTTATTTTCAAAATTTTTAATTAGATGGCTTAGATTTTAAGTGGTGATAGATGGATAGTAGATGTTTTTTTTTTAACTGTTGCAGATGTGATCATTTTTTTTTCCTATTTTCTTAGAACCAACCACGTATCATTTACTTACAACGTATTCCGCAACAACGTCGAATAAAAACTGACGTTAAAATGTATTTTTATAGTAGTGAAAAGGGGTTAAGTCAGTTAAAAAGTTCTCACTTGCCATGGATCAAAAGGGTCAAAGTAGTGTAGTGAGATTGATAGATCAGGGTTAAATGATGACCAACAAGGTAAAACCTCTGGCCATCATAATCAAATTGGCTCTAAGTCATTCAAGAATTTCCTTGGGTTTATGCAGAAACCACCATCCCTCATGCATTCAACCTTGAAGTCATTCATTGTCACTGGCAAAAATGGGGCTTCAAAGGTGTTATCATTTTTGGACTCCATTAGGGAATTGAATTGAAGGAACAAAAGAATTGGCTAAGCCAAGGAAATTGGGGGAATGGAAGAAATGGAAGACTTTGCTATTCATCCCATTTTTAGTATTTTAATAATCACTTTTAATTTTCAACAGCACTAAAATACATGCACAAATACTGCACATCTAAATAATAATCCTTATAATTGAGAGATGTTTAGGACACATTTTCATTTTTCATCTATAGTTATTTTTGTTTCAAAATTTTTATTTAGATTGCTTAAATTTTAAATGGGGATAGACGAATTTTCATTTTTCATCTATAGTTTTTTTTAAAATTTTTATTTAGATGTCTTAACTTTTAAGTGGGGATAGATGGATAGTAGAGGTTTTTTTTTTTTTTTTTTTTTTTTTTTTTTTTTTTTTTTTTTCATTTTTTTAACTGTTGCAGATTTGATCATTTTTTTCCTATTTTCTTAAACCGACGTCGTATCAATTACTTACAACATCTTCAACAACAACGTCGAATAAAAACGACGTTAAAATGTCTTTTTATAGTAGTGAAAATGTTAAGTTAGTTGAAGAGTTTTCACTTGCCATGGGATCAAAAGGGTCAAAGTAGTGCAATGATATTGATAGATCAGGGCTAAACGATGCCCAACAAGGTAAAACCTCTGGCCATCATAATCAAATGGCTCTAATAAGCTATTCAAGAATTTCCTTTGGTCTATGCAGAAACCACCATCCCTCATGCATTCAACCTTGAAGTCATTCATTGTCACTGGCAAAAATGGGGTTTTAAAGGTGTTATCATTTTTGAACTCCATGAGGGAATTGAGTTGATGGAACAAAAGAATTAGCTAAGCCAAAGAAATTGGGGGAATGGAAGAAATGGAGGACTTGCTATTTATCCCATTTTTAGGATTTTAATAATCATTTTTATTTTTCAACAGCAATCAAATACACGCACAAATACTGCACGCCTAAATAATGATCATTATAATTGAGGGATGTTTAGTCCACATTTTCATTTTTCATCTATAGTTTTTTTTTTTTTCAAAATTTTTATTTAGATTGCTTATATTTTTAGTGGGGATAGACGAATTTTCATTTTTCATATATAGTTTATTTCAAAATTTTTATTTAGATGGTTTAGATTTGAAGTAGGGATAGATGGATAGTAGATGTTTTTTTTTTTAACTGTTGCAGATGTGATCATTTTTTTCCTTTTTTCTTAAAGCTAACGTCGTATCATTTACTTATAACGTCATTCACAACAACGTCGAATAAAAACCGACATTAAAGGGTAAAATAACCGACGTTAAAATGTCTTTTTATAGTTGTGAAAAGGGTTAAGTCAGTTGAAAAGTTCGCACTTGCCATGGGATCAAAGGGGTCAAAGTAGTGCAATGAGATTGATAGATCATGGCTAAATGATGCCCAACAAGGTAAAACCTCTGGCCGTCATAATCAAATGGCTCTAAGCTATTCAAGAATTTCCTTGGGTCTATGCAGAAACCACCATCCCTCATGCATTCAACCTTGAAGTCATTCATTGTCACTGGCAAAAATGTGGTTTCAAAGGTGTTATCATTTTTGGACTTCATGAGTGAATTGAATTGAAGGAACAAAAGAATTAGCTAAGCCAAGGAAATTGGGGGAATGGAAGAAATGGAGGACTTGCTATTCATCTCATTTTTAGGATTTTAATAATCATTTTTATTTTTCAACAACACTCAAATACACGCACAAATACTGCACGCCCAAATAATGATCATTATAATTGAGGGATGTTAAGTACACATTTTATTTTTCATCTATAGTTTTTTTTTTCAAAATTTTTATTTAGATTGCTTATATTTTAAGTGGGGATAGACGGATTTTCATCTATAGTTGTTTTCGAAATTTTTATTTAGATGTCTTAGCTTTTAAGTGGGGATAGATCGATAGTAGAGGTTTTTTTTTTTTTTTATTTGGGGTTAACTTTTGCAGATTTTATCATTTTTTTACTATTTTCTTAAAACCGACGTCGTATCATTTACTTACAACGTCTTTCAGAACAACGTCGAATAAAAACCGACGTTAAAAGAGTAAAATAACCAACATTAAAATGTCTTTTTATAGTAGTGAAAAGGTTTAAGTCAGTTAAAAAGTTCTCACTTGCCATGGGATAAAAAGGGTCAAAGTACTGCAATGAGATTGATAGATCATGGCTAAATGATGCCCCAATAAGGTAAAACCTCTGGCCATCATAATCAAATGGCTCTAAGCAATTCAAGAATTAACTTGGGTCTATGCAGAAACCACCATCCCTCATGCATTCAACCTTGAAGTCATTCATTGTTACTGGCAAAAATGTGGTTTCAAAGGTGTTATCATTTTTGGACTTCATGAGTGAATTGAATTGAAGGAACAAAAGAATTAGCTAAGTCAAGGAAATTGGGGGAGTGGAAGAAATGGAGGATTTGCTATTCATCCCATTTTTAGGATTTTAATAATCATTTTTATTTTTCAACAGCACTCAAATACACGCACAAATACTGCACGCCCAAATAATGATCATTATAATTGAGGGATGTTTAGTACACATTTTCATTTTTCATCTATAGTTTTTTTTTTTAAGTTTTTATTTAGATTGCTTAGATTTTAAGTGGGATTTGACGGATTTTCATTTTTCATTTATAGTTTTTTTTTTTCAAAATTATTATATAGATTGCTTAGATTTTAAGTGGGGATAGACGGATAGTAGAGGTTTTTATTCTTTTTATTTTAACTGTTGCAGATGTTATCATTTCTTTCCTATTTTTCTTAAAATCGACCTCGTATAATTTACTTACAATATCTTCCACAACAATGTTGAATAAAAACCGACGTTAAAAGGGTAAAATAACCGACGTTAAAAGGTAAAATAATCGACGTTAAAATGTCTTTTTGTAGTAGTGAAAAGTGTTAAGTCAGTTGAAGACTTATCACTTGCCTTGGGATTAAAAGGGTCAAAGAAGTGCAATGAGATTGATAGCTCAGGAGTAAATGATGTCCCAACAAGGTAAAACCTCTGGCCATCATAATCAAATGGTCGGCTCTAAGCCATTCAAGAATTTCTTTGGGTCTATGCAGAAACCACCATCCCTCATGCATTCAACCTTGAAGTCATTTATTGTCACTGGCAAAAATGGGGTTTCAAAGGTGTTATCATTTTTGGACTCCATGAGTGATGAATTGAATTGAAGGAACAAAAGAATTAGCTAAGCCAAGAAAATTGGGGGAATGGAAGAAATGCAAGACTTGCTATTCATCCAATATTTAGCATTTTAATAATCATTTTTATTTTTCAACAGCACTCAAATACACGCACAAATAATGCACGCCCAAATAATGATCCTTATAATCGAGGGATGTTTAGTACACATTTTCATTTTTCATCTATAGTTTTTTTTTTTCAAAATTTTTTTTTAGATGGCAAAGATTTTAAGTGGGGATAGACGGATAGTAGAGGTTCTTTTTTTTTTTTTTTTCACTATTGTAGATGTGATCATCTGTTTCCTATTTTCTTAAAATCGAAGTCATATTATTACTTACAACGTCTTCCACAACAACGTCGAATAAAAACCGACGTTGAAAGGGTAAAATAGCCGATGTTAAAATGTCTTTTTATAGTCGTGAAAAAGGGGTTAAGTCAGTTCAAGAGTTCTCACTTGCCATGGGATCAAAAGGGTCAAAGTAGTGCAATGAGATTGATAGATTAGGGCTAAATGGTGCCCCAACAAGGTAAAACCTCTGGCCATCATAATCAAATGGCTCTTAGCCATCCATGAATTCCCTTGGGTCTATGCAGAAATCACCATCCCTCATGCATTCAACCTTGAAGTCATTCATTGTCACTAGCAAAAATGTGGTTTCAAAATTGTTATCTTTTTTGGATTCAATGAGGGAATTGAATTGAAGGAATAAAAGAAGTAGCTAAGCCAAGAAAATTGGGGGAATGGAAGAAATGGAGGACTTGCTATTCATCCCATTTTTAGGATTTTAATAATCATTTTTATTTTTCAACGGCACTTAAATACACGCACAAATAATGCACGGCCAAATAATGATCCTTATAATTGAGAGATGTTTAGTACACATTTTCATTTTTCATCTATTGTTTTTTTTTTCAAAATTTTTATTTAGATGGCTTAGATTTTAAGTGCAGATAGACGGATAGTAGAGGCTTTTTCTTTTTTCTTTTTTTTTTTAACTGTTGCAGATGTGATCATTTGTTTCCTATTTTCTTAAATCATCACTACTGTGAATTTGAGTTGTGATTTCTTCATCATGGATTGAGTGTTCGTTCATGGAAAGTGATTAATATTTTTTATATTTCCCGCTTGTTTTTTTTTAGGTATAATATTACGTATATTTGGGTGTTGGTGTATATGTACAGATTTTGGATAGTATGTGCATTCGGTTTTGTCGGTTGTGCAGGCCAGTGTTGTAAATTGTGTATCATAGACTAGTGAGATGTGCACTAGTGCACTTAGTATGGTGCACCGTAGGACATTGGAATGTCTATTGTATGATGTTGGCTGTGTTTGAATGCACAAGCAGAGAGTTACCGATGGACAACATTCGATAAAGGAATGCTCAACATACTGTATAAGAATGCACGATTAAAGCAATATGAATGCACGATATTTTGTATAATAATCACGACAAGTGCACGGTAGGGGCCAAGCAAATAATCAATTTATAACAACTGGAGAATAATATAATTTAGCAGTTGTCAACATGTATATATCTTGAAATGAAATTTCAGTCCCCTTAGAAGAATCTTAATCATGATGGGTGAAAATTAATATCCACAAGGTTTAGAGTATATCACCATTATATTCATGGATGCATCAGCGTAGGAAGATAAATCTCATTAATTGAGGTTTTTTATGTAGTCATCCAGAAGAGAGCTACTGCTATTCCCCAAGTATGGCCTCCAATAATCTTCTCTCCTTCTTCCTCCTTCCATGACTCCTTTTCCCTCTGCATATCCATACTATGATGTTGGGTTGTATTTGAATCCATTAGCAGAGTTATTGATGCACAATATTTGATAAAGAAATGCGCAACATATTGTATAAGAATGCATGATCAAAGCAATATGAATGCACGATATTCTGAATAGCAATGCACGGTAGGGGCCAAGCAAATAATCAAATTCATAATAACTGGAGAATAATATAATTTAGCAGTTGTCAATAGGTATATATCCCGAAATGAAATTTCAGTCCCCTCAGAAGAATCTTAATCATCATGGGTGAAAATTAATATCCATAGGGTTTAGAGTATATCACCATTATATTCATGGATGCATCAACGTTGGAAGAATAATATCATTAATTGAGGTTTTTTTTATGTAGTCATCCATAAGAGAGCTAATGCTATTCCCAAGTGTTGTCCCCTCGCTTTGGCCTCCTAGTACCTCGCAATAATATTCTCTCATTCCTCCTTCCATGACTCTTTGCCTCTACATGTCCATTGTATGATGTTGGGCAATATTTGAATGCATAAGCAGAGTTATCGATGCACAATATTTGATAAAGTAATGCGCAACATACTATATAAGAATGCACGACCAAAGCAATATGAATGCATGATATTTTGTATAGCAATGCACGACGAATGCACCGTAGGGGCCAAGCAAATAATCAAATTCATAAGAACTGGAGAATAATATAATTTAGTAGTTGTCAATTGGTATATATCTTGAAATGAAATTTCAGTCCCCTGAGAAGAATCTTAATCATGATGAGTGAAAATTAATATCCACAAGGTTTAGAGTATATCACCATTCATCGATGCGTTGGAAGATGAATCCCATTATTGAGGTTTTTTATGTAGTCTTCCAGAAGAGAGCTACTGCTATTCCCCAAGTGTTGCCACCTTGTTTTGGCCTCACAGTACTTCACAATAATCTTCTCCCCTTCCTCTTTCCATGACGCATTCTACCTCTGCATATATGTATCCATGCATTTTCTTTATTGTATTATTACTACTAATAATTATACATATTGCAAAATTTACAATTTTTAATTTGTTTCATAGGTTGTACATTATTTGTTTTTTTTCTTTAATTTTCGTCTCTAATTATCGACATTTACAAATATATGCCTCAATGTTACATATTTCTTGTCCAACTTCTCCCGCATGCTCTAGGTTAATTAATGACTAAAAAAACATATCCAACACAAATCAATTCAAGGAGTAATGGACAAAAAGGTGTTAATTCAAATATAATGACTAAAATGCAACGTTAAAGTATAATATTGTATTGCGATTGAGGACAATATTCTATAAAAATAAACAAGCTAGCATGAAATAAAATCATTAATTGTGCACAATTCAAAGAACAAAAATATAATTTTCATAGCGATAGACTATAGGTAAATTCATTCCCAATAAAATAAATCTCAAACAAATGGGTCAATCGATAATTCCTATTCGATCTATGGGTGTATATGGGATGATCAACCAAGAGATTTGCTAAGGCGTAACCCTTGATAGACTTTTTGTGGTACATAAACAATTTCAAATTGTTGAAATAGTAAATACCATGTCATGAGGTGAACGGAAAGAATGACATTTGTTATGACATAATCACCATATTTGCTCTGGAAAAGACATGCATAGTATGAACCTCAAAGTAATGATGAGCTTCTTAATTGCAAATACAAGCAAGCGCGAAACACAAAATTTCTATTGGTGAATATTTAATCTCATGTGTTCATACTCTTGCACAAGTAAGACACTCATAGAGTTTTAATGTCTTTTTGTGTCGAATAGTGAACCCCATAAAATTTTCAGCAATAGCTCCAAAAGCACATTTCAAGGGATTCATTTGGAGATGAAACTTTCATAGGCAATTTAAAACTCGTCAAAGTACACCAAGTGATCTATATAAAGTTTCAATTTTACCACCAAATCACCTCCATAGCACTAACTATTTGGTAAAGCATATCATTTAAAGAAAAAAAAATATTTCAAAATATCAATAAAAATTTGTATGAAAAAAGTTTTTTACGTATAACACCAATTGATGTCTCAAGATTATTATTATTATTATTATTTTATGAACTTATACGTTTTAACTTTTTATTATATAACTTTTTAATTACAGTTTATCGTAGTGAACTCATTATAGACATGTCACTCAATTGGTTGTTTTGAAGCATTGGCCGCGCTTCGCTCTCAATTGTCGACGTGCGGGTGCATCGTGTCTAGGTTAACCAACTAACCTTAAACCCTCGAAACCCTGGCATTGGACTACTCACAGTCACAGAGCGCTCCCGCCCCTCTTCGATTTCTGCAGAAAAGAGGACTAAGAATAAGATGAAGAATCTCAGGCTATCGAAGCTGCTCTCTTCGAAGATCCACCTACAATCGCAAGATGAAGTTCTACGGTTCGCTGCTTTCGACATGGAGCGCAACCGTCTCTTCTTCTCTTCCTCGGCGAATATCTTGTACACTACTCAACTGCCTCCTCCTCAAGTAATTCCTTTTCCATTCTTAATTTGTTTTTTTCATTCTTTTTAACACTTTTGCCATCGAGTAGGTCTGTTTATTGAACGAGTAATGCATTAATACAAGGAAACTTTTCGAGAATTTGAAGCCCCGGTCGTGCTTATAGTTGAATCTGAAATATCTAATTTAAATGCTCGTTTTTGGTTTTGATGATGGCTTTAGATAAAAGTCTAAGGGGTGAATCCGACTTGTATTGAAAGTACTTGTATTTAATTCGTAGGTCATTGCCACTCTATTAATTTTGTTGTGCTTTAACAAACTCTGCTCTCTGTCTAAGGTGAACGCCCCATGTTTCTCAAGGGGAGTGGTATAGATTTACTAGAATTTTCTATGAGTTTTACTTGGATGGTAAAATCCTTATTTCTGGAGTTTCTAGCTGCTTAAGCTGCCAATTAGGCTGGTGAATGAGAAGATGAATCATGAATGAGCAATATTAAAATGGTACTTACTGAATCACAACCAAGGGTACTGCACTGACATTGTCCTTTGTTTAGTCTTGTTTATATACAGTTTTTGCTTTGTGTTTGTGTTTTAAGCATTTGCCAATAAAATAAATCTTTTAGCTTGTTGTGAGGTGGAACTTTCCTGTTTGATTAATTGATTGTTGGAGCATTTATGTCACATCCAGATACATCCATAGTTGAAAAAATGCTAGGCGCTCAGGTGGCGCCTAGCGCCTAGGCGGGGATTAATCGGCGCCCGTGTATTTTGTATTTTATTTTTTATTTTTTAAAAATTTGTTTTGATTTTTAAAATTTTAAAGACTTGATAATTATAAAATATTTAATACAATAGCTAATCGGCCATTTTGAGTGTAATAACTCATTTTTAAAAGAAGGGAACAATAGCTAATCGGCCAACTAGGCGACCTAGTCGGTGCCTAGGAGGCCTAGGCGGCCTAGTCGGCCTCCTAGCTGGCCAGCCGCCTAGACCAACAATTATAGTGATACACTAGGCGGTTGGCCAGCGCCTAGCGCCTAGGCGTTGATTAATCGGTGGCTAGGCGGGACTTTTGCAACATTGGATACATCTCATACATGAATTACTAGCTATGTCTAATAATTAAAGTAAGAATATATTTACATTTAGATTAGATGAGTCTTTTAAAACTTTTCTAGAATTGCATAAGCTCCATAATGAGCTGCTTTTGCAATTGAGTTTTCTTTGATTTATCTTGTCACTCACTCACTCATTCATGATCTTCATTATTAAAAAGCTTCTTGTCCTTGTGTATGCACAATTAAGTAGCTTTAAATAGTCTAACTTACTAGGGGTCAAATTGTTTAAAAGAAGAGAATAGATTTCCCCTCTTACAAGATTGTTATGACAGGATGCTGGAGAATTCAGTTCGACATCGAACCACTTCATTGATTTAGAACCTGGAGACTTCATAACTTGCATGGAATATCTTATGGAGAAAGAAGCACTTGTTTTTGGAACATCCTGTGGGCTTATATTGTTATACACTGTGGATGATAATCTGACAGAAATAGTTGGCCGAGTGGAGGGTGGTGTTAAGTGCATCTCTCCTAGTCCAGATGGAGATCTGCTTGGTATAATTACTGGTTTTGGGCAAATGTTGGTGATGACACATGATTGGGATGTGCTATATGAGATGGGGATTAATGGTCTACATGAAGATATTGACACAAGTAAGGATTTCTTTCTATGCTTCTAATTTCATTAATTCTTCTCTCACAAAATTCACTTCTTGCAGACTCCACTTGTGCAAAGTCATTTGGTAGCTGTTTTTCTTTGAAATTTTACTTGCATATATTGTAAGAAATCCATTTGTTTCCTACCACACCCAACTCAGCTAAGCCTCAGTCCTTTCCAGTCTAGTTTGGCTTGGCTCTACAAATAATTCTTCTACACTTTCCATCTAATGTTTATTATTGTAAGGCCAAACTAATACTTACTTGTTTGCCTTTTTTTTTTTTTCCTTTGATATTTTCTTACAATGTCAAATTTGACCTTTGTTTTATAAACTTCTAATGTAGTTTATATATATATATGTGTGTGTGTGTGTGTGTGTGTGTGTGTGTGTATCTTTTTCACTAAATTAATTAATGTTACAATTTATAAATAGGTTGAGAGTATATCCTCAATAACTGCATCAAGCACATAAAATGAGATGATGGGAATGCTAGTTTTAACTGAACTCCTTTCAGGCTTTCACTAATCACTAGTACGGAGTATACCGTTGTTTATTATATAATTATGCTTCCCATCAGAAAATCATTTATTAATACCAGTCCTTTACTTTCAGATGAACCAAGTTATTCTTCAAATTATTCTTTTGAAAGCACCATATCATGGAGAGGTGATGGGAAATATTTTGCCACCCTGAGCATGGCAGAAGGCTCTCCTCAGTTGGATAAGAAAATTAAAGTTTGGGAACGAGAATCAGGGAAACAACATTCATTTTCTGAATCAAAGGCTTTCATGGGAACATCTGTTGACTGGATGCCCAGTGGAGCCAAAATTGCTGCAGTTTGTGACAGAAAGGAAGAACATAAGTGTCCATCCATTGTTTTCTTTGAGAGAAATTGTTTAGAAAGGAGCTCATTCAGTCTTAATGAAGAAATTGATGTGACTGTAGAAAATCTAAAATGGAATTCCAGTTCAGATCTTCTAGCAGCAATAGTAAGGAGTGAAAAGTATGATTCCCTCAGGATATGGTTCTTCAGCAACAACCATTGGTACTTGAAGCAAGAAATCAGATATGCCAAGGAGGATGGTGTTAAATTCATGTGGGATCCAACAAAGCCAATGCAGTTGATTTATTGGACTGTTGGTGGGCAGATCTCAACCTGCAGTTTTAACTGGGTTACAGCTGTCATGGAAAATTCTGTGGCACTTGTAGTTGATGACTGCAAGATTCTAGTAACACCCCTTTCTCTATCTCTTATTCCTCTCCCTATGTATTTGTTTAGTTTAAAATTCCCCAGTGCAGTCCAGAATATGGCATTCTGTACTAAGGGGTCCAAAAATCATCTCGCTGCATCTTTATCTGATGGCAGTCTCTGTATTCTAGAGCTTTCAGAACTTAGTACATGGGAGGATCTAGAGGACAAAGAATTTGATGTAGAGGCAGCTTCTGTTGATATGATATGTGGTTCATATTTACATCTCGTGTGGTTGGATTCACATAAGCTCCTAACTGTTTCCCATTTAAGTCATGATCACAGTAACCCCAAAACAAAATTTTCTGTCAAGGATGGGCTTGGTGCATATCACCTACAGGAAATGGAGTTTGTATGTTCTGAAGATCATATTCCTGGTTCAGTAACATGCTCTGGGTGGCAAGGGATAATTTCAAATCAAATTTCTCTGGAAGGTCCAGTCATTGGTCTTGTGTCTGACACAGTAAATAATTTTTCAACATATATTCAGTTTGATGGTGGAAAAGTTGTTGAATATATTTCAAAGTCAGTTGGGGCAAGAGTTCTTCATAAACGGAATGATTTAAATTTTCAATCTTCTTGTCCGTGGATGAATCTTGCTCGTATTGGTGGCCCTTTGCCACATAAAAGTTTGCTCTTTGGTCTCGATGATAATGGTCGATTACATGTTGGTGAGAAAATAGTATGCAACAACTGCAGTAGCTATTCTTTTTACTCAAATTCTGCTGACCAAACCGTCACACATTTGATTCTCACAACAAAGCAGGATCTACTGTTTATTGTTGACATTAATGACATTGAGCAAAAAGATGTCGCAGCTGAATATGGGAACTTCCTACCCATTTCCAGTAACAGAAGAGGAGAGGATCAAAAGATATATATAAATATTTGGGAAAGGGGTGCCAAGATTGCTGGTGTCTTGCATGGAGATGAGTCTGCTATCATGCTACATACAAATAGAGGTAATGTTGAATGCATCTATCCCAGAAAACTGGTTCTTGCCTCGATTATGAACGCTTTACTCCAGCAACGTTTTAAAGATGCATTACTCATGGTAAGACGACATAGGATAGATTTTAATTTTATTGTTGATGCATGTGGGTGGCAAAGCTTTCTTCAGTCAGCTGGTGAGGTTATCAAGCAGGTTAACAATTTGAGTCATATAACTGAGTTTGTTTGCTCCATAAAGAATGAAAATATCATTGATACATTATACAAAAACTATTTATTTGTCCCTAGTTTAACAAAAGCTCAAGATGCTGAATCTGGAGATGTCAAGGATTATGGTAGTAAAAACAAAGTCTCCTCTGTCCTCCTTGCTATTCGGATGGCTCTTGAGGAGCATGTAGCTGAAAGTCCTGCAAGAGAACTTTGCATTTTGACCACTCTAGCTCGAAGTGATCCCCCAGCCCTTGAAGAAGCTCTAGAGAGGGTAAAGGTCCTCCGAGAAATGGAGTTATCAGATTCAGATGATCCCAGGAGAACACACTATCCTTCTGCTGAGGAAGCTATGAAACATCTTTTATGGTTATCTGATTCTGAGGCTGTTTTTGAGTCAGCTTTAGGTCTTTATGATTTGAATCTTGCTGCTATGGTTGCCCTTAATTCTCAAAAGGATCCAAAAGAATTTCTTCCATATCTTCAAGAATTAGAAAGCATGACAACTGTCTTAATGCAGTATAGTATTGACCTTAAGCTGCAGAGGTATGAGAAAGCACTTAAGCACATTGTATTGGCAGGAGATGCTTATTTTGAGGACTGTATGAGCCTGATGAAGAATAAGCCTCAACTTTTTCCCTTGGGACTTCAACTTATCACTGACTCTACTAAAAGAAGGCAAGTCTTAGAGGCTTGGGGAGACCATCTTAGTGCTATAAAATCTTTTGAGGATGCTGCTACAACTTATATGAGCTGTTCTTGTTTGGAGAAAGCATTAAAAGCTTATCGTGCTTGTGGTAATTGGTGTGGTGTTTTGACGGTAGCTGGTCTGATCAAGCTTGGAAGTGAAGAAATTTTGCAGTTGGCTCAGGATCTCTGTGAGGAACTCCAGGCACTTGGAAAGCCAGGGGATGCTGCAAAAATTGCCCTGGAGTACTGTGGAGATGTTAATACTGGTGTTACTTTATTTGTGAGTGCAAGGGAATGGGAGGAAGCTTTGAGGATTGCTCTTCTGCACAGGAGAAATGATTTGGTCTTGGAAGTGAAAAATTCATCTGTAGAGTGTGCGAACACATTGATTAGTGAATACAGTGAAGGGTTGGAGAAAGTAGGAAAGTACTTGACTCGGTATCTAGCTGTAAGACAAAGAAGATTGTTACTTGCTGCAAAGCTCAAGTCAGATGAATCATCTGTGAATGAATTTGATTATGAGACAGCTTCTGAAACTAGCAGCAATTTCAGTGGAATGAGTGCCTATACCATGGGGTATGTTTTAATATCTTTGTTATATACAAATGCCATTTTTCACATTCTTTCACACTTTTTTCTTGTGCTAGAGCATTGGTTGTTAGTATATGGGATCAACCTTAACCAAAAGGGTACAAAAGGTCTCACACATGTTCCTTCCCCAGACTTGCATGGTCCGTACTTCATAAAAAAGTTATTTTATAATGCTTAGATATAAGGACTAAAATCCCTCATGTTGATTAAACTTTCAGAGATCCCATGTACTTCTCCAGTTTTCGAGTACTCAACACTTAAAATATTGCCTCGATACCTCAATTTACAAATTTTAATATAAAGTTGGGCATTTGTATGTAGAAAGATTAAATTTGTCATGAAAATTATAGCTCCTTTGCATTAGCAGGACAAGAAAGGGATCAGCTACTTCTATTAGCTCAAGTACTTCTACAAAGGGAAGAGGGTCGAGGTCTCATCGGAAGAGTGGGAAAATACGTGCTGGCAGGTATAGATATTATGTAAAACACATTATTTCCTGATAATTTTAAGAATTTTAGAGAAATAATTCATAGTTATTAATGGCCAAGAATTATGCTCTTCTTTTCCTTAATAATATAATTTATTTCACAACTTATTTTAGCTAATGGTCAACTGCATCATTTAACGTTTGTTTTGATCAGCTTGAGCTTCATTTTTTCTTTTAAAAAAATTTGGAAAAGAGCTTGAGCTTCTTGAAAAAGTCTCTATTTATTTATTTGTAGTTTTTCAAAATGTCTCAACCTTGGAGCTTCTTGGAAAGGAGGCTTTTCCTTATTATCTGGCCTTACTGCCTTAGAAGGCCCTTTATTTATATTGTTAGCCTAGCTTATACTTATTAGAGTAGATAATTCCCGGAATAAGCATGGCCTTACAAGCATTTTATGTCTGAACTCTTAATGAAACTCTTGGAAGGTATACTAGATTGAGAGGCTTCTGAGTAATCCTTTGGATAAACAGCCTAAAGAGGGTGACAATGCGACATGAATAGATACAAAAGCAATGTGTTATAGTTTAGACAATTTACAGGATATAACTTACAAATGATTGCATTTTTTTTCTTTAGTCGCTAACGGCAGTCTATTCTAAATTGTGTTACCAGTCCTGGAGAGGAGTTGGCTTTGGTGGAGCATTTGAAGGGGATGGGATTGGCTACTGGAGCTAGACGCGAGCTCAAATCACTCTTAATTTGCCTAGTGATGCTGCATGAAGATGCTGTGGCAAGGAAATTGCAACATGTTGCCAAAAGTTTCCAACTATCACAAACAGCAGCGGTCAGATTAGCTGAGGATCTCATGCCCACTGATAAAATTGATGAGCAAACATATAATTTAGAACAGTACGTTCTGAGAGTCGGGGAGGAAATACAGCATTCAGAAGTGTTCTCTTGGCAATTGAAAGTGTTGGTTTGAGATTATAGCGCAAACTATATTATGAACTGAGAAGTTTATTAGGGTTCTCTATGTTTTGCTTCATAAATTCCCATTATCTGGATAATGATAGGGGCACATTAGGATGAATCCAATGTTAACTATCATCAGACGAGCTGTTGTAGTATTATAGGAGTAAGAGTTTGAGTTAGGTAGATATTGTTGTTCAAATTTTTTTTTTTTGTTTAGTACTATTGGATTCTATTACAATTACAATGTAGTTTCTTGTCTATATATACTTTCAAAACTTATTGAAGCACAAAGAGTCGATGCACTTATTGGGGTTCAAACTTTTGACTTACCATTTAAGAATTACAGAGATGTCATTGAGTTGGGTAGATACTGTTGTTGGGTGACTTTTCAAGTTCCTTTAGTGTGAAATTTCATTAATAATTTAATATATTAATTCGTGTTTGTTATTTTTAGCACTCATGCAATGTTGCAAAAATCGCGCTGTCGATTAATCAGCGCCTGGCTGCGTCGAGGAAGGTCGGAATTGGTCTCTTCCATGGCCGACTGCCTAGCCGGTTGCTCCGTTTTAGCCCTTTTTCTTTTCTTTTCTTTTCTTTTTTGCGAAATCATCAGAACACAGAAGCATAAGCAGTCTGTCACGCCCACGCTTGTCCCCGCCGCCGAAGCCCTCCCCTGGTCGCCTCTGCCTCTGCCTCCGCCAGTCGCAACTCGCAAGCTCGATCTGTTTGGACTTGCAGTTCTCTGTTTAAACTTGAGAGAAGTTCTCTGTTTAAACTTAATATAATTTTAGATTAAAATTACTAATCGTAATATAACTGTACATATAGTTACCTGTAACGTAATATATATACTATTAATAAAAACAAAATTATCAATTTTAACTTTCTGCCAAAAACGGTCCTATACTATTAAGGTTTGCGTAATATTGTAAAATATGGTAATACAATTCATATTCGTATTACAATTGTACATTAAAATATATTAATACAATTCCTAATACAATATATTTTTTCCTACATTCTTATTCGTAAAATAATTTTAGTCTTTAGATTAAAATTACTAATCGTAATATAACTGTACATATAATTCCCTGCAAGCTACAACGTGATATATACTATTAATAATAATAAAAAAACTACATTTTAACATTTTCCGACCAAAACACTCCTATACTATTAAGGTTTGTATAATATTGTAAAATATGGTAATACAATTCCTATTCCTACTGCAATTGTACATTAGTCAAACTAATCTTGGTGTTAATTGTAAGCAAATTTGTTATCTTAATAGCGTATTGAACCAGAATAATACAAAAGCATCGTTGCTCCGCCTCCAACCAAATAGGTTGTTCGATAATACTCCGTCGTTGTTAGAACAAGCTGTTTGTGCACAGCATTTAGTCCAGCTAATCTCGGTTTTAATTGTAAGCAAATATGTTATCTTAATAGCATACCTTTTTTTTTTTTAATAGTGTACCTAACTATTTTAATTTAAATAGCATACCTAATTATTTTATTTATGTAAAATTTAATTTTCAAAGTTTCAGCACCGGATGCTTACATCTACACATTAGCTATTATTTCAACAATTATTTGGTCAAATTAATGCAAGGATGACATCACAAAATATAATCGATCCATACCATCTTTTCAATTGCACTATATAATATTTGATGTTATAATTTCTATAATTATATACTACCAATCTAAATATTCTTAAAATATTATAGTAAATCCATATTCCGTGCATCGCACGGGTGCGAACACTACTAATAGTAATTAAAGTATGAGTTTATTACCGAAATGGTCCCTCGACTATTGCGAAATTATCAATTTGGTCCTCGAAAATTTTTCGTGCCCAATTTAGTCCCTTGACTTTAAAATTTTTAACCAATTTGGTCCTCCGTTCATTTTACCGTTAAACATCCGTTAAATCAGGACCAAATTGGTAATTTTGCTATAGTCAAGGGACTAAATTGGTAATTTTTCAATAGTCAAGGGACCAAATTGGTAACTAATTTTTCACTGAAATGGTCCCTTGACTATTGAAAAATTACCAATTTGGTCCCTTGACTATAGCAAAATTACCAATTTGGTTCCGATTTAACAGATGTTTAACGGTAAAATAAACGGAGGACCAAATTGGTTAAAAATTTCAAAGTTGAGGGACTAAATTGGGCACAAAAAATTGTCGAGGACCAAATTGGTAATTTCGCAATAGTCGAGGGACCATTTCGGTAATAAGCTCTTAAAGTATTTACTAAATTGAATATACCGATATAGTATAAAGTTTTTAAAGGATTCGCCAAAATTTAAAACAGCCACCTAAATTGGCTACTTGCACGGTTTCAGCCACCCTACTTTGCTACTTTGTTTTGATATCAGACATTTGGAAGGCTACTCTAGTACCTGCATTCAAAGCTACCGTGTATCTTTTGCCGTAGGTTATTAAAGGAAACCAAATTTAAGGGGCACTGATCTTACATAGTCGCTCCTTTTCTACACTTAAATTATGCTCTCAAGGAATAATCAATTCTCACAAGTCACAAGCGTAGTTCTCATGATATATATATATAGGATGCACTCCAATGCGAACTGCCGCCGTAGTAAAAAATGAGAACGCTTCACAGCCGTCCACGTGTCCAGATCAACGAATTAGATGTAATTTTAAAAAAATGACGCGGTGGCATTTTCGTAAATAACTGAAACTTTGGTGCACCTAGTTTCACTTACAAGTGCACCTATTTTCGCCAATGTTGCAAAAATCGCGCCTAGGCGCCGATTGCCGCGTCGAGGAAGGCCGAAATCGGCCTCCTCCGCGGCCGGGCGCCTAGCCGGCCGACTAGGCGGCGCCTAGGCGGCCCAGCCGGCCGGTTTTTTTTTTTTTTTTTTTTTTTTTTTTTTTTTTTTAATTAAAAAAATTATAAATCTGAAACATTTAAACTATTAATGTTATAATTTATTAACTAATACTCTAATAATAAGTAATAACTTAATAAAATAATAAGTAATAACTAAATTAAACTAATAAGTAATGCACTAATAATTAATAAATAATAACTAATAACTTAATAAGTATTAAATATTTAACTCCTTTCAAAAAAATATTTAACTATTAAAGTGTAAAACTTACAATATTAAACACTTTACAATTATTAACACTTAAAATATTTTTTTTTTAATTTTTTTTAAAATTAAAAAAAAAAAAAAAAAAAAAAAAAAAAAACCTAGGCGCCCGCCTAGGCGCCGATTAATCGGCGCCTAGGCGGCCTAGGCGCTAGGCGCCCCCCAGGCGCCTAGCGATTTTTCGCACTTATTTTCACTTACAAGTGCAAATAATTTACCTTATTAATATTCATGCACCTATTTTCGCATCTATTTTCACTTACAAGTGCAAGTAATTTACCTTATTAATATTCATGCACCTATTTTCGCAAATACTTTCACTTACAAATGCAAGTTATTTACGTTGTTAATATTCATGCATCTGGGTGCAACTTAAGTGCACCTAGTTATAACATAGGTTGCACCTAGTTATAACATTAGGTGCACCTAGTTATAATATTAGGTGCACTTAGTATTGATGCTCACTGTACATTTCACTTGCACCTGTAATACATTTTACTTGCATCTGCAATACATTTTACTTGCACTTGTGCAAGTAATTTACTTTGTTACCATTCATGCACCTGGTTGCAACCTATGTGCACCTAGTTATAGCATTAGGTGCATCTAGTTATAACATTAGGTGCACTTAGTATTGATGCTCGTAACTCGTTGTACAATTTACTTGCATTTGTAATACATTTTACTTGCACGTGTGCACCTATATTTTCACTTGCAGTTGCAAGTAATTTACCTTGTTAACATTTATGCACCTGGGTGCACCTATGTGCACCTAGTTATAACATGATATGCACCTAGTTATAACGTTAGGTGCAACTACATTCCGGACATGTGGCGCGTTGTGATTCGTCCGCATTTCTCTCCTGGGCGACCAGTACGCATTTGAACACGATCATATATATATATATATATATATATATATATATATATATATATACCTAAAGATTTAGGTCGATGCACCTTAAGTATACAAACCACGCACCTAAGGTTTTAAAATGGCGCATCTTAAGTTTGAACAACTCACGCACTTTAAGCATGCAAATCACATACCTTAAGAAGGAAAACAACGTACCTTAAGAAGGAAAACAATGTACCTTATGAAGGAATATCATGCACCTTAAGCTTTAGGTTCACGCACATTAAGTTTCAACACTGACGCACTTTAAATATACAAATCACGCACCTAAGCAACAACACAACGGCACCTGAGACGGTTAACCGCATAGGAACTCAAACATATATATATATATATATATATATATATATATATATATATATATATATATATATATATATATATAAAATTTAGTAACAGTCATTTGCTAAAGGAAACATATATCAAATCTGAACCATTTCATATATTGCAAATTCACTTGTAAACTTGGTACTATCATGACACGAATCTCAGACTTTAATTTACTTCGTCTTGGCTTCTTAGGTACCAAAAAAAAAACAAAAAACAAAATCATCACACGAATCTTCACGAAACACATTTACCCTAAACCCTATTGAATTCCCTCGTCTTTGGTTTTCTTCACGGCCGCCGCCTCCGTGAAGCAAGCGGATCGGAGGCGGCGTCCAATCGTCTTCCCCTACTGTCATTTCCATCTCAGACAGCGTCCATCTTCATTGTCTTTTCTGCATTCATTGTTTTCTCCTCCATCTCTATCGCTACCGGTCGTTACTCTCTTATTTTTACACAATTGTTTCCCTTTGCTTTGTTTTATTGGTTTAATTTTGTTTGCAGTTTTTGTGTTTTTCCTCTCGTTGTTTTGACGAGTTTCTTCCTCTCGTTTACTTGGCGAGTTTTTTTTTTCATAATGCGTGAAACGATAAAACTAGTCATAGCGTACGTGAATCTCATCCTGGGTAACAAACATGACAATGAAAAAGAGACTCCTATAAACTATGATATGCAGTTCAGGTAGCCCGATAAAGATATTGTCAATGGATAGAAGAATGGAAATAGATACTCAGGTGGTGTGCAAGACTATTCAACCAGTGTCAAGTCTTAGGTACGTTTGACCAAATTATTAAAGAAGCTTTAAGTTCCTTCAAAGAATTCAACCAGTGTCAAGTCTTAGGTACGTTTGACCAAATTATTAAAGAAGCTTTAAGTTCCTTCAAAGAATTCAGCTTCAAATTTGTGAAACAGTCTGCGAATCAAGTTTTCTATGTTAGGAAAGTTGTTTTTATGTCTGGCTATAAGGAATGTTTGATCATTAACGTTTCAGCCTATAATTAATGAATTAGCTTCTTATTTTCAAAAAAAAAAAAAAAAAAATCATCACACAAATCTCGTCAAAGTCAAACAGTGCATGCCGCGCCCCTCAATTGAAACTAGCGCACAATAAATTCTGCACTGAATACATCACATTTAATATACATCCACCCCAATGCAACGCTAATTTCAGTGCATCTAAACAAATTTAATAAGACCGCCCACAATATGTGTTGGTGCACGTACTACCCAACAAAAAAAAAATCAAATATTTTAATTTACTTATTAAGTATTTAATTTATCAAAACATATTCGTATGTAAATCAATAAATTTTGGATGTAGATCCGAAGTTTTTCAATATTTTCTTGTAGTATTGTTTTTGACATTAATACAACACAACTAAAATTACAATTACATTTCCAAATGACTTACCCATTGTTACCATGGAGGCATGGACCATAGTTCACATTGTAAAGTACGATAACCACCGACATAAATTAAAGTATGTTTCAGATAAGAGGGTCACAGCTATGCCGCTTGACTACAAGACCTTTGGGTGCATCATATATATTCTCTAAGCATATCCAACGCCTTGGAAGATAAACCACCTTTTGACATAGCTTTCACTGTTGTTTTTCCCACCTCCTCCACTCTCTTCCTCACCTCCGCCCAACCCTCAGCCTCACCCGAATCTCCTCCGTCACAAACCTTGCATTCAGGTGCTGCTCCGTCATAAATGGAAGGGCCAAGATCAGCACCCTCGTGCATATACTCTCCAACACCGAGTTCCATCCGCAATCACTCAGAAACCCTCCGATTAGTATATTATTTTGGTGCATTTTCGAACACAGTGTGGTGCGTTTATAAGTACCTAATGGTGCGTTTTGTGGTGATGCATACCTAATGGTGCGTTTTTTTTTTGTTGTGCATTGGCGCAATGAGTTATTTATATGAAAACGTCACCACGTCGTTTTTTTTAAAATTATATCTGATTCGTTGATCTAGACACGTGGACGGCTGTGAATGATTCTTATTTCTTTCCAGAGCAAGGGTTCTCACCTAAGCGCGTCCATATAATAATAATAATAATAATAATGATGATGATGATATGATGAACATTATTTATTGATATACTACCAAATGATGAACCTTAGTACATGCATAAATCATGCATATTTGATCAGTATATTAAAAATAAACATTTATTCATAGTCTAACCGTATAATTTGCCCGATAACCTACATGCATGATGCATCATATATATTCTATAAGCATATCTAACGCCTTGGAAGATAAACCACCTTTTGACATAGCTTTCACCGCTGCTTCTCCCACCTCCTCCACTCTCTTCCTCACCTCCGCCCCTCTTTGCCCTTCCATCATTTCCTTCACCATCCTCTCCACCTCCTCAGCTTCCACAATCCCTCTATAGGACCTACCCCCCTTGGGCATAACCCTCAACCCCACCCCAATCTCCTCCGTCACAAACCTTGCATTCAGGTGCTGCTCCGCCATAAACGGAAGGGCCAAGATCGGCACCCTCGCGCATATACTCTCCAGCACCGAGTTCCATCCGCAATGACTCAGAACCCCTCTGACGTTCTTATGCTTTAGTATATCATTTTGGTTCACCCAATCTTTCACTAATACCCCTCTACCTTTGACTCTCTCTTCAAACCCTTCTAAGTTTTTTAAGAGCTTTGGCTTTATCGCCCAAAGGAACTTGGTTTCCGACCGTTCTAATCCGACGGCTATCTCTTTCAACTGTTCCGGTGAGATTTCCGATTGAGTGCCGAAAGAAACGTACAAGACTGGTGAGTGGTGGTCTAGCCATTGCATGCATGGCTGAAGATTTTCAGAGCTATTATTATTATTATCTGAGGTGGCTGCTAGGCAAAGTGGTCCGACACACCAAGCTTTAGGTCCTATGTTGTTGTTCCAATACTCTACATATGTTGATTCCAGCTCGTAAAAACTGTTGATGATTAAACCTTGGCTTTTCGCCATTGCGACACCTGCATGTGACGATGAATTGACTAAGCAAATATGCATTGATGATCACATAATCTATGTGATAGATGCACTGACTTTTATATGCCCAGACACAGGCCGGAAATCATAAATATTTACGGCATTATTAATTGGTTGTACGTTGAAATTAGATATTTGGTAAAAAAAAAATTATTTTAGAAGCCAGAAGAAAGAGAAAAATAAATGCAGTGGTATTTTATTAATTTTCGTTAACTTTTGGGTGCACTTTGAACCACTATGGAGCCTATCTTTGCCAAGTGCATTATATACTGTTGTTATGTGTAATTTAAAATTTGAGTTATGTATCAAAATATGATCTTGCGTTTACCTACTTGTTGTAGAGAGATAATTTTAAATGAATACTTGAAATTGATTCTTAGTTTTCTTTTAGAAATAAGCTGTCATATGGTCTTACACGCGCTCGCACACATATATATATATGCAGTAGTGTTGTTAGATGCATTTTAAAGTTTGAATTATTTATCAAAATGTTATAACATGTTGAGATTAGTTATTTTTCATATATATATATATATATATATATATATATATATATATATATATATATATATATATATGAGCATTCATATGAGAACATGCATGACCCCACGTAAAAATAGATGATTGATTTGATTCATATATCTGAATAGATCAACAGTTGAGAGTTGCTCGAAACTAATTAAGTGGGTAAAGGTGAGGTTCTTTTTATAAATATTAAAAACTTGTAAATTTGTAATAAATATAAAATTAACCTCGTGTTTTAGTCAAAAAAAAAAACATTTTTTTAAAAAATTTGTTATTTTCGTGTTTTTCTCATCCCTCTTTAAACTAGTCTTTAGATTATTATATTTATTATTATTATTATTATTATTATTATTATTATTATTTAACAAATAACTTTATAATATATTTATGTATTTATTAATTTTCAATTAAATATAAAAAGATAATAGTTTTGTACCTCCCGAGAAACACCAAAAATTAAAATATTTTTTTAAAAAAATAAGTCAACCCTAGAAATTAAATTATTTTTTAGGTTTCAAAATCAAGTGTAAGTAGGAAATTTTAAGAGGTATACAACATTACTGAAATGAAAACATAATGTTCTTCATCAGAACTCATCTACAGTGAGAGATTCATAATATAGTACCTTGATGAATCATGAAATCAACCCAGGGACCTGATGGCTCCAGCTCATTGAACGGCGGCTCGAAGTCGTTTCTCGTAAGCTTGAGCCCCGGAAAGCTGGGGAACGTGAACGCCTCGTCCGGCGACAAAGTCTGCGAGTGTGGCCTTTCAAGGTGGAGAGCCCGGTACAACGTCGTAGCGAAAGCGCTCATTCCGAAGAAAAAGTACCTGGGAACTCCGACCTTCGCCGCGCTCTCTTGAGTCCATCCGAGCAAAGCATCGGAAATTATGCACCTCACGGGGTGCAAACCTTCCAGAGCCTTCTCGAAGTGGGGCTGCATGAGGGCAGTGGCTTTCGTGAATTCGCAGAAGGAGGCGATGGATGGGAGGTCGTGGGTGTTTTCGACTCCCGGAGGGACGCCGGCTATGAGTTTGTTAGGGAAGGGGAGCTCGATAATGGAAGTTGTTTTGGCGGCTTCTTTGAGGAAAGATCGGATAGATGGGGCGTTGGCCGGGGTGGTGAAGACGGCGACGGAGATGCCACGGCGGCGGAGGAGGCGGGCGAGGTGGAGGAGAGGGATGGTGTGGCCATGGGCCATCAAGGGGAAGATCACAAAGCATGGGGAGGAAATGGAGCCCATAATTGGAGTTAGTTGTATTTTTCGAATCAATTCTGGGGGGGTTTTATAGTGGAGTTATACCGACAAGGGAAAATTTTAATGTATAACATGGTTGAGGTAGGCTCTGTTTGGGAGAGTTTATTTAGAAGTTTATAACTTATTTTAAGTTACTAATAAGTTATAAGTTCTGTTTGGTAATGTCTTCAAAATAAACTAGTAAGTTAAATGTGCAACTGTTATTCAGTTTTATTTTATATACACTGCAATTTCATTTCAACACAACTACAGTTTCATTTTATATACACTGCAGTTTCATTTCAATACAACTACAGTTTCATTTCGATATCACTACAGTTTCATTCGATAATATAAAAACAAATGTGAGGCAGTATCTTTTGAGATGAACGGTAGTATCAGTTACGGAGCTCCGTTACGACTTACGGCAGCCGTTTCCCCTACTTACTGAAATGACGTCGTTTTGTGACTATATATATATATATATATATATATTCGGTCCTTAATCAGGTGAAAACCATCTCCCAGGTGAGAATGTAAGGACAAATCCAAACCAATGATCTAGTATATTTAACGGTTGAAATAAACAAAATTTTGTAATATTTATGAAAATGACCCCGTTCACTTTAAAAGTTTATACTCCCTTTGTCCCATTTTACCTGTCCTATTTACTATTCATTGGTCAAACCAACTATTTCTTCTTTGCTTATTTTCTTTAGTAATTTTTATTATTTTTAAATTTAATTTTTTGAGTTTAATAGTACTTTTAATGTAGTTTCTAAATATATAAATTTTATATATTAATGCTAAACTTAATATTATAAAAAATTGGATTAAAAATTACTTCAGTCAAGCATCGTTAAACGAACCAAACAACCATTTTGGGACGGAGGTAGTAATATTTATGAAAATGACCCCGCTCATTGTTTAGTTAATTTCTCATCCATCAGATCTTCCAGATCAATGGTTTGGATTTATCCTCACGTTCTCACTGTACTTTGGGGCATAGTTCTCATTGATTAAGATTCTATATATATATATATATATATATATATATATATATATTCTATTTCATACCTAATATATTTTAATATTTACAATATAACCCCAAGGATATATAATTACCTAACCCTAACCCTCCACCTCAAAAATTCCATTCTAAATTATGATTCAACTATAAACATTGTTGCTAATCCTGCTATAATTGTTCTTATTGTTTAATTTTTTTTATTAACTGTTGTTACTGTCATAATATTTAATGAAATGTCGCAACTTAATTATGTGAGTTGATTGTTAATTATTTATGATATTATATAGGATAACAAACAATAATACAATTGAATTTATTTCTAAACAAGTTTACGAGCATGCTAAAGTCGTGACTTGTTTTATTTTATTTTATATTTTAATGCTATTATGTTTACATTGTGGTGATATACTTATGTAATTATGTATTAGTTTTGGATTATGTATATTTCTCAAATTATTTTTAAACTTTTTAAAAAGTTTTAACATGTAGGTTTAAATAGGCTCAAAGTAGACTTTGAAGCCTTTTTAATGTTCTAAATATTAAACAGGCTTTTAAAAAGGCTTAAGGCCAAGCCAGGCCAATTGTACGCTAGAGCTTGAGTCTAACAAAAAGCCTACATACAGGCTCAGGCCCAGGCCTAGGCATTAAATTTGTTAGGCTCGGCTCGGCCTATTTCCATCCCTAGTGACAAGAGTGTGTGTGTGTGTAATTAGGTTGAAATGAGAACTTCTATTAACATGTGAACATGTGTATGCCATTGCCAAACATTTTGCTTCGATCTGCAATGTTGTTGTTGGTACAAAAATTATTGTGTTTATGTAATTGGCATATATTGATCCATGAAAGGAAGAAATATTTTGATGCATGCATACATGTGTGGCACAAAAGAAAAGAAGAAGAAATATACATGCAAGGATGGATATGTGGCACAAAATGAAATGAAATAGGAAAATGCAATGCATGGATATGAAAAATGAGTGGAGCATATGAAGAATGGTTAATGAATCTGGCAAGTGGCAAATCAAAGTTTATTCCTAAAAATTTGTGTGAACCAGGTTATTTCCCTCTCCCACATTCATGCATAGTGTCTGAACATGGGATGGAAATTCCTAAAAACAAGGTTCTAAAATTACTATAAAAGGGGAGCCTTGTAATGAGATCAAAGTGAAGTTTCAGGGAGTAACAATGAAATAACATGATGAAACTTAAATAATAAAAAACGAAACAAAAAAATTAAGCATTTTTTTTAATTTTTTTTAATAGAGACAAAAAAAATCATTTTGTTGTTAAGCAAGTTTGCTTGGGTCGCCACACTTGCCGTGGTTTGTTTTGTCTGCAACGCTCCATTCATGTCCTTTCATATTACACCTAAAACATGTTTTGTTAAAAAAATAGTTCACATACCTTTTGCCTTCAGTGTTTCTCCTTGATCTCTTTTCTGGCATCCATGAGTTTTCTGATTTCCCTGCCCGCTTGAATCCTAGACCTACTTTGTTATGGTTATTGCCTTTGACTGAAGGATTTCATTTAGACTATTGGTGCCTGTGTTCAACATTCTCACACGTTTTTTGAAATTTTCCAACTCCTTTTGCAGGTATAGTTCATTTGAAACCTTCGTATCTAAATCAACCTTAAGTTCTTCTACTGAGGTTTTTAGGGCTGAATTTTTCAACTCTAGAGACTCAACATTCTTAATTAACATAAGGTTCAGCTTACTTACCTTACACCAGATCTTGTACAGATCTTCATAAGCTTCTGCGAGGTCAAAATCCTCATCGTCAGTCTGTATCTCTTCATTTGCCTCATGTGTCCAGTCATCATCATCATCATCATCATCAGTTTGTATATCTTTAGTTACCTCATGTGCTTCTGTTGTGATAGATTGCACCTGATTTGAGTCTCTCGTTACCTCACTATCTTCCACAAAATCTGGAATTTTGAAGAACTTCTCGTAGTTTGCACGCTCTTCAACATCATCAGGGTGGTACAAATTTCCATGGAATGCAACAAAATTTCCTGTCTGTTGTTCTGCTTGTTCACCATTGTCAGAATCCTCAGAATCGCTCCAGGTAAGTGTGTACGATTTCTTACCTTTGTTGTTTCCACAATCTGCTGCAATATGTCCATAACCACCACATTCATAGCACTGAACGCCCTTGGACTTGAAATCTTGATTTTGACCTCTTGGTTTTTGAGTATTTCCAGTTCCAGCTCCTTTGTTATTCGTTTTTAGCTTTCCTTGTCCCTTAGCTTTCCTTAGCATATTTCCAAACTTCTTAGACAACATGACCATGACATCGTTCATTTCTGTATCGGAGTCAGCTCTTGCAGGTACCGTAGCGTCAAATGCAACCCCTTTGTTTCCTTGTTCAGGTACCTATCTTCCTCCTCCATTTCCAATTCAAAAGTCTGCAAATTTCCCATTAAAGCATCTAACGTTAGAGTTTTTAGATCTGTTGATTGCTTTATAGCAACAGCTTGCATTTTGAACCTCGGGGGTAAGGATCTCAAAACTTTTCGAACCACTTTTTCTTCCTCAAATGGTTCACCCAAGTTTTGTGCGTTGTTTATCAGATTTTTTACCCTAGCACTGAACTCAGATACTGTTTCAATTTCTTCCATCCTCAGATTTTCATACTTGGTCATGAGCAATTGTAGTTTTGAGACTTTGACGGATCCTGTACCTTCGTAGTGATTCATCAGTGCATCCCAAGCAACTTTTGCAATATCCGTGGCTGAGATCAATACAAATTGATCTGGTCCAAGTGCACTATGAATAGCATTCATAGCCCTATTGTTTGCTTGTGAGCGTTTCTTTTCTTCTGATGTCCACTGACTAAGGGGTTTTTTCTTCTCTTCGTTCTCGACCGTCATCATGGGCGGAGTCCATGCATTTTCAATGGCATCCCAACATTCCTCGTCCAAAGATTTCACAAAGGCTTTCATTCTAGCCTTCCAGTAGGCATAATTACTGACTCCCTTTAACAGTGGAGGTCGTGTAATGGATGCACCTTCTTCCATCCTGCAAAACAACTTCTCGAGGATCCCTAGGATCTCGCTAGCAAATTAAGCGACACACGCTCTGATACCAATTGTAAGTATGTAATGCAGAATACCAACGAATAAACACTATATTTAACTAGGGAATTAGGCAAGAGACAATTACTCCTGATAATACTCCTAATAGATATAATGTAAAAAATGAACGCACGAATTTAATAACGCAGTTCGGAGAACACTCCTAATCTGCGGGGCCACGCCCAAAATTTTCCACTAGATCAACCCGCTGGTTTTTACAAGTACAAGGTTCAACCGATTTACAAAACTAGGTCTACCACCTATTTTAACGCCAACCTTATACAATAACTCAGTAAGAAAATTTTAAATACAATTTGAGCTAATCTATCAATTACACAAATTGTATGCCAACCTGGATTTCGACACAAGGTGTACTAGTACTGCGCGGAGCTGCTTCTTCAAATATAGTACTCGTTTCTAGACCCGAACCTTTGAAGTTTCTTTTGTGTAGTCAGTGACTCTTGAATTGTTACTCCCTGAAACTTCACTTTGATCTCATTACAAGGCTCCCCTTTTATAGTAATTTTAGAACCTTGTTTTAGGAATTTCCATCCCATGTTCAGACACTATGCATGAATGTGGGAGAGGGAAAATAATCTGGTTCACACAAATTTTTAGGAATAAACTTTGATTTGCCACTTGCCAGATTCATTAACCATTCTTCATATGCTCCACTCATTTTTCATATCCATGCATTGCATTTTCCTATTTCATTTCATTTTGTGGCCACATATCCATCCTTGCATGTATATTTCTTCTTCTTTTCTTTTGTGCCACACATGTATGCATGCATCAAAATATTTCTTCCTTTCATGGATCAATATATGCCAATTACATAAACACAATAATTTTTGTACCAACAACAACATTGCAGATCGAAGCAAAATGTTTGGCAATGGCATACACATGTTCACATGTTAATAGAAGTTCTCATTTCAACCTAATTACACACACACACACACTCTTGTCACTAGGGATGGAAATAGGCCGAGCCGAGCCTAACAAATTTAATGCCTAGGCCTGGGCCTGAGCCTGTATGTAGGCTTTTTGTTAGACTCAAGCTCTAGCGTACAATTGGCCTGGCTTGGCCTTAAGCCTTTTTAAAAGCCTGTTTAATATTTAGAACATTAAAAAGGCTTCAAAGTCTACTTTGAGCCTATTTAAACCTACATGTTAAAACTTTTTAAAAAGTTTAAAAATAATTTGAGAAATATACATAATCCAAAACTAATACATAATTACATAAGTATATCACCACAATGTAAACATAATAGCATTAAAATAAAATAAAATAAAAAGTCACGACTTTAGCATGCTCGTAAACTTGTTTAGAAATAAATTCAATTGTATTATTGTTTGTTATCCTATATAATATCATAAATAATTAACAATCAACTCACATAATTAAGTTGCGACATTTCATTAAATATTATGACAGTAACAACAGTTAATAAAAAAAATTAAACAATAAGAACAATTATAGCAGGATTAGCAACAATGTTTATAGTTGAATCATAATTTAGAATGGAATTTTTGAGGTGGAGGGTTAGGGTTAGGTAATTATATATCCTTGGGGTTATATTGTAAATATTAAAATATATTAGGTATGAAATAGAATATATATATATATATATATTATATATATATATATATATAGAATCTTAATCAATGAGAACTATGCCCCAAAGTACAGTGAGAACGTGAGGATAAATCCAAACCATTGATCTGGAAGATCTGATGGATGAGAAATTAACTAAACAATGAGCGGGGTCATTTTCATAAATATTACTACCTCCGTCCCAAAATGGTTGTTTGGTTCGTTTAACGATGCTTGACTGAAGTAATTTTTAATCCAATTTTTTATAATATTAAGTTTAGCATTAATATATAAAATTTATATATTTAGAAACTACATTAAAAGTACTATTAAACTCAAAAAAAATTAATTTAAAATAATAAAAATTACTAAAGAAAATAAGCAAAGAAGAAATAGTTGGTTTGACCAATGAATAGTAAATAGGACAGGTAAAATGGGACAAAGGGAGTATAAACTTTTAAAGTGAACGGGGTCATTTTCATAAATATTACAAAATTTTGTTTATTTCAACCGTTAAATATACTAGATCATTGGTTTGGATTTGTCCTTACATTCTCACCTGGGAGATGGTTTTCACCTGATTAAGGACCGAATATATATATATATATATATATATATAGTCACAAAACGACGTCATTTCAGTAAGTAGGGGAAACGGCTGCCGTAAGTCGTAACGGAGCTCCGTAACTGATACTACCGTTCATCTCAAAAGATACTGCCTCACATTTGTTTTTATATTATCGAATGAAACTGTAGTGATATCGAAATGAAACTGTAGTTGTATTGAAATGAAACTGCAGTGTATATAAAATGAAACTGTAGTTGTGTTGAAATGAAATTGCAGTGTATATAAAATAAAACTGAATAACAGTTGCACATTTAACTTACTAGTTTATTTTGAAGACATTACCAAACAGAACTTATAACTTATTAGTAACTTAAAATAAGTTATAAACTTCTAAATAAACTCTCCCAAACAGCCTACCTCAACCATGTTATACATTAAAATTTTCCCTTGTCGGTATAACTCCACTATAAAACCCCCCAGAATTGATTCGAAAAATACAACTAACTCCAATTATGGGCTCCATTTCCTCCCCATGCTTTGTGATCTTCCCCTTGATGGCCCATGGCCACACCATCCCTCTCCTCCACCTCGCCCGCCTCCTCCCCGCCGTGGCATCTCCGTCGCCGTCTTCACCACCCGGCCAACGCCCCATCTATCCGATCTTTCCTCAAAGAAGCCGCCAAAACAACTTCCATTATCGAGCTCCCTTCCCTAACAAACTCATAGCCGGCGTCCCTCCGGGAGTCGAAAACACCCACGACCTCCCATCCATCGCCTCCTTCTGCGAATTCACGAAAGCCACTGCCCTCATGCAGCCCCACTTCGAGAAGGCTCTGGAAGGTTTGCACCCCGTGAGGTGCATAATTTCCGATGCTTTGCTCGGATGGACTCAAGAGAGCGCGGCGAAGGTCGGAGTTCCCAGGTACTTTTTTCGGAATGAGCGCTTTCGCTACGACGTTGTACCGGGCTCTCCACCTTGAAAGGCCACACTCGCAGACTTTGTCGCCGGACGAGGCGTTCACGTTCCCCAGCTTTCCGGGCTCAAGCTTACGAGAAACGACTTCGAGCCGCCGTTCAATGAGCTGGAGCCATCAGGTCCCTGGGTTGATTTCATGATTCATCAAGGTACTATATTATGAATCTCTCACTGTAGATGAGTTCTGATGAAGAACATTATGTTTTCATTTCAGTAATGTTGTATACCTCTTAAAATTTCCTACTTACACTTGATTTTGAAACCTAAAAAATAATTTAATTTCTAGGGTTGACTTATTTTTTTAAAAATATTTTAATTTTTGGTGTTTCTCGGGAGGTACAAAACTATTATCTTTTTATATTTAATTGAAAATTAATAAATACATAAATATATTATAAAGTTATTTGTTAAATAATAATAATAATAATAATAATAATAATAATAAATATAATAATCTAAAGACTAGTTTAAAGAGGGATGAGAAAAACACGAAAATAACAAATTTTTTAAAAAAAATGTTTTTTTTTTTGACTAAAACACGAGGTTAATTTTATATTTATTACAAATTTACAAGTTTTTAATATTTATAAAAGAACCTCACCTTTACCCACTTAATTAGTTTCGAGCAACTCTCAACTGTTGATCTATTCAGATATATGAATCAAATCAATCATCTATTTTTACGTGGGGTCATGCATGTTCTCATATGAATGCTATATATATATTATAATATATATTATATATATATATATATATATATATAAAAATAACTAATCTCAACATGTTAAAGATCAAGCCACTAGAAATCCGGAGGCCCTTCAATGGAGCGTCAAGACATCAATTGAAGAATCAGAGGATCATCCAGAGATATTGTACCCACACCCCATATTGACATATACATGTAACAGATTTTTGAATTCAATATATTATTCAAAATTTCTTTGTTTACAAATTGGCACGCCCAGTGGGACAGCTCTGCCTCTCATCTCTTCAAAGGCATCGATATGGGGCAAACCCCGTATGAAATTTGAAATGGAGGAAGCTAAATGATACTCCTTGGCACGAGTTAAAACGGCCTAATGTTCAAGGCCTTGGCACGAGTTAAAACGGCCTCATATCCATACTCCTTGGCACGAGTTGAAAACGGCCTCATATCCATACTCCTTGGCACGAGTTGAAACGGCCTCATATCCATACTCCTTGGCACGAGTTGAAACGGCCTCATATCCATGCTCCTTGGCACGAGTCAAAACGGCCTTATATATTTAACTGTAGTGTCGAGACTTCCTTGCACTACATACTTTCGGGTGGTATATTTTCTCAAGTGGCGTACAAGCAAGTCTCGAGGGGGCATTTGTTGACACTGAAAATTTAACAAATATAATTAGTTTTTATTAGATTTGAATATTAGATTTGAATATATATTTGGATAATATTGATATTATCTAATTTGTTAATTAGATAATATCAAAAGAGTTTGAATTTATCAAAACTCTTCTATCCTACACCTATAAATAGTAGCTTTTATTTCTATGTAAACATCCCGGAAAATATAATAAAAGCAGTAAAAGTCCCCAAGCTCCTCCATGCCTATCGTATTGATCCAAATCTCCAGTTGAAGATCAAGCCATTTGAACACCGGAGGCCCTTCAGAAGAACAAACATATAAGTTCTTCTTTGAAGATCAAGCCACTAGAAATCCGGAGGCCCTTCAATGGAGCGTCAAGACATCAATTGAAGAATCAGAGGATCATCCAGAGATATTGTACCCACACCCATATTGACATATACATGTAACAGATTTTTGAATTCAATATATTATTCAAATTGTTTATACAATATTTATAAAATCAACCTTATATTTTGTCTCACACTTTTCAATAACAAAGAAGAACTTATATGTTTGTTCTTCTGAAGGGCCTCCGGTGTTCAAATGGCTTGATCTTCAACTGGAGATTTGGATCAATACGATAGGCATGGAGGAGCTTGGGGACTTTTACTGCTTTTATTATAATTTTCCAGGGATGTTTACATAGAAATAAAAGCTACTATTTATAGGTGTAGGATAGAAGAGTTTTGATAAATTCAAACTCTTTTGATATTATCTAATTAACAAATTAGATAATATCAATATTATCCAAATATATATTCAAATCTAATATTCAAATCTAATAAAAACTAATTATATTTGTTAAATTTTCAGTGTCAACAAATATTATAAACTTAAAAATTTATAATAAAAAGTTTATAATAATTATAAGATTGATGATGTGTTTCAATCAGAAACTTTTCAAGTTAGTAAGGTCAAAACTTTAATTTACATCATAGCACTTGCGCATATATCTTCTTTTTTTTTTTTTTTTTTTGATCAAGTAAAGAGGGAATTATCCCAGAAAACACGAAAAAACTTAGCAAGCCAAACGGTCAGCCTGCACTAAAGATAAGAAATCACTGGGAACATCCGTCCACGAAACCAAACCCGAACGAACCGAGAGAGCCTTCTTTGCCATAGCATCTGCGAGGCGGTTTTGTTCCCTAAACACGTGATCACACCGTATGTTTCGAAAGCATTTCATCTCCGCAATACACCAGGTGATAAGATTATTCATCCGGCCTGTGATTGGTATGGATCCCCGCAAGAAGTCAATTATTCGTTTTGAATCACTCTCAATAATAAGATTAGAGACCCCCTGCTGTACCGCCATGCGGAGACCTTGAAGCACTCCCCAGGCTTCAGCATCCTCAGCCGAACATATCCCGATATGATAGAGAAAGCCCTCGACCCAACGACCATTATGATCCCTCAAAACGCCGCCACAACCTGCCAAGCCAGTAGCTGTCGCACGACTGCCGTCCACATTGAGGGTGCACCAACCTGCGTTAGGCGCCCTCCACGTCGCAGAGGTTCGAGCCGGACTACCATTTGGCGGACATGGTAAGGCCTGCTTTGTGAACGCGTGCTGAATCTCCTCGTCTTGACGCTTCAACCAAACCAGCTTCTGATGCAACGTGTGTGTCTGCGCATTAAAAACCCGGTTGTTCTGCCACTTCCAAATCGCCAACCAGCCGGCATCCCTAAATAGCTGTCTCCTCGGAGTTGAGCTCGCAACCAATCCTCCCAGTTGAGATGTTGCAACTTTTGCAAGGATGTCGGGCCGAGAAACGCTTCCCAGATCCCGCGGACCTCTTTGCAGTATCTGAACAAGTGATCGCCATTCTCTTGATAACCTGCACAAGAATCACAACAAATATTAGATGTCAGGTGGCGTCTCCCTCGCTCAACATTGGTGAGAATTTTATTATGCAAAACTAGCCAAACAAAGAAACAAATCCTGTTAGGGATTTTTAAACCCCAAATCGTAGACCAGATGGTGTCTCCAGAGTTCGGCAAAGTAGGGATTAGCCCCTCGTACGCTGAGCGCACCGTGAAAAATCCATCTTGTTCCAAACCCCAGCCAACTCCATCATCGGCGGTATCATCAGGTGAAAGCATAAACCCGGCTAAAAGTTGGAGAACATCGTCCGGTATTCGACCTTCGAGACATTCCCACTTCCAACCACGACTCACGTCCCAATACTCAGTCACCGTTGCGTAAAGTTTCGGTAGACTCAACGCGGACTTTAGGTAAGAGCTCAATGGTATTGGTGTGATCCATCTATCCATCCAAAATTTAGTGGACCGCCCGTTACGAACGTGCTTGACGATGCCATTCTGTAAAAAAGGCTCAAGCCAACACATGTATCTTCTCTCTAAAGTCCACACTTTCACCACCCTAAGCCAAAAGTAAAATTTAAAAAAAAAAAAAAAATAGATTGGAAAATTATAAACTAGAATAGGCCAACATAAAAAAAAATAGATTGGAAAATTATAAACTAGAATAGGCCAACATAATAGATTAAAGAAGAATAAAAACCTATTTTTTTAACATTATTTTAATAATACACTACTAAATCCCACGCTATTGCCATAAAAATGAATAAGCTATTGATTATTAGAAAGAATTTTCATGCCTTACAACCTCTTCTTACAAATCAATAAGGTTTCTATAAAACTAAAAAGAACCCATCCTACAATGAGGATAAAGAAATTCATATTCACACGCATATTTTAATGGGAAGAGGAAAAACATAAGAAGTTCTGATCTACTACTTCCATTCTCTGCTCCAGCAATAGCTCTTCCTTCAGTCCTTGCCATGAGGAACAAGCTAAGTTTTCCAGATTTTCAACTCATCACTTCATAAATGTTGTGCCCCCTGAAATTTTAAAAATAGGACGACTGTTCGTGAAGCACATTTAGCTGCGCGAGTACCCTTGCTGCTAAAGATTTCAGATTGTTACTCCCCCGTTGTGTCAACTCGACTAAAGGCATCTGTGCTAACCGTCCGTACTTTTGCTTGTATTCCACCATTCGGAAAACTCTTTCCAGGGAATGCAGGACCTTTTCCTGCAACCTAGGGGAAGGGTTGCTAAGTAGTCTAATGATGGAGGGTATTGCATCTTCTTGATCAAGAACTTTGCTACCGTTTTGTAGCATTTCATCTTTGATCAAAGTCAACAGGGCATCCAAGGAAGCTTCACAAGCTCCAGTATCCGAATCTCGAAGAACCTTTACAAGAGGCTCCACTGCATTAGCCTCTACCAAGCAAAATGATGACTCGACTCCACAAATTCCTCGGTGAACAGGGCACACCTCTACTTTTGAAGGCGAGAAGCACCAAAACCCTTGTTGCTTCGTGATTGGCCGGCTAAGGGCAGAAGAACTCTCTGAAAGCTGGGCAAGAGCATTTGCAGCCCGTTTTCTCGTCAGGCTTGTGCCTGAACCTAGCAACTGGACTAACTTGGGAACAATGCCAGCTTCAGCAGCTTTCCTCTGTGTTTGCTGGTTTGTTGGGTCTGTGAGACGGCACAATGCCCCAACAGCATTCTCTACTAACCGATATGCATGGGAACTGCTATTGTTACCATCTGGAAGAAATCTAAAAAATGCAGGAAGTCCTCCTGCAGCTAAGAGCCATTCAGAGATCTGGGGGGAATCGGGAAAGTTTGAGATGATACCTAATGCTGAAGCAATTTCTTCTTCATCAGGAGAAGTTGTCGTGATTCTGAGCAAGGTTTCAATTGATTTTTGTTTCATGTGCTCTCGAATAATAGCTTCATTACCATCCTCGACCAAATGATACAACAACTTGACAGCATATGCTCTTACGTTGGTGTCGCCATCCTCACATAATTGAACTAGTAATTGGACATCCGGGCACTGTGAATAAAGCATCACTACATAAAACGACTTTTACTAGAAAGTGAAAAAAGAAAGGCCTTCTCAAAAGTGTATTACCTGGGCTAGCTTGGCCTTGACACTACCTGCAGAAGGAGACTGGCACATTGCACAGAAAGTACATAGAATACTTTGTTGCACAGTAGGTTCTACAAGCTTAACTAGGCTAAAAAGTCCCTCTATATCTTCATCACAGTCCAATAATGAAACCAGTGTTCCACTCGAACCCTGATTGGTGGTCGAGATGGCAAGATTCATGATAGTGGCTGCAACAACTTCCCCCAAGCTCTGGTGGGCATGGTGGTAAAGCATATTAAGCAACTGGCGCACTGCACCTTGTCTTATCATCTCCAAGCCATTCCTGGGTAAGCTAGAGAGATTCAAAAGGGCTTTGACAGCAGCAACTTTCATCTCAGTTTCACGATGTGATATCAACCGAAGAAGTGAATCCAATACTCCTTCCTCAAAGAGAGATGATTTATTATGATCAGTCAACTCCATCTCTCCTAATGTTGTTGCCATTATCAATTTGATATCATCTGGTCCTGTTATTAAATGCAATTAACAAAAAACCTTTCTAAGTCCGCACTTCAAAGAATGCCCTCATGAGCACACAAGAAGAGTATCAACCATCTCATAAATTAAAGGAAAAAGGTTTAATTTATATAGTAACCTGCAAATAGACGTTGCAACAGATACTTAAAGTAATTAGCTTTTGCCATCATGATAACATTTCCATCAGAGGATGAAAGATTCTCCAAAAGATCGGTTGCATCTTTGGCAGCTTGGATATCATCTCCCCTTGACATGGTAACTAAGAGAAGTACACAACCTTGAACCTTTCCAATTCGATCTCGAATTGACTCATTTTTTGATAGTTCGAGCAGTAACGCCACTGCTGACTTCCCCTCCACAATGCGGCGTCCAAGAGAGCGGACAATAGCTTCCATTCCATTATCAACTTCAACAATTCTTTCCTGCAAAATGTTTAGCCTTCACTACACTTAAGATCACTTATTGGAGTATGGCAATAAACGCTATTCTAACCAATCAATGCCAACTAGCAATTAGATCATTTATATCTACTCGACATTGATATTTTTACTACATCTCAATTAATCTTAAATGTTAGGTAATAAATGCCAGAATACAAATTACTGGGAGGAAATATGCATTATGAGGTCTGTAGAAAATATAACACATAAGAAAATCCATATTGCTGAAGTAAAAGGGTAACTACCTTAGCATCATTATTATCCTTTGCCAAAATGTAGAGCACCTGAAGAACTAGATTTCTTATCTCTCGACTTTTTGCCCCGAGAAGCTTAATTAGACTAGATATGTATTCCTCCATTAATACCCATTCTCTATGTATTTCTCTTTGTTCACAAATATCCTTTAACTGCTCCAGACAATTAAGAACTTCTTCATCGTCATCTGACAAGAGCTTTTGTTTCAAGGAAGTAATAGTGATCATTGTATTTCTCTCCTTCCATTCCTCAATTGACTGCCGCAAAGTTTTGTTAGGCCTCAACATTGAAGTATCCAATGAATTTAATGTTATGGGACATGAGTTTTCTTCAGTCAACCAGGTCTCTATGGCACTCCTCTCAAATGTATGTCCTGAAGGAGTCTCAACAGGATCAATCATTACTTCTCGGGTAATTGGGCAATAAAATGACTGAAGTGGTTCTAAAGGTTGACTTCCTAAAGAATTGCGCTTTGAGAAATACTTCTTTTCCTTATCCTCCCAAGAAGATGCAGCATCTGCCCTTTCCAACAGAGCAATTATCTGATCCATTTGTAGGGCTTCAGCCTGATTTTTCCTCAGTCGTGCATTTTCTATTTCATTTCTAAATTCTTCAAATTCTTTCTTCAGTGCTGAGTGTTCACTAGGTATTCCGATTGCCTCAGCAATTGAAACTAGCAAATTGTTGGCATAGGAGCGATCAACATTCCTCTCTTCAATTCCTGCTTCAATTTTCTGCAAAATTTCTTCTTCAGTTACTGCTGCTCTAAAATCTACATCGCGCATGTTGTCAATCAGTTGGACAATCTCTTCCTTAATACCTGAAGAGATGTGAAGTGAGGTCAAAGGAATGCAACTCAATGCCCGGCTCATCTCTTTGGTGATGCCCTCTATGCGCTTAGCAATAGATCGACAATTCATCAACAGATAAAACTTGTTCTTCACGTTGCATTCGGCAATAAGTTGCTTGGCCATCCTAGTCTGCTTGCTAAGAATCTCAACAACATTTTCCAAACTTTTGGAATCGCTTGTGTTGTTCTTGTTTAACTCTTTGAGAATAGGAACAATTCTATCCAAGTACAACGAAAGCTCATCCAAACTGCTCTTACCCACAATGACGTTCTTGGATGTACACACTACTTCAATCATGCTCTCTATGGTCTGAGAGAGAAGATCGTGACCAAATGATGAATTGGTAATCACATCCAACACCATCCTGGTGCCAACTAAATCCCTTGCAAACAAGCATTCAGATTAATCCCAAGCCACCATTTCTCAAGTCTAAACCAAATTGCTTGATAAAACTAAAATTTCGTCAGAAAAGGGGGCTTCTCCATCTAATCCAGGAAACCTACATAATTTTCTTAAAGAATCACAGTAAGAAGATTGAATTGAATTTATTGTTACATACTAACCCATGAAAGAAAGGAAATGACAATGGGAAATTTTCATAAATGGGTATTTCCATATGCTAAAGTCCCAAAGCTGCAAGAATATCGATAATGCAAAAGTTCAATTCAAGAAATTATCATTTTTCCTTGGAAACCAAACATAGAAAGAAGCTTACATATATTTAAAATATTTTCTATTTAATCATGCCACATAAGTCATTGACTCATAGAAAGAAGCAATTAACCTAAAAAAATGAAATGAAATATTATTTAGTCAATTGCTCCTTGACAAGTAAAAACTTACAAATTCAGTTTTTTCTTGCTTTTTTTTTTTTACGGTTTTTTCAATCTTGTAAGTCAAAATGCATTTTAATGTGATATTAGTGTATTAACCTGATTGCAATTATTTAACTTGTTCAATTGATAATATACTAATATATTTACTTCCTTCAAGACAGATTGCTAATTTTGTTTTAATGTTGGGCATAAGATTTTGCACATCATACATAGAAATTACTAGTTAAACTAAATAAAGGCTATAATTGAAGCATGTGTTCCATCCCAACTAAAAGCCTAAGTTGATGGTTGGATTGCATATTTATGTTTATATATTATATGCTCAACAGCCATAACATCTTCTTAAGAACCAAAAATTAACAAAATAAAGCACAATAAGAATGTATCTAGGTCAGATGTTGAACTTCAACAAGTGCAATAGAGGGCCATATTCATGATACGTTTTGGAATCTTGTTCAACTCCATTTCTCTTGATTCCATAAAAAATAAATATAATATTTAAATGAGTAATAACCTGAAGAATTGAGCATATCCATATATACACACACATATATACATAGGGTGAGTGTCCTTTGAAACCGTCTTACGGATCCTTATTCGTGAGACGGGTCGGGTCAATATAGAAATGTAATACTTATGCCAAAAAATGTAATACTAATTAAAAATAAATTGTTTGTTACTTTATAATACTTTTGAAAAAAATGTAATATTTAGGGGTTGAACAGTCATTTATAAGAAAAAGTATAATACTAATCGGGATAAATTGATTGATTGTTACTCATGAGAGAAACTGTAATACAAGGAAAAATGTAATACTTTTTTGATAGAAAAATGTAATACTTTTAAATCAAAATGTAATATTATAGGCTGAGGTTATTTATGAGGAAAATTGTAATACTTATGGCAGAAAGTGAAATACTTATGAAAAATTCAACTCGTCTTGTGGATCCTCTCATAGGAGATTTATATATATATATAGAGAGAGAGAGAGAAGGGGAGGGGGGAGGGGGGATAGTTACTACCTGTGCAAAATGACCAAAAGATTCTAATAACTGGAGAATCTCCGAAGATAAAAGATTTGGAATTGCAGGTGACCAAATAATGGTAACTATGCTGTTGAAAATTTGTACGTCTGTGTTCATAGTTATAAAGAAAAAGAAAATATATTTTTCCTCTTATTTCTTTCCCTTTCAGTTTATGTATTTTTCTTACAAATTATGCACTACAATTACTACCCACTGTTATATAACAATTGCAATAGTAATATTAAGCAAAATTTTATTTTACTTAGTAGACTAAATCCTTTGATCCGACCATACAAATTTTACAAGATGATGAAGGTTTTAGAATGAGTAGAGCCCCAAAAGACCGCTTTTGATTTATTGCTGTCAACAGTAGTTAAGACTTGAGCAAAACAGAAGAAGAAAAAAAAAAGGACAAGTCAAGCACAAATCAATTTTAATAGCAGCGAAATGGAATTAATTTTCGAGCGCAAATACTTGCAGGCACCTCAGAGAGTAAAAGAAAAAGAAATTTTACACAAACCAAGCATCAATCTCAATAAAAATACAGAGAACGAAGAGAAAAGATCAGAGATATTACCTCCGGAGATTTGTGTTGCAAGTTGCGAGGTTGTAGCGGCGACGGTGATGTCGATGGGGGAGATGAGGAGACTGTCAGAGTGATTTCAATGGGGAGATAATGGCGCGGCCATTGCAAGTGGTTAGATGAAGACCGCGGAGTCGAGGTGAGAGCAGGACAGGAGAGAAGACCATGGACATAGCTAAGTCAAATGGGTATTATTATGTAATATGGAAAGAGAATTGGGTTGAAGAGCGGGCTATCCGTATTTGACTATTTGGTACGTGTAATGGTTATATATGAACTAAGTTTCACCCTGCATATTGTGAATCCTGTCTAAATTAACATGTTATATATATTTCATTAACAAATTATGCACTTGTTACAGTTAATTATTATGCACATTTAGTTTATAAATGGAAAGTGGGTTTATTTGTCATTTTAATGCTATGATTTTACCTTACAGCTCGTTTGGTTCTCTGGAAAATATTTGAAGGAAATGGAATTCAAATTCCATGGAAAACAAATTACCAAGAAAATAGATTTCATTGTTTGGTTGGTGGAAAAGAAATTACATTAACAATTAATAGTGATAATATATTATATTATTATTGATCAGGGTAAAATAGTCTACTTGCTCAATCTTTCTTCCCAAACCCCATGGAAAACAAAATATCACCTTCTAACTGAGAATTTGTTTTCCTTCACTTTGGGGAACTCAAGTTCCAATGGAAAACATTTTCCATCCAACCAAACAACGGAAAAACACATTTTCCTCCCCTTCATGGAAAATCTTTTCTATGGAAAAAATTTTCCATCCAACCAAACACCCCCTTAGTGTTTGAACTGTTTTTAAGCATTCGAATTTTATTTTGACTTTAAAACTATCTAGGGTTCTCCGAGTATAATAGTTTTACCATGTTTAGTCATAAACTTTCAAATTGATCCCATAGTCTTTTGACTTTCAAATTGTTATCATCGGTGGTCCAAGTTAACCATTCATGGTCCTTCAACTATCAAAATTTAACCATTTGAGGTCCTTCTAGGAAGACCATTGCTGATTAAATTTTGAAAGTTGAAGGACCATGTGTGGTTATTAACTCATTTATTTTTTACTCTTATGTCCTAACGCAATCATTCTCTCTCAAAACTTCTGCCCACATAATCTTAATTATTGTGTTCATAATGTTGTTCATGTTCGTTGAGGCTTGAGGGTAATATAGTTTGAGTGAACTATATTACCGTAATCCATTTTATCATAGGAGAATAACGCTACAATATTTTTAGCACCCTCGTGAGGTAGTGAATCAGTTTTATGTTTACACATAACTTAGAAATTTCTTAATTTCATACCTTTGGACCTTGAGATTATTTTAACAGAAATTATAAATCCCGCTATTTTATATTTTTATATATTGAAAAAATCAACTTATTCTCGCTGCAATATATAACCTATAATATATTCCCTCTATATCTTTATTTTAATCGCATCGTATGTAGCTAGTTGCACAGCAACAACGACAATAACGACAACAATGATGATAATAATTTTTAAAATTAAATTATTCTAAAATTTATGTTTACACTAGTACACAAAAAAACACTTTTAATGTCAATTATTTATACTATACAAATTCGGTTAGAAAACAATGTTGTACAGTAAACATACGACATCGATTATATAAAAATCGACATCGTAAATTAATTTTAATTTTTTTAAAAATACATACAACGTCGGTTATTTCATTATCTTATATGCTCTTTTACATCTTTCATGCATAGTAAAGTTAAATAATTAATTTACTAATATTTTTACATAAATAGTTAAAATTATCCACTAGTAAAAATAGTTATTGCTATGAAAAATAAGAATAAACATTAGTCGTCCATCACCCAAATAAGGGGTAGTAGCATTTCTACAAATAAGTAAAAATTTACAGCTCAAATAACCATTCTAGCTAACTTATGTAACAACATTAAGACATTGCGATCTAGTGACATTCGGTGTCCCAGAAAACACTCTCACATGGATGTGGAAGTGGGTTCGAGCCGCGCAGTGGAGGCAACTGTTTTGTAGGTTGAGAAAGTAGCTATGAACAGATGAAATGACTTATCAGTTAGCCAGATTCATCATGATTATTATTCTTCTTGTGAGGCAAACTCATGTTTTTTTGTTGATAGAATCAAATTGTCTAGGGCGGCAGCTATTCCACAAGGCAATATCAAGATTTCCTTTTGAATCTTGAGACCAACGTACGGTTCAAAACAATACACTCTAATGAAAAATAATAATATTTCTTTATCTAAACACGTTGCACAAACTCAAACTTCAATTGATTTAACATTTTAGACCGACCCAAACTTAATTGACATTCAGACAAAATTGAAAAGGTCAAAAACTCAAAATAGGCGTATATAAGACTTCAATAGAGCGTCAAGTCAAGAACTCCGAGTAAGAACCCCAATACTCGGTTTAGTTGATACTTCTTTAAAAAAATGTCAACCATCTTATTTTATATACATAAATATATTAAGTGTGTGTTTAGTTCATGAGTTTACACACCATGAATAAGAATCAAAATCATATAGTGCTTGATCGATAAGTGATAACTTTTTTAAACACAACTATGAAATTTGATTACCTCTCCAATTAAAAACTCAATTCCATAATTAAAAACGCGTATTATTCAATCTTATTCGTAATATGATTTTTAAGTTTGGATTAGTGCTTTTAGATATTTTTGTTTTGAATTTTTTTTATTCATATTCGTGCTTTGAATGTCATTATATTAAGACCAATTGCCTTGATTTTTTATTTTTGTACTTTTAAAACATTTATTTCCATTATAAGATCATACATAATGAAAGATCAATATTGGTAATCAATCCAACTACCAACACATGCAAAATATTTTTCACCAAAACCCATTAACATTACAAGTATTCGATTCTCAATTCAATTCCGAGTCTCATGTGCCAAATAAGGTTCTAATGAGTATATAAACTATGTTGGTATAACTATGTTGGTACAATAATGTACATTAATAAGTTATACGATTTTTTTTTTTTTTTTGCTCTATAATGATAAGATATTTTCAAACCTTTTTTTTTTTAATAAATTTTTCTCTTTATGTACAAAATTTATTAACAGAATATTCATTCATTTATTATTATTATTGACTTGTTTTATTACAATATATTTTCTAATCTCTTAATAATAATTAGTGTTTTCTACCAGTGCAAGTGTAGCGCATGACATGTTTGGCTAGAAGAAAATATTTTTAATTTTTTTCAAATACTCCAATAGACACTTTTTTTTTTTAAGATGATTTAAATAGCCTATATTTAGCCTATATATGTTTTCCAGATCATAGGAATAGAATTTAAAAGTACATGTAGCAGAACTCAAAAAATACAATAGTATGCTTAACTAAACTCAAAAATAAATAAAGTAATTAATTTTCTGATCTTGCCCACAGGCCACGACCTGTTACTCAAAAACTAACCGAGCTACCATGCAGACAAGTAATTAGTTTCCTGCTTAGAATTCAATGGCAATATCAGAATCAGTATAAATCCCGTATACATACAACTTAGTCTTGGCTGTGATTTCATCAAGTAGTGCATATATCTGACTACATTTTGGGTGTGACTTATCTTCAACAATAAACTTATGAACTTGGCCTCCTTCCTCAATGAAGCTATAGCCTGCTGCCTTTCTGATTTGGGATCCCTTCATCACCTTCCTCAGCCGTGCAACGCCATCCCACCTCCCTGCCCTCGCGTATATGTTCGACAGGATGACATAGTTTCCTGGGTTCCATGGCTCCAACTCAAACAAGAACTCAGCTGCTTTCTCGCCCAGTTCAACGTTGCAGTGGAAACTGCACCCTCCTAACAGGCTCCCCCAAATCACTGAATCAGCTCTCATGGGCATGCTTTGTATGAGATCATAAGCTTCTTGCAGCTGGCCTGCGCGGCCTAAGAGATCAACCATGCATCCGTAATGCTCCAGTTTTGGAGCTATGGAGAATTGTTGTTCCATGGAGTTGAAGAGCTCCCGGCCTCTTGCAACCATGCCTCCATGTGTGCATGCCAAGATTGCTCCCACCAATGTAACATCGTCTGGTGAAATCCCTTCTCCCTGAGTATCAACACAATAAATTCGTGTTAGGATCAAAAGCTTACCACTGCGCCAAAAGTTATATATAGTGTGAAGGCACAACTACCGCTACATTTTCGAGATGCAAGGTGCTAGACTTGGCCTTGACTGGCCTTCCCCCAACAATCCTCTAACCACCCATTGTTGGACCAACAATCCCCTAGCCACCAATTGCTGAACTTGGCCCTTTACCGAGCCTCTGCCCAACAATCTCCTAACCACTAATTGCTAGATTTGGCTTTATCGGACTTTGCCCAACAATTTGTTTTAAAAATTTTGTGATCATTCCTACCATGTAATAAAATAGCTAATATACAAGAGAACTAACCAGCATTTGGTGGAAGAGATCGAGTGCTTCATTGCCTTTCCCATGGACAGCTAAACCCATGATCATAGTATTCCAAGAGCACAAGTTTCTCCTCTTGCCGATCTCAACAAACACTTCCATTGCTGCATCGAGTTTGCCACATTTTGCATACATTTCCAATACAGCATTACAAACAAACATATTCTTGAAGTATCCATTTGCCCTTGCATAAGCCTCAATCCTCTGCCCAAACTCTAATGCCCCAAGATTTGCACAAGCTGGAAGAACACTAGCTATGGTCACTTGATTTGGCTCTACTCCTTTCTCCTTCTCCAATTCTCTATAAATGGCCAGAGCCCTCCCATACTGCCCGTTCTGGGCGTAACCCGATATTATTGCAGTCCAAGAAATGACATTCCTTGAAGGCATTGTTGAAAACAAATGCAAAGCTTCCTCCATATTCCCACTCTTGACATACCCAGAAATCAAGGAGTTCCATGTGGGCACATCCCTTACTTTCATCTCATCAAATTGCTTTCGAGCCAAATGAACCGACCCCATCTTAGCATACATGTCAACCAATGCAGTTAAGGCAAAGACCTCAAATTGGAAGCCATGCTTGATGAAATCAGCATGAAGCATTTGGCCTTGCCTGGGACTGGAAAGCTTAGTGCAGGCAACAAAAAGGAAGGTGAAGGAGTGGGCATTGGGGGTGAAACCTCGGCGGCACATTTGAATGTAGAGAGACAAACAATGATCATGCGGACCATGGGAAGAGTATGCCTGGATGACCTTGTTGTAGAGGAAGATTGTTGGGTTAGGAATATCGTTGAACAGTTGGTGGGCATATGGGATGTTTGGGATTTCAAGAAGTTTTTCTATCAAGAACTTGGTAAAATCCAAACCGTTTCTAAGGGTGTGGGCATGTAATTTTTTCAGTTGGTTCATAAGGGATCTAATTGCTTATCAACATGAGACAATCCATCTAAATATCCATACAGGGTATATGAAATGCAGAGAAGAAAAGCAACAGACTCTCCTGTCCAAAAAAGTCAGTAGGATCAATCGTTTATAACTACTAATTAATACATAAATCAGGATATTTAAATTGATTTTAGGATTTGATATTATAATTGTAAATAATTGTTATAAAATACAAATTTTTGGTATTAAATTGTCAAAATTTGAAGGATAATAATTATTACGGAGTAATTATTAGGGGTGAGCAAACGGTCGGTTGGTTACATAACTGTTGGTTACATAACTTTAGAAAGCAAATTTTGACCATCATAACGAAGTAAATGCTATAACCGACTGAAACCGATCATATCGGTTAACCAAAAAAGGAACAATTGTACTAGTTAACAACTTAATCATACAATGATGCAAACCCATTAACACAGTGTTTGGAATTTCACACACTTGAAACTCCAATATTAATTTTCTCAAGGTCTCAAACACAGTCCGTAACTCCATTGGTTATTTTTTTAAAAAAAATTACATAAAATATTAATGAAGAATTAAAGAAAATTTTAAAAATTCCAAACACAATAACACACAGACTCCAAAATTAATTTTGAAACACTAACAGTAACAGCAGACTCCAGGATACAATTTTGTAAGAAATATGTACAAATTTAAAGTCGCAACAATTACAGCATATAATGTAGGAAATCCCTTTTAATTTTAACATGTAAAAAATGAAATTTACTTTGAGTCTGGGAGACTTGGAGTTACAGTGAGTCGGTGACTCAGTGAAGAAGAGGTGCAGTCTACAGAGGGCTGAAGGGCGAAGCTGAGGTGAGGTCTGACCGTTTGAGGATGGACTGAGGAGCGACTAGCGAGGGAGGACACCGGAGGGCGTGACCGCATGTCTGCCCTGTCTGCCTGACCGGAGTGTCGTTGAAGGAAGGCTTTAGGCATAGAAGCGGTGAGAGACAAGGGAAAAGTGAAGAATCATCGTGGAGAACATAACCTGAGAGCCGGAGAAGGGAATAATGGATTAGGAATTAGGAATTAGGGATTTAGGGATTTACTAGCAGGAGCTGTGGTTTGGGCATTTGTTTTTTATATTGGGCTTCTAGGCATTTGGGCTATTAATATTGGGTAGAATGAATGGGTGAACAACAGAGTGGCAGACCATGGTTATGTATGTATGTATGTAAGTCGGTTATCGGTCACCGACTGAAACCGAAACACCAAAACAGCAAAATAGCCGAAACACTGAAAAATTAATTTTTTTTTAATATTAATAACCGAAACCGACTGATAACCGACTTTTTCGGTCAATTCGGTTATCGGGCGGTTAGCCGATATTTTGCTCACCCCTAATAATTATTACTAGGGGTGGGCAAAACGGTTCGGGTAACCCGAACCGAAAAACCAATTGGTTCTAGTTTTAGAAGAATCGAACGGTTCGGTTTGGGTTTTAACCGAACCGAACTGGAATCAAACAATATATATATATATATATATATATATATATAATATTTGGAATAAGAAGTTCCAAACTGGAAATTAAAATTATAGTTTTTATATTTTATTTTAATTTGTTTAAATTGTTAATTTGTTATGTTAGTATTTAATATTTAGATATTAGATTTTCGATTTGGGTTATGCGATGTTTCATGCATAGTTATTATGACAGCCCATTAAGTTGCGGCGTCCTTTGATCGCCTTGTCGCCTAAGAAATGTTAAAATTCGGGGGTCTTAAACCGAAGCGAACTAAATCCGAACCGTTGCAAACCGAACTCTAATGTTAAACCGAATGGTTTGATTTTTTTTTAAAATAAAAACCGAACCGAAAAAAAAACCGAACCGAAGACCGAAATGTCAACCCCTAATTATTACAAGGCATAAATGTTTTTTTTTTTTTTACCAATAAGCCTAAAACTTTTAAAAGACAATAATTTAAACCAAAAAAATTGTAAAATAGACTATAAATTTAAATTTTTTTACATAAGGCATATGATATTTCCACCAAATGAAATTAATCCAAATTTGTTCAAATCTTGTTCACAAAGTTTAATTATAAATTCACTTTTTCAATTATGAACAAACTACACAGCAAATAATACAATATTGAAGGCAAACATAATTGAATTTAAAAATTCATAATAGTCTACCAAAAATGTAAAAGAAAGACATGTAATGGATAGCTACTAAAAAATAAATTTCAATTTATACCACATGTATTGTCATTGGAATCATTGTGACTGGTTTCTTCAACTCTAAACAATATAAGCATTTTAAGTTTAAGAGAGTATACTTGTTTAATTTACTCACAAAATTAACAAATTCCTATGTTAACTTTTTGTTTGATTTAGTTCCCTAACTATAAAAACTTTACCTTGTTTGGTCTTTCAGTTAGTTTTTCCATAGTTCTCTATCAAATTCAGAGGCAAAGTCGTCTTTTCAAGCTTTGGCACATTAAAGTATCTATGTTTAACATTAAAAAAATAATCAAAATCTTCAAATCATTCCATACTAGATTGATATTAAAATAAGGTTGCATCTCAATCAAGGTGGAATTTGAATTCTGATTCGTAGTTACGTTTGTTTCCACCTTTCTACTATTTCTTCGCTACCGCACCTACCACAACAATGACAATCAACACTCAAATGACATTCAATAAGTGGTATAATCTCTAAGTTTAATAAGGGCGAGTAATGTTGTTAAATATTTATAAATTTAAAATTTCTATATTAACATATAAGAATCATAAGTATTTAAAAAAAATATGAAGAAACACTTTATTATATGTATACAAATGGACACGTTTACATTAGAACGTATTTATTTGGAAAATTAAAAATCAATAACTTTATTTAAAAAAGTATACTTCATAATATAAGTGAAATTTGTAACAGTATAGAGTTAATTTCTATATCCTAAAAAAAATTCTAAAGCTAAACTATAAGTACTAAATCGCAAACAGTAAAAACTAAAATTCTTAAACCAACTAAAAACAAATCTCTAAACCAAAATAAATAAATAAATGAATTATAAACTCTAAAATGTGATCCGAATTATACAATATGTTTACATTTGGTGTAATACACTTTATATTGTTGCAAATTACACTTTTAAAGTTGAATAAAACTACTAAAATGACATCATAAATTTTTTGACCTTGATGATGATGGAAACAAATGACATAAAATTCAAGCAATAAAATCTAAAAATGACATATTTGAGGATTTAATTGTACCATTTAAAAATTTAAGGGCTTAATTGACTTTTGGCTTAAAGTTTAAGGGCAACCTTTTCCATAAAAAAATGATTCAAGATATTTTTTTAAAAAATGAGACAATTAGAGTGAATTGAGTATTTGAAAGCATTCCATCAAATGACAAAACAAACAAAAAAATTTGTTACAAGTATTATTTTTGGCTATATGGTTTAGCTCATTTCAAAAAAAGATATAGAGCTAAACATCACAACTTGGTGGAAAATCTGTAATCAAGTATATACACCAATCCGAAAAAGAATGAATTCCTTCATTGAGATTTTCACTTTTCAGCGTACTCCAATGAACTGTTCCTGTGCGATTTCTCTAGGCAGTGTGGAAGAGCTACTTTCGCAAAACTTGTGAAGAATCCTAATGAGCAATCTTGCTTTCTTCCTCGCCTGAGCGGTTCCCTCCGACACCAGTGGGTAGAGCCTGGGCATTAGGGACTGGTCCCTGGCCAGAACCGCCACCACGTCTCGGCCGCAATGGGTGCACAGAGACAGCAAGATGGAGACGCAGTATTCTTTCCCAGGACGAGAACTGACGGTCTGCAATTTGGTCGAGATTACCGGCACTGCGGAGGCCTGGAGCGCCGCGGTTGATCCTTCCTTGGTGTCTGTTAATGTGGCTAGAACGGCTAGAGCGTCTGTTATGAGGTCTTCTTTCTGGGAAGAGGATAGGAGGTTAACGAGAATCTCGATCGCGTTAGTTGAAAGAATTTTTTTGTGGTTGGTTCTGTGGTTAACTAGCAGGGCGAAGATTGCGACAATGGCGTTCTTTTTCCCGCACGGTGTTCCGATTTTCATGAGTTCGATTAGGGCTTCGATTAGCCCCGGAGTGTCTCCGATCTGTTTGCGGTGTTCCCTGGCTGAGGAGAGGTAGAAGATTGTCGCCGCCGCGATTTGCTTGGCTTCCAATTTCGCTCCATTTTTAAGGACTTCAAGGATAGGGTTTAAGCCGCGGTGTTCAACGATCGCTGCCTTGCCGTTTGAGTGTTTGGAGAGCTTGAGAAGAGCAGAAATTGCGTTTTCCTGCGTGGATGGATCGGCGCCTTCGGCGGATCTGAGGAGCTGCAGGAGAGGCGGGATGGCTCCGGCGTTAATCAGGCAACAACGGTTGTAAATGTTTGATTTCGCCAGCAAACGGATTTCGTAAGCCGCCTTGTTTCTCTGCTCGTCGGAGCCGGAACGGAGGCGGCGAGCTAGGAATTCCGAGAGGAATTTGATGGCTTCAGCCGCGGCTGGACTTCCGGGGACGATCGTCCGCGATATATCGCAGCTCGTTTTACGGGATTTCGACAGGGAGATGCCGTTATCGGAGCAGAACTGTTGGATGAGCTTCCGGAGAGTTGAATTAGGGATTAATTCGGTGCTCGTCAATGTCTTCCCTGTTTTAGGGCACAGGAGGTTGCCGGAACTGAGCCATTTCTGAATCGAAGCGCGATCGTACGTCTGTCCGGTGGACACCGTCACCGGATCAGTCATGAGTTCCAGCGAGATCGGACACCGGAAATCCTCTGGATTCAGACAACTCACCGTCTCGGTGCTGTTCATCCCTTCCGATTGATCAATGTTTCTGCCATAACTACTGTCCTCGAACAGAGCTCCCCTGCAATAGCTCATAAGCCCGACTAAACCGCTAAGCAACGTCACTTCTCTTCCATGATTCTCTGAGCATTCCACACTGATCTCTTCCTCCAAGAATCTAATCTCCTTATGACATTCTCCCCAATTCGTAACACCAATATAATCTAGAACTTTCTTAATGAGCAACGGATCCGGCTCCAATCTATTCTCGAACTGATTCAATATCAAAATGACCCATTTCATGGCATTCTCGTCATCAGAATCGAGCTCCATTTTTCCCCTCTGTGCCTGATTAGCTACCATGAGAACTAGCTCCTTGATTTCGCCGGAAACCCCAATGGACTGCAACGGAAGAACATCGAGGGCGGTTGCTACGGACCTAATCAGAACCCGAAATTGAGTAGCAACCGAAAGCGCCTTCATTAGAATCCACAACTTCGCACCTTCTCTGGTGCAATCTTCCAATAAGAAGTGAATATTCTGGAACGTTATGTGCAGCTCTGAGAGGCAGAGGACTATGGAGTCTGAGATGCAGGGGAAATGATCGCGAATTTCCTCGAAGAAAATCAAGAGGATTCCGATTTGCCTGATGGTTTCCCGGGCATTCCTCCTCTGTGTGGAGAAGAATTTGGATTTGAAGCTGCATATGTTTCGAGACAGGGCGATGAGTGAGCCGAGAAGCGTCGCCGCAGAAATCCCCTCGCACGGATGCACGGCTGGAAACGTCAGAATCCGGCGATCATTCCGGTCAGATTTCATCGGAAATTCTGAGATTTTTTGCGCACTATGTTTTCGTTAAGAAGACAAACATGAAATTTTAGGAGGGGTTCGGTTATAGGCTATATATAAAGCGATTGAACTTCAAAAAACTAATAAATAAATAGAGGATCTCAAAACGACGCGTGGCATGAATCTAGGGGGAAGGAATTGGCTGCGTGGACTTGAGATGCGAGACACGTGCAGTGGACACGTGTGATGGACTGATAGGGTGATGATGTTTCCTAGATCGTGGGGTTTTGGGTCGGGTGGGATGTTTCGGGTTGATCAGTTATCACACTGAGATGACGCGTAACTGGGACCCAGTTTGCCGACCTATTGTACAGGTGGACTCCCGCTAAATGACGTGTTGCCTCAGACAACGGGAAGGGGTGTGGTCAGTGATGCACTGTGGATGATGAGGACTAAGGATTTCATATTTTCATCTATTTTTTTTTTTTTTCTAGATTTTGATCTTCCTAATTCTACTCTTCATTTGAGAACTTTTTAGATCACAATTAAGGATGTCAATATTAGTCCAAACCCAATATGCTAGCCCGATAAAATCGAAATCAACTTGTCCATGGTCCGAACGCAGTCGTTATACTGTGGACCATGCATCATGGCTGATACTGCAGTTGTATTGAATGGATACTGCAGTTGTGTTGAAAGGGAACTGCAGTTGTGCGGAACAAAGGTCGTTTCATCTGTCTGAAACTGCAGTTGTGTTGAACTGATACTGTAGTGTGTTGAATGGATGAAACGACCTCTGTTCCGCGCAACTGTAGCTTCCTTTCAGCACAACTACAATATCAATTCATCATAACTGCAGTATCCGTCCAACACAACTGTAGTATCAACCATGACCATGGTCCACAGTATAATTTGTCGTCCGAACATGCTACCCCGATAAAAAAGCATTTTAAATTGTTAAAATTTAAATTTTTAAATATAATTGTGATATATAATTAGATATAATAGAAAAATTGTCACAAAACACAAAAGACTTGGTATTAAATTGTCAAAATTTAAATATAACTATAGCCCGACATAAAGATTTGAACTTTTTTCATTGATAACGACTCATAAGAGTATTTGGTAGAGTATTAAATTAGCATTATTAGTTATAAAAATGCCTTTCTAAAATACGTTCACATACAAAACAATTTCATTCATAATATATTATTTTATTCTGTTATTAAACAAGTTTTATTTTAAACTAGTTCAATCAATTAAGTTTCTAAATGTTTCGTGTACCCATGGATGTTCACACCTAATTAGGCAGCAACAACATCTTATGACATCAGTTTATCTATGTTGGAGATATTAGTCCATTACTTCGTTGTATGACCACGAACATACCTGAAAGAAGCTGCCTAACCATTTCCCTCTCAATATCTGTCAGTTTCAATTGCATGTCTACACAACACGCGCAAAATTAAGCGTTTATTATTATACTAAAAGTTATAGCTAGTAAGAAAAGTGTAACTTTATTTCTTTATACTTGTGTAGCAGTCAACACCACGTTTCAATGACAAGATACTCGACTTAACTCTCCATGCCGCCGCTGTCCAACGCTATTCATAGCGAGTTTTTTTTTTTTTTTTTTTTTTTTTTTTTTTTTTTGTGTGTTTTTAATTTAATAATAAATGTAACTATTATTATTATTATTATTTTTGAGAGAATTATTATTATTATTATTATTATTATTATTATTATTATTATTATTATTATTATATTTTGAGAGTGAGTTGAAATTGTATGGATGCAAAGAAAATAATAGAGAATTGTAAATATATTGATACGACAGTATGTTTGCCTTTGAGGTGAGAAAGAATTGTAGGGAAAAAAATAATTTTATCCTTTCACCAATATCTTCATCAGTGCAGTCAATCTAAACGTGCAAAGTTAGACTAATTCTCTAGAAAAATCTAGTGAGTGTTTGGTATGTAATACATATTTTAAAAAAAAAAAAAAAAAAACTTCTCAGTAAAAATGTCCTGAGATTGTGAGATAAGGTAAATCGCGAAATGTGCCTTAATGAAACAAGATCTAAGTGCATGCTTTTTGCCCTAAGGTTAAGATCTTTCTCTATTGAGACAAGATTTAAGCGCGTGGTTTTTGCCCTAAGATTGAGATCTTTCTCTATTGAGGAGGTTGGAACCTGGATATTTGCTAGCTCAATCTGCTTTTGACCATTATATTGAGTACGTTGATTCATAAAAAAAATTACATTTTTGCTAAAATTAAAAAAAAAAAAAAAGCGTATCTGCCGTGTGGTTGGGCTTCTCAAGTGCGTTTGTGCGGTTGCTTAGGTGTGCAATTTTCCTTCTTAAGGTGCGTGATTTGTGTGCTTAAGGCGCGTTAGTGTTGAAACTTAAAAGGTGTGTTAACCTAAAGCTTTAGGTTCGTGATTTTCCTTCTTAAGGTGCGTGATTTGTATTCTTAAGGTACGTCAATGTTGAAACTTTAAGGTGCCCCATGTTAAAACTTTAGATGCGTGCGTGGTTTGTGTTCTTAAGATGCTTTTTTTTTTTTTTTTTATGTGCTTAAGGTGCGTGGTTTGTGCACGGAAGGTGCATCATTTAAAAACTTTAGGTGCATCAGTGCATGATTTGTATTTTTAAGGTATTTTGTCTGCATGCTTAAGGTTCGTGGTTTGTGTACTTAAGATGTGTAACTGCACAACCGCACAGAAAATTATACCCGCATCTGAACCCTTCCACACACACACACACATATATATTACATATTTAAAATATCTCACACATGAAACGGTTTCACACAAATATTTATGCTACAAGAATGCAATTTTTAAAGACAGTATCATCTATTTCTTGCAAAGTTTAGCAAACAATCTATCCGGCCTGCAATTAATATAATTTACATTTTTTGCATGTATTAGATGTTTACATTCAGAAACTAACGTATTAAAATATTAGTATACTTGTTTTGGTGATAAAGTTAGTTAGGATATATTTTCAACTATATATGATAGCTAATTCTTACAGGTAGACCCTAGAGGCATCTCATGAGAGCTTGACATTTGGTTAGCATGGCAGCAAGCGATAGTTACGTTGGAGAAAATGCGTGTCGAATCATGAAAAACATGGTAAATGACGACCTAATCTCAAGCTTTATTTCCCATTCCCTACCAAATGCTCATCTGGAATTTCAATTCCACGCCAAAATCTTTCAACAAGCTAAGTAATATTATTTAAAGAGTTTATAGGATGGTCTGGTGTATGATATATATATAATATAATAATATTATTATAACCCAAAAAAGAAAATGTTTCCAACATATTTATATATTTTTATCTTTTAGAAAAGTAAAAGATGATTTAAAAAAAAAAAAAAAAAAAAACCTAATCCAAATACGAATTTTTCTTTATACTTCACTTGAAATTAAAGTTGATACCATCAAAATGAAATTAAACTTTTGTTGTGATATTTTTACCATTTAAAACTAGAAATAATGTATATAAAATTCATCAATAATGTAAAATATAATTACAGGTGTATTATTTTATGTTCAATAGAAGCCCATGCATGGTCACATCCTGTTTTCTAACTAATCAAATTTTTTTCCACCCAACCCAAGGGCTCCCACGTCCCAGCTCGAAAGAGCATTTGAGATGATCTAAATTATGGTAACTCAACTGAACATAGAGGCTAGACATTTGCTTACTGCGCACAAGGAGCCCCTCACTTTGAGAGATTGCTCCCACTGGTGAAACTCCGTCCCTAGTCTAACTAATAATCAAATTGATCAAAGTAATGGGAGCCCCTGGTCGGGTTGTGTTGCTATTTAGAGAGGACCTCATAGGTGTCCTGAGCGCGCGGATTAGAGAGTCTTGATTTTTGAAATGACAAGAGAAATAATGTTAGTTTGTGTTGGGCAAATTACACCAGGCTACCATGCATGCAGCCCGGTTCACCTTGCATTATGAATCACGATCTAAAATGATATTCAAATTATGTACTTGTAGTTAACATATTATATACTTATGTACTAGGAGTTAACATATCATGTACCGTCAATTAACAGATTGTGTACTTGTAAATAGAGAAGGTACATATAATATATTAATTGTAACATTAACATATATTACATATATAATTTATTAACTGATGAATATATATAATATTTTAACTACACATGTACATAATTTAAATGCCATTTTGAACCAAAATCCATAATGCAAAATAGACTCTAGTCTATGTTACGTATAACAATTGCTTATGTTGTTGCGGGGCTTCCTCGTCCAAGTTAATGTAAAAAAAAATGATCATCAAAAGCAAACTCAATTCTCATATTTTATTTTAAGTAGTATAGTATTCTTTAATTAAGCACTTGGCGCTCATATATTTGTATAGAGAATAAATTTAATACATCCACTCAATTCTTGATAGTAATATCTCTTGTTGTTATTGTGTGTGTATATATATAGCCCACTATATATATAAAGTTAGAAATAAAGAAAACAAATTAAACTGCCCTTCACAAAACAAGCTAAGGTGGAATTGAACTTGAAATATCTATCCTATCCTATCTTCATTTTTTAGCATTTTTAGGTCCCCCAACATTGAATCAAGACAAGTGGCCGCATGTTGTGGACCGGAGCTTTGAACCTAAAATATCCCCATTTGGATACACACAACAAATTTGACCTGCAAATTTACTTTGAGTCAAATGAAAGCCTACTGGCTACTACTACCACAATTGTTATACCATGAATCAGGGTCTCTTACATTATATACCATGATTTAAAAATTATATATCTGCACTTGATATATTCTATATTTGCAGTTAATCGTTTATGTATCTGTAAATAAATTGAAGGCGCATAACATGTTAACTAAAAACACATAAACTATTAATTAACTGTAGGTACATGATATGTTAATTGCAAACACATTATATATTAACAATATACTTCGTAAAATGGATGTGTCTGCAATTAATATATTCTGTACTTACTGTTAACAATTTATGTGTTTGTCGTTATCATTTTATTTGTCTGTATTTAACATGTTATGTGCTTTCAATTTATTTATAGATACATAAACTATTAATTGCATGTATAGAATATGTCAACTGCATGCACATAATTTGAAGGTTATTTTAAACCGAGATTTACAACGCAAGGTATACTTGATCCATGGTATACATTTCCCTACTACCAATAGTCCCTCTAGCTTCTCTACAAGGTCAACGTACTCCAAGTGCTATATGTCACTTGACAACCAACAGGCATGCATGGCAACATGATAATTGATTGATTATATTACAATTTTTCTATATTCAACATTGATCCGAATATTGTAATACTTAATTATTTATTATTTCTTTACACAATCATTAATAGAAAGATTTTGTATATACATATGACATAACATTGTAATATAAATATACAAAATAGTTAATCTTTTTCTCCCTTTCTTTTCTAATATACACATACTCACTTCCTTTCTTTCAAACTTCACCAATCTCATGCATTTTTTTTATAAGTTTAAAATCCAATTAAATTTAATCATCACTCACCGTGAAGTGAATTTCATGATTTGAACCTTATACTTATAGCTTGTTGTTGCTAACAAAACAAAATTTATAATCGAACTTATTTTGAGTTGGTTAACTGCAAAGGCTTATTTTTCTATTTTTATCATATGAAGTTATGCCCATGAACGAAAACAATGCTTTGATTGACGCGAGGTCGCGAGCTAAGAATTAAGATCTAGCTAGTTTCCTGGCTAAAAGATTTTAATTATAGAATATGATTTCACATCACAATTTATAATTTTCTTTATAAATTCTAACAAGCAAAGTCAAAAAACATCATTAATAAAGGAACAAACGGTCTAAATCCTATAGCTCAAGGAAACGTTAATATGATGGTGAGATGCAAGCTGCCCTTCTCTATCGGTCAATATCATGATGAGGCTTATTGTGATGTTGTAGACATGCAAAGGTGCACGCATTATTGTTGTGTTTGATTGGAGACTTTTGTACCTTATTATGATACTTTTCTACTATTAGACACAGTGATTAATCCTTTCGATGAATTATAAATCAGACACCTATAATTTAAGGATCAAGGATCAATCCCTTGACACTTTGTTAAGAATGGATGCATGTGTTCCTTTCACTCAACTCAAAGGTCAAATTTAAGGTGCGTGATTTTTGTGTTTAAGGTGCATCAGTTGTTAAAACCTAAATGTATGGTCTAAAGCTTTAGGTGAGTGGTTTTCTTTCTTAATGTGCATGATTTTCCTTCTTAAGGTGTGTGGTTTGTGTGCTTAAGGTGCGTCAGTTGTTGAAACTTAAGTGCATCGGCCTAAATCTTTAGGTGCGTGATTTCCCTTCTTAAGGTGTGTTAGTTGTTGAAACTTAAGGTACGTCGACCTAAGGCTTTAGGTGCGTGGTTTTCCTTCCTAAGGTGCGTGGTTTTCCTTCTTATGATGCATTCTTTTCCTTTATTTTATTTATTTATTTATTATTATTATTATTATTATTATTATTTTTGCAATTCCAAAACACAACCAATATTCTTTATAAGATTTTCTCTAAAAAGTCATATTTATGTTAATGCAGTTTAAGGTGGGTAGATTAGAAGCTTAAGGTGAATCAGTTTAAAATTTTATTTTAAAGAGCATTGATCACCGCACAACCACTTGAAAAACTATCCTCACACCTTAATCTTCCCCTATATATATATATATATATATATATATATATATATATATATATATATATATATATATATATATATATATATATATATATATATATATATATATATATATATATATATATATATATAAAATTTTTATTCTAATTCTTATTTATTACCAAACAAAGAGACTTCTTAAACTTAAACTCATTGCCATATCAAATATTTGATTCAAATTACCATTCCAATTTTAATCTTTAAACCAAATGATGCCGGTGGTAGGATATTGACTTCTTGGGTAACAACTAATGGAGAAAGTAGTATATTGAATAGATACTACACTGTCGATAGTACTAGAAAAAAAATGCTGCCTGTGTTATTTTTAAACGATATACGTACCATAGTTATTTGATATTGTAAAACTTATTATTTATACAAATTATCTGTTTAACAATATTATTTAAAATGAAACAAAATTGATGGAAGAAGCAATTGGGCGAAATCCAGGCAAGTGATAGGAATGTGATCCAGGAGCTGTTTTGACAGTTGGACCAATAAAAGGCGTACAAATAGTACGCGTTTGATGGGCGTAATTACGCGTGGATTAGGGCGTCATTGATTAGCTAAGAATCAGTATATATTATCTCTAATAAGTCCAAATTACACGTAAACACCTGGCTGGCTTTAGTTCGTAGGACAAAATCGTACCGGTCAATGGGATGCAATTGAATGGGTACGTGGCGTGCTTTGGACCGAAGTCCGAATGGCTGAAAAGTAAACAAACACTGGATTTTAAGTTTTTTTTTTCCCTCAATTATAGAATTTTAGTGTTTTTTATTTTTTAAATAACTTTCTCTCTTTAACTGTTTTAAAATACATACTTAATTTTAAATTATGATTTTAGTGCTTGGAGCTATAAAATGTAATTTTTACAAAAAGACATGCTAATAAGACAAGGAATATGAATCAAAGTGCAATTGATGTTCATAGTTTTGCTGCTGAAAGAACAAAAATCGCGAAGTTTTTTTAAAGATAGTGTATTGTTTTGTAGTAGTTAAAAGACAAACTAAATCAACTAGAGCTATATATTGATGGACTAAACACAATTTTTTTCTTATTATTAAATTTTGCTGTATCAAAAAGGCACTATGCGTACTATTATATTATATTATTTTATTTTTTTAAATGTAGTGATTTTATTTTATAAATGAAGTGATATTTATTCTTTTAATAATATAATAATCTTAGCAAACTGCGTTGATGACATAGATTTTTAGGTCGAGGTCACTTGGTAATTTTAGATTTGTCCAAAGGGTTGCAAAAAAAAAAAAAAAAAAAGTCCGTTTTCAAAGGGAGAAGATCTATCATAAGCCCCATGCATGGAGTTTTGAACTACAAGGTAAGACAGTAAAATCTTGGGTCAATAACTCATCATTTACCGTTATTATACGGTATATAGAAAAAAAAAAAAAAAAGTGGCATGAGTTTAAAGCTTATTTATTAAACAATTAAGAGCAGTATTAATAATATTTTTTTTAAAATAGAAGCTAAGTAATTTCACTTAATCAACATTTTACGCTCATTGTTTCTATGCTGTTATTGCTATGTCATATACTTTGTTAGATCATATCGTTATTATTACGTCATTTACCGAACTACTTCATCATATAACAATAATATACCACATCATCATGCACATGAACTTGTGAACCATGTTTAGACGGCCCATGCCAGTGGTGCATTGGTTTAAACATTAGAATCAAAATGTTAATTAGAATCAAATATTGACTAGTAAGGGTAATGAGTTTAAGTAGAATGGCTCGCTTTAATTTGTTTGGTAATAAATAAGAATTTGAATCAAAATAAATAAATAAATAAATAAATATAAACACACACATATATATTCCATATTTAATGCATGAACAATGATTTTTTTTATTTTTTATTTTTTTCTCCCTTAGTTTTGATTCTATTGTTCAAAAGTAGTGTAGTAAGAAAGGTAATGAATTTTGTAATTACTAAAGAATTTGAATTCACTAATAAGATAACAAAAATAGACAAATAAATATACTAATAAATATTAGAACTCAAAAAAAAAATAATAATAATAATAAGATGCAAAAATCCCGACCAAACCCGCCTTAGATCATATTCTCATCTCTAACTAAACGACCCATGAATGACACGTACGCCGCAAGCATTATATATCGAAAGCATTTTCATGCTACATGCATTGCTTGTCTTTTTGTTGCGGCAATGGTCTATCTCATCGCAATAAAATATGCATTTTGTCCTTTTACATTTTGTTTAGCATGGATTGGTAAATTATCCAATCACTAAATAACAAAATATAACTTGAAAAATCAAGAACGCGCGCGCACACAAATAAACAAACAAACAAATATCTCTCTCTCTCTATATAGAATATGGCTCTCCGGTCTGGTCACTCTATGCGGCTGTGCGGTTGAATCTGTGTCATACAATTGAATTAATCTGATGGTGGCAATTGCAGTTCACGCATATTAAGTGAGTTTTTTTTTTATAGTTTTAGTATCTATATTGAAATGGTGTATTTTAGTACATGGTGTGGTGCGTTTTAATACATGTTGTGGGTGCGTTTTATTACGTATGTTGGTACATTAACTATGTTATGGAATAGTGTGTTTTAGTCCACCCGCTGGTTCATTTTCATATGTAGAATGATGTGTAACTGTATTGTGGAATTGTGTGTTTTAATCTTTCCTCTGACCTCTGGTGCATTTTAATACGTAGACATATGTGTATTTTAACAGATGTTTTCTAATAAGTGTAATAGTGCATGTTTATAATATGGGATGAAGATTTTCATAAGTGAAATTGTGCATTTTAACACACATTGTGATACATTTTAATACGTAGAATGATGCATATTTTAGCACATGTTTTCTAATATAAAGCACATTGTGGTACATTTTAATATGTAGAATGATGGATTTTATTATGTATATTGATGAATTTTAAGTGAATATGTAGGTGCATTTGGTTATAGTGTGAAATGGTGTGGTTTATCAGTTCTCTGGTGTATTTTAGTAGGTCTTTTAGAATGGTGTGTTTTATAACATATGTATATATTGCGCGTTGATTTGATGACTTATGTAATCTAATGGCTGAAAAAAGGCTGCACGACTAATTATGACTCAGACTAAATAAAAATTAACCTAAAAGTCAAACATACTGAAATTATGGCCATAGCCTACAAAATGCATTTCCCACTCGTGTTTTGCACACGGAATCCACCACGATTGTGGTGAAGCCCATACATGGTCAAGAACCTTGTAGAAAATTCGGTGGAGTACCTCAAGTGGCAAGTGAGCTCTCTTTGTGGGGAGGAATTTCTGAAAAATTCGGGTTCAATTCTCACAAGTGACGATTCCTCCTGGGCCAGCTCCCGTGCCTCCCAGCGAACGTGGGTGGATCCCGGACCGTTAAACGGACGGAGAGAAAGACCCTGAAAAAAAAAAAAACAGAAGTTTTAAGCATGGTTTTGAGCATTTTATCATAGTTTTAGACCTATCTTCAAAGCTCATTCATTTTTTTTCTCTTTTCTCCCCTTAAAATAGGGTTAAATTAGGGTAGATTAAGAGTTTTAATCTTCATTCCAATGCCAAGAAACATTGTATTTTAACAATTCCACTCACTGCAATAGATAAGTTTTCCCCTTTAAATTTATCTCTATTTCATATCAAGCTTTATGAATTGTGCTTCACCATTTATTTTGTGCTCTTATTTATAATTTCATGATTAGCTAGTTGTTTTATATTCAAATTCGGTTTGATTTCTTGGTTATAATTCTCTATTGATTTGGTTTTCATAAAGGGGCTATTGCATTGAAATTAAATAGTTAGGTTTTCTGATTGGACTAGCTTCTTTATGACTTGCATGCATAGTTAATGTTTAAATTGCTCTCTAGTGTTCGCGCAAACACTATTCTTAGAGGACGATAACTCTATGTATGTTAACGTCTCCTTTCATACAACTCAGACCTTCTCAAGATAGTTGTTGCAATCTGCACTTTTTTCAATAATGGCCTGCATGGAGATATTGAGCATATATGGGTCGTCCTATATATTCTTCCTTCGTTTCCTATTACTCTTAGTATACTAGCGGGACTAGCCTCATTTGGTGGACAATCTTGAGACTTTACCTTGCTGAGACTTGAGAGAGAGAATATGAGTTTCAGGCTCAGCTCCATTGTTATTCCTCTTTCAATTCCTACCTGCTTACTATATATGTTAACCATGCATGCTTAATTTCCATTATATTAATCAACCAAGCTTGCCGCAGGAGGTTAGTTGTGGGGTGGGTTGTTCTTATAGTTAATTAGACTCTTCTTTTCTATTTTTTCAATTTATTTTCTTGTACATACAGGTTTAGGGCGACATAATCAGGCTAATTTAAGGACAAAATAATTAAATAAGCAAAGCATAGGAGCCAGTAAGGAATGACAATTTCTGGCAAAAATAATGTCAGAAGTGGGATTTGAACCCACGCCCTCTCACGAAGACCAGAACTTGAGTCTGGCGCCTTAGACCACTCGGCCATCCTGACTTCATTGTGTGTAAAGTTTTCAAAATTACATTTTAACAATTCATGAACATGATTAGCAATGCAATAATACAACTACCCAAACGGCCAAACCCACTTGTTTCGAAAGTAATAGCATGATACCTTCACTTGTCACGAGTATTGAGTACAAGTACTTTATTACTGTTTGAAACCTATCCGAACTTGAAATGAATATTCTTTTATCTACATGGACTCAATTAGTTATAGAACTACTCGAACTTGATAGAGTGATAAGTATACCCGTCTTGAGTATTGAGTACTGGATCTATTAACTCCATTACTATCAGAATCCTACCTAAATTTGTGACGGGTATAGTATTCTTTTATATATCTACCGAACCCAATTAGACAATATATATCCAAGTCCATGATATTAAGATTCAAAAAAAGTCAAGTAGCGAAAAATGTTCAACCAATTGCCATCCCTACAAAGTCAAATTGGTATTTTCTCTAAAACAATTGAGACCATCAAAGTTGAAGAGCAGAAAGTCTCACTTTAATATCCATAGATGTCCAAATTAAGCAAAAAAGTGCATAAGCAGATGGTGGATTGGATATTAGTATGAATGGTAGATGAATTAAATCCAGGCTGGGTTTTTGAGGGGAGTAACAACAGCCTTCACTTGTAAGTAGTTGTTAAGGCTATACACACCTTTCTCCCTGCCATTGCCGCTCATCTTGTACCCACCAAAAGGAATCGCCGCATCAAACACATAATAGCAATTGATCCACACAGTCCCAGCTCTCAATCCCCGCGCTAGAGTGTTGGCCTTATCAATGTCGTTTGTGTAAACTCCGGCTGCAAGCCCATAATGCGTCTTGTTTGCCCTCTTTATTACTTCATCAATGTCCCTGCACCCATGGCGTACACCCACGTCAATGTTCAACCTTGCTAGGATAAATGCTTACCATTTGCCAATATTAACATGACACAGTTTCACTCTTTCACGTTACCACTTGTTAAGATAAAGTGTTTACCACTACGTCAAAAGTTATAGTTAGTAGCGAAAACGTAACTTTGTTTCCTTACACCATCTTATCACATTTTCAAGAGGTAGGATGCTAGACTTGGCCTTTCAGGCCTCCTTAGCCTAACAATCTCCTATCCCACTTGTTGCTGGACTTAGCCATTCACAGGCTTCCGTCCAATAAGTCCCTAGCCACAGCCAGTCACCTGTTGCTGGATTTGGCCCTTCACAGGTCACCATCCAACAGTTCTCTAGCCACTTGTTGTTAAACTTAGCCCTTCATAGGTCTTTGCCCAACAAATCTGGTTTCCTTCTTAGCTTGCAAAGTCAAAAGAAAGGCAACTCACTTGAATTTTAGGATACATTGCACAGGGCCAAAGATCTCATCCTGTGCTATCAGCATATCCTCCTGATAAAAAAAATGTGAAACTTTTGTGTTACTTTCCTAATACTATATATATAATCTTGTATTCAGACCACTGAAAGAGTGAGCATGGCCATACCTTGACATCAGAGAAAATGGTGGGCTGAATGAAAAAACCTTTTGATCCGATTCTGTTGCCTCCACATTCAAGGGTGGCACCGCTCTCATTACCTGATCTAATGTACCTAAGGACCTTCTCAAATTGCTCCAAGTCAATCTGAGATAGATAGCCATTGCAGAAGAAAAGTTAGATTCTATAAATATCAAACATTGTTAGGATCAACTTCTGTTACAAAAGGAATACTATAATATATAAACATAAATGTGAAACTCAGTTATAAGCTTAGACTTTTAATTGAGACGAAACACATGTTCAATTTACATAACAATTACCTGAGGTCCTTGCTCTACACCTTGTTTGAAAGGATCACCCACAAGGCGTCTCATTGCCCGCGCCTTTGCTTTCTCTACAAACTCATCGTATATACGTTCATGGACATATGTACGAGAACCAGCACCGCAACTTTGGCCCTACAGGGATGTAAAGGTGCTGAGATTCATGTGGTCAACTGTAATGTGTGTGTGCATTTATTTTAAAAGAATTAGACAAAACCTGATTGAAGAACAGTGCTAAGTGTGCATCCTCCACGGCTCTATCAATATCAGCATCATCGCATATAATTAAAGGAGATTTCCCTCCGAGTTCTAGTGTAACTGGCTTCAGATTGCTTTTTGCAGCCAGTCCAAGTACGATTTTGCCAGTATTAGTTGATCCAGTGAAAGCAAGCTGCAATAACAGAGTGGTAATGTATTTTAAGATGTTGGGTGAACTGATAAATCTAGCACCAGGTGGCTAAGGGATGATTAGATGGGCTTGAAGGGCAAATTCATCATGTCTTTCGGAAATGTGACGGTATAAAGAAATAAAGTTACATATTCACTATATACTAACAAGTGGCATCACAACCATGGAAACTATGCAGTTAAGACCAGCAAAAATAAATTATGCAATTTTGCTTTCGTTACTAGCTAGCTTTTGGCATAATGGTCCGCCGAGAATGAGATGACTAAATAAGGTAAAAATTTTGATTTTTGGTAGATAATTACCTTGTCCACTTCCATATGGCTAGCAAGAGCAGCACCAGCAGTTGGACCATATCCAGACACAATGTTTAGGACACCAGGAGGAAGACCAGCCTGTCAAAAAACACATGAGGCGGTGTGTTAAGCATGCATATAATAATATAAATATAAATGTGCAGTCCAACTATAAGTTTAGTCTTTTAGCTGTGATAGAATACATGCTTCAATTGAAATAACCTCATGGAATAGCTTTGCGGCATAAAGTGCAGTTAATGGTGTTTGCGGTGCAGTCTTTAGGACAACGGTATTCCCACAAGCTAGCGCAGGAGCGACTTTCCAAGCAAACATGACAAGAGGGAAGTTCCATGGGATAATTTGGCCAGCAACACCTATTGGTTCATGCAAGGTTTGAACATGGTGTGGTCCGTCACCTGGAGCTGTTAAACCATGGATTTTATCCGCCCAACCTATATGTTATTTCAACAACACACCTTTTAGAAAACATGTCAAAATCAATACTTTAATTAGTTACTGCTACAAATTCAAACATGCCTCCATCATAAGTTTTATTATATTCTCACCTGCATAGTAGTGAAATAGGCGCACAATAATGGGCAACTCTAATTTAGCAGCCTGCTCGTATGGCTTCCCATTGTCCCACGTCTCCAATGTTGCAAGTTCATCCATGTGTTTCTCCACCAAATCAGCAAACTTCAACATTATCCGTGATCTCTCCTGAAAACATTGCAAGTTTAAACAAATTCCAGGTTAGAACTATTTGGCAGAGGCCGATAAATGGTTAAGTCCACTAATTGGTGGCTAGAGGAATTGTTGGACAGAGGTTGGTGAAGGATCAAGTCCAGCATCCTGCCTCTCGAAAATGACAAAATGCGATGGCGGTCATAAGGAAATAAAATTGTCCTTTTGCTACTAGTTATAGCTTTTGACATAGTAGATGTGTTTAAGCAAATTAAAGCTCACATATGCACTCATTTTGGGCCAAGGACCCTCATCGAAAGCCTTGCGGGCAGCTGCCACAGCGCGGTTTATGTCTTCCGCTTCACCCTCTGCTACATGTGCAATCACTTCTTCTGTTCTTGGATCCAAGGTTGGGAATGTTTTTCCTAGTCACCAAAAAAAATGGCAAAACAAGAAAATGAACTCTTTTGTCCTGAACTAAACAGAGTAATTATAGAACCATGTCTTAAGTATTACCAGAAGCTGAATCCACAAATTTGCCATTGATTATATGCTGAGTGTATTTAACTTCCACACCCGGAGAAACCAGCCCCTCAACTGCGGCCGCAGTGCTCAACCTTTGGATGCCTCTTTCAACACCATACTTCCACCCTGATAAAAAACTATAAAATAAATTCCTATCCACAAACACATTAATTTTTTTATATATATACTTAGGTTTCTCAGCTTAAACTAGACTAAATTTAAGCCCATAACACTTGTCCAAGCGTGGAAAGAGTTAAGAGTGCATGTACACTCTATACACAAAGAGTCGACCAAAACAAACCTTTCAGGCAGGCAAAAGCTGTACCCATAAAGTTTTCTGAATTATATAAATATATATATATATATATTTTTAACAGTACAGTACATTCTATTTTTCTTTATATTATTTGCAAGATTTGCATCTCATCAGGTCAAACATAATAGAATCATGTCCTCTCCAAGAACATTGCATGCATGACAGAAAGCGGACATATCAAAAGAAAGCACAGAAATCTCATTTGGAAAGCACTATTTCTTCAGGATTGCAGCTATAAGACTTCCAGATTTCCAGGAAGAGATTCTCAAAAATTAAATTAAATTAATTTTCCCACACACCAATTCAAAAGTATGATTTATAGTTTTATAGTTATATAACTCTTTGAAAATATCCCATGAAACCTCATCACATGCACACACCAACTTAATTGCAACCAAGAAATATGTTTAAAAAAGAAAAACCATAATCAAGATTTCATATGCTAGAATATTCATATATACAGAAAGAAAGAAAGAAAGAAAGAAAGAAAGAGAGATACCCAGAAAAGCAGATGCAGAAGGAAAGGAGAGTGAAGGAGAAAGCAAGGTAGAAAGTCTGCGAGAAGCCATTTTTGTGTTCTCAACCTTAGCTTCTTCTTGAGTTCTTGTTCAAAAAAAAAAAAAAAACGTTATAGCTTCTTCACTTTTCAGATTTCTTAAATTTTTCTTCGGGCTTTGTGAACTGCCTGATTCTTATCTATACGTACTCTCCAATGGCAACACTGATGAGTGATGGCATGTTGATAACTATACTTTCTCTCTCTCCTCCACACTATTATTCTTGGCTTTTTATTCTACACCAAATTTATTTTTGTGCAGGCTCCTAGGTAAGGTTGAAGAAGGGCATTATATCTTTACATGCATAAACTTTAATGGAACTTGAAGTAATTTTTCGCATTGAATTTCATGCATATTTGATATTTTTATTTTACATGATAGTACATGAATTTACTGTCTATTAATAAAGTTACTGAGGGTACATCATTGACATTTTTTTAAAAAATAATAATTAGATTTAAACAGTAGTATTACTCCCCATAATTCTTAAGGGGGCGTTTGGTTCAGGTTATATAAGATAACTAAGGTTATATTTGCTTGGTAATATAAGATTCCCATGTTTGGTTCAAGTTATGTAAGATGCTCAGGGAATGTAAGATAACCTCCCGATGAAGATTTTAGCTATTGGAAGGGAATGTGAGATACACCCCGGTTTCTTAGGTAATCGCACATTCCCTTATATTATTCCTAATATTGAGCTTTTGGCATTTTAATCAATTTATCTTATTTCTGTTGTCTTATTTACCTAGTTCAATTTTAAACCAAACACAGGAATCTAACATTCCCAATTATCTAACATTCCGTGAACCAAACGCCCCCAATTTATATAGTCTCTTCAAAATGCAATACAAAATTATAAACCATGAATAAATTGTTATTATTTAAAAGAAAATATAATATTTTTCAATTAAAATATATTTAGGAGTTCAACAATTACTTGTGAGAAAAAAAATGTACTAATAATCTGGATAAATTTATTGATTGTTATTTATGAGAGAAATTATAATAATTAATGAAAAAATGTGGTGCGGGCTAGGATTGCATGAATCCTAGCTCACGGGCCTCATGGGCTGGTGTTGCGAGCACGGAAATATTTTATAATTATTTTTATTATTTAATTAGGAATATCAATTTTATTAATTAATTAGGAATTATCTTAAAATTAATTTTATATTTAGTTTGTTAGACTTATATTAATTTTCATATTTATCTTAGTTTGTTGGTTAGGATTAGTTTATCCTATATTTAATAATTATATCATTTATGTGGTTGTAATAAGCTTGTTAATGGCTATTTAAGGCCATTGCAAGCCTAATGAAATATAGATTGAGATGAATTTTTGAGTTAGAAAACTGAATGTTTTCTGGAACTCGGTATGAGTTCGGCCATTGAGTTGATCATGGCAAACCTGACTTATCAAGGAAGTTACCAACCTTGTGGCGTCATCCCGGTTTTTATCGCTTTACAGCCGAGCGTGGCAAACCACTATACATCAAAACCCAAAAACATCCCTTTACCCAACCTAAATTAAACCTACAAATTGATCACACCAAGCCTAATAATCATTCTAAAAAAATCCTTTTTAAATTAGAGTGTGAGGAGAAGATCGGGCCAACCAGATTCACATCAAGCAGTTTCTTTAATCGTTTTCGGACCATGATCATAGAACTGTGTGAACCATGTTCCACCGTATAGTATAATTTCCATATTTGGTCCTACTGTTATTGGAGCATTGCCAATTTTAGTCTACTTCATTAATTTTTACAACATTGCGGCCAGTCTTATTTAGTCCTTGCCACTTTTAGTCCACCATTAAATTTTTTGTCAAATAACCGTCCAAAACAGGGGTATTTTGGTCTTTTCATGTTTTGATCATCTCCTTTACCCTTTGCAATGGTTTTCCTTGCACATTTTCATCCAATGAAGAGGTCCGTCGAAAGTTATGGCTTTGTAATGTGGCTCACATGACTTTCGTCAAACCTCTTCATTCGATGAAAATGTGTAAGGAAAACCACTGCAAAGGGTCAAGGAGATGATCAAAGCAAGAAAATATCAAAAATACCCCTGTTTTGGACGGTCATTTGACGAAAATTTTAATGGTGGACTAAAAGTGACAAGTACTAAATAAGACTGACCGCTATGTGGTAAAAATTAATGGAGTGGACTAAAATTGGCAATGTCTCAATAATAATAGGACCAAAAATGAAAATGACTAGTATAACAATTGTTCAGACTCAGCTCCATTAATCTTCCTCTTTCAATTCATGCGGGCCTGCTTACTATATATGTTGGCTTTTGTGGGTGGTTTAATTAATTAAGACTCTTTTTCCTACGTTTTTTCCTTTTTTGCTTCTGTTTTTTTTTTTTTTTCTTGTACAGGTTTAGGGTGACATAATCAGACTAATTTAAGGACAAAATAACTAAATTAGTCTTAGCAAAGCATAGGAGCCAGCAGGAAGGAATGACAATGAGATAGCAACGCCTCCACTAAGTCTCGAACCCACCACCTCTCGTATACAGAGAAGGGTTTGATGCCACTGGACCACAAGGCCCTTGGCGGGTATCTATCTGTTATGTCATTTGTTTTCAATTCTAATTTAGACAAGAACAAGGTTTTAAAAGGCATTTTAAAAAAAAATAGTGTCTTTGTCAGAAGTGGGGTTTGAACCCACGCCCTCTCACAAAGACCAGAACTTGAGTCTGGCGCCTTAGACCACTCGGCCATCCTGACTTCATTGTATATAAAATTTTCTACAATATGTCTTAACAATTCACGAACTTGATTACCTATGCAATATGGCAATAATACAACTACCCAAACCTGCTTGTCTTGAACTTAATAGACTGATACCCTCAATTGTCACGAGTATTGAGTACAAGTACTTTATTATTGTTCAAAACCTATCTAAACTCTAGACGAGTATTCTTTTATCTACATGAACTTAATTAGTTATAGAACTACTCGAATATGATAAAGTGATATCTATACTCATCCTGAGTATTGAGTACTAAATATATTCACTCCATTACTACCAAGTCCCTACCCAGCCAAATTTGTGACGGGTCTATTCTTTTATATATCTACCGAACCCAATTAGACGCAATCCAAATTCGTGATATTAAGGTTCAAAAAAGTCAAGTAGCGAAAAATGTTCAACCAATTGCCATCCCTACAAAGTCAAATTGGTATTTTATTTTATTTTCTCTAAAACAATTGAGTGTTAAATTGGTATTTTATTTTATTTTCTCTAAAACAATTGAGGGTGGATACAATGATAAATATATGATTTGCAACAGAATTACAATAGAGCAACAAAGTGAAAGAGCATAAAGTCTTACTTTTAACACTAGTACAGAAACAGTTAATTGCGTATGCTGTATATGACATTTTGTATCTGTTGTACAACGGACGCATATACTACCGAAGCAGATGATGGATTGGGTAGTAGTATGTATGGTAAGTGAATTAAATCCAGGCTGGGTTTTTGAGGGGAGTAACAACCGCCTTCACCTGTAAGTAGTTGTTAAGGCTATACACACCCTTCTCTCTGCCAATGCCGCTCATCTTGTACCCACCAAAAGGAATCGTCGCATCAAACACATCATAGCAGTTGATCCACACAGTCCCAGCTCTCAATCCCCGCGCTAGAGTGTTTGCCTTATCAATGTCGCTTGTGTAAACTCCGGCTGCAAGCCCATAATGCGTATTGTTTGCCCTCTTTATTACTTCATCAATGTCCCTGCGCCAATCAATGTACACCCACATCAATGTTCAATATTGTTAGGATAAACGCTTACCATTTGTCAGTCTTAACATGACACAGTTCTATTCTTTCCCGTTACCACTTGTTAATAAAGTATTTACCACTACACCAAAAGTTATAGATAGTAGTGAAAACACAACTTTATTTCCTTAAACCACCAAATCACATTTTCGAGATGTAGGGTGTTAGACTTAACCCTTCCGGCCTCTTATCCCTTAGTCACTTATTGCTAAACTTAGCCCTTCACAGGTCTCCGCTCAACAATTCCCTAGCCACTTATTGTTGAAATTGGTCATTCACAGGCCTTTACCCAACAATCCCCTAGTTACATGTTGTTAAACTTAGCCCTTCATGGGTCTTTGCCCAACAAATCAGGTTTCCTTCTTAGATTCTAAAGTCAAAAGAAAGGCAACTCACTTGAATTTTAGGACACATTGCACAGGGCCAAAGATCTCGTCCTGTGCTATCAGCATATCCTCCTGATAAAACAAAATGTGAAACTTTTGTGTTACTTTCCTAATATTATATATATAATCTTGTATTCAGACCACTGAAAGAGTGAGCATGGCCCTACCTTGACATCAGAGAAAATGGTGGGCTGAATGAAATAACCTTTTGATCCGATTCTGTCGCCTCCACATTCAAGGGTGGCACCACTCTCCTTACCTGATCTAATGTACCTAAGGACCTTCTCAAATTGCTCCGAGTCAATCTGAGATAGATAGCCATTGCAGAAGAAAAATTAAATTCTACAAATATCAAACTTTATTCTCAGGTAGAAAAGTACATTGTTCAGCATATAATATATAAGTAATCCAACTATCATTAGACTTTTAGTTGAGAGGAAACACATGCTTCAGTTTGATGTTAGAGCAAATCCCATACAAGAGATGTTGCAACTATAACTTTTAATTAAGACGGAACACATGCTTCAATTTACATCACAATTACCTGAGGTCCTTGCTCTACACCTTTTTTGAAGGGATCACCCACAACGCGTCTCATTGCCCGGGCCTTTGCTTTCTCTACAAACTCATCGTATATACGTTCATGGACATATGTACGAGAACCAGCACAGCAACATTGGCCCTACAGGGGTGTAAATGTGTTGAGATTCATGTGGTCAGCTGTAATGTGTGTATGCATTTGTTTTAAAAGAATTAGACAAACCTGATTGAAGAACAGTGCAAAGTGTGCATCCTCCACGGCTTTATCAATATTAGCATCATCGCATATAATGAAAGGAGATTTCCCTCCTAGTTCTAGTGTAACTGGCTTGAGATTGCTTTTTGCAGCCAGTTCAAGTACGATTTTGCCAGTGTCAGTTGATCCAGTGAAAGCAAGCTGCAAGAACAGAGTGATAATGTATTTTAAGATGTTGGGTGAAGGCCCGTGAAGGGATAAATCCTAGCACCAGGTGGCTAAGGAATTGTTAGCGGGGCTTAAAGGGCAAGTTCAACATGTTTCTCGAAAATGTGGCATCAGAACCAGGTAAATTATGCAGTTAAAGCTAGCAAAAATAAAGTGTACAGTTGCGCTTTTGTTGCTAGCTAGTTTTTGGCGTGGCAAGCGTAGAGATGACTAAAGAGGGTAAAAATTTTCATTTTTGGTAGATAAGATAGCAAAAACAGAGGGATCGATTCTTTAACATCATATCAGACGTTCCAATTACCTTGTCCACTTCCATATGGCTAGCAAGAGCAGCACCAGCAGTTGGACCATATCCAGACACAATGTTTAGGACACCGGGAGGGAGACCAGCCTGTCAAAAAGTAAGAAATTCTGCACATTAATCTCAAAAATAGTAACTCATTGAATTGTGCAGTCTGTTCAATGGAAAGGAGATTCGAACCAATGACCTTTGGCATGAGTCTGTGCTCCATCTCAACTAAAAGTGACTGTACATTTATGTTTATATATTATTTATGCTCAACACTAACCTCATGGAATAACTTTCCAGCATAAAGTGCAGTTAATGGTGTTTGCTCTGCAGTCTTTAGGACAACGGTATTCCCAGTAGCTAGCGCAGGCCCGACTTTCCAAGCAAACATGGCAAGAGGGAAGTTCCATGGGATAATTTGGCCAGCAACACCTATTGGTTCATGCAAGGTTTGAACATGGTGTGGTCCGTCAGCTGGAACTGTTAAACCATGGATTTTATCCGCCCAACCTATATGTTATTTCAACAACACACCCTTTAGGAAACATGTCAAAATCAATACTTTTTTACTGCTATAAATTCAAACATGCCTCCATAAGTTTTATTCAATTCTCACCTGCATAGTAGTGAAATAGGCGTACAATCATGGGCAACTCTGATTTAGCTGCCTGCTCGTATGGCTTCCCGTTGTCCCACGTCTCCAATGTTGCAAGTTCATCCGTGTGTTTCTCCAGCAAATCAGCAAACTTCAACATTATCCGCGATCTCTCCTGAAAACATTGCCAGTTTAAACAAATTCCAGGTTAGAACGGTTGGACATAGGCTGATAAAGGGTCAAGTCCATTAGTTGGTGACTAGAGGAATTGTTGTGCAGGGCCGATAAAGGACCAAGTCCACTAATTGGTGGTTGTTGGGCAGAAGACGGTGAAGAGTCAAGTCTGCCATCCTGACTCTCGAAAATGACAAAATGTGATAGCGGTCATAAGGAAATAAAGTGACTCCTTCACAATTAGTTATAGCTTTTGGTGTAGTGATAAGTGTTTGATTCTAACGCGGGTGCTGGAATGAGGAATTGTTGAGCAGAGGCTAATAAAGGGTCAAGTCTATAGTCCATCAATAAATGGTTAGGGAGATTGTTGACTATTAGTTATAACTTTTGACGTAGTGTAAGTTCTTGATTCTAACCAATGGTATGCAGTTAAGACTGGCAGCTATTGGAAGGAAGAATTGTTGGAGGGTCAAGTCTATAGTTCATCAGGTGGTTAGGAGGATTGTTGACTACTAGTTATATCTTTTGGAATAGTGATAAATGCTTGACCTAACAAGAAGAACAGATGAATTTTAAGGAAAGTAGAAGTGTTTAGGAGGAAATTAAAGCGCACATATGCACTCATTTTGGGCCAAGGTCCCTCATCGAAAGCCTTGCGGGCAGCTGCCACAGCGCGGTTTATATCTTCCGCTTCACCCTCTGCTACATGTGTAATGACTTCTTCTGTTCTTGGATCCAAGGTTGGGAATGTTTTTCCTAGTCACCACAAAAAAATGGCAAAACAGGAAAATCAACTCTTTTGTCCTTAACTAAACAGAGTAATTATAGATCGAACCATGTCTTAAGTGTTATTACCAGAAGCTGAATCCACAAATTTGCCATTGATTAAATGCTGAGTGTATTTAACTTCCACACCCGGAGAAACTAGCTCCTCAACTGCGGCTGCCGTGCTGAACCTTTGGATTCCTCTTTCTACACCATACTTCCACCCTGATAAAATAAAAATATAAAATAAAATTCCAATCCACAAACACATTAATTTATTTTTTAGCTAAGAGTAGACTAATCTTAACAGTACAGTACATTCTCTTTTTCTTTTTTAATATATATATCTTTTTGCAAGATTTGCAGCTCATCAGGTCAAACATAACAGAATCATGTCCCCTCCAAGAACTTTTCATGCATGACAGAAGGGGACATATCAAAAGAAAGCAGAGAAATCCCATTTGGAAATCACTATTTCTTCAAGATTGCAGCTATAAGACTTCCAGATTTCCAGGAAGAGATTGATTTATAATTTTATAATTATATAACTCTTTGAAAATATCCCATGAAAGCTCATCACATGCACACCCCAACTTGCAACCAAGAAATATATTTATAAAAAAATAAAAATAAAAAACCATAATAATCAAGATTTAAAATGTCCAAGACACAATATATGCTTGATAGAATATTCATATAGCTAGACAGAAAGAAAGAAAGAAAGATACCCAGAAAAGCAGATGCAGAAGGAAAGGAGAGTGAACGAGAAAGCAAGGTTGAAAGTCTGCGAGAAGCCATTTTTGTGCTCTCAACCTTAGCTTGCTAGCTTCTTCACTTTTCAGATTTGTTTAATTTTTCTTTGGGCTTTGTGAACTGCCTGATTCTTATCTATACTCTCCAACAAAATATGGCAACACTGATGGCAATTGGCAAGTTGATAACAGAGTGACAACTATAATACTCTCTTTCTCTCCTCCACACTTTTATTCTTGGCTTTTCTTTAAAAAATAATAATAAAATTGAAAAGGACACAGCACCAATTTTTTTAAAAAAAATAATAATAAAATTGAAAAGGACACAGTTTTTTTTTGTGCAGGCTCCTAGGTACAGGTAGGTAAGTTTGAAGAACGGCATTGCATTTTTAAATGCATATACTTCAATGGAACTTGAAGTAATTTTTTCACATTAAACTTCATGCATACTTTACATGGTAGTACATGAATTTACTGTGTATTAATAAAGTTACTGAGAGTACATCATTGATTTTTTTTTAAAATAATAATTACATTTAAGCAGTAGTATTACTCCATATAATTCTTATTTGGAAAAATTGTAATTTATGCCTTTCAAAATATATCAATTATCAATGTAATTCCTGAATTATTAGTGGTGTAAATGTTGTCTCTCAATTTTCAAAACATGACATATATTGCCCCTCGCCCCTCCCCTGAATTATTAGTAGTGCAAATGTGGTTTTCCCTATTTGAAGACCACGTTTATTTTCCTTCATTTTTCTTTCTTCGTTTGTTCTCCTTCCGCCTACAACAATGTTTCTCTTTCTTCCTATTAGGGGAGGGGCAATATATGTCACGTTTCGAAAATAGATGGACAACATTTATACCACTAATATTTCAGGAATGACATTGATAATTGACATGTTTGTGAGAGACATAAATTACAATTTTTCCTTCTTATTTTCGTAAAAAATAAAATAAAAAGAAGATAGAAAATAGATATAAATATTATATAGTCTCGCGGTCAAGATAAAAATTGCAATACTTATATATTGAAAAATGTAATACAAATTATGAATAAATTGCTTATTACTTATAGGAGAAAATATATTACTTTTAAATTAAAATATACAGAGTAATATTTAGGAGTTGAATAATTACTTATGAGAAAAGAATGTATTGATAATCTGGATAAATTAATTGATTATTATTTTTTAGAGAAAATATAATATTTACGAGAAAAAATGCGATGCTTTTAATTTAAAATGCAATACTTTAAAATCAAAGTGTAATATATATTAAGGGTTGAAAAGTTACTGATGGATACCCAGTCGACACCACCTAACAAGCAGTTGGGCAGGACACTCGTGCTTGGGCCGCTCAACAGTCAATACTCGAGATGTAACCAGTCAGTCTTTAAACATAAGAAAAAAGGGAGGATTTTGAGTGATTAATAACATCATAATGTTATTTAAACATATTTATTGACGGAGATAAAAAAGGGTTATGCCACAATAATGTTAGGACCAACGAGGATGTTTTGGAAGAAAAAAAAATTTTAAAATTGAAATGACGCATATAAATCTAGGACCAAAAAAGGAAAAGGACTTAACACTTAGAACTGAATAGATCGACCAAAATGTACTTGTATTTAATGCCATTTAAATAGTTTTTTTTTTTTTTTACAGATGACTTAAAATGGTCATGCCACAATATATAATACTAAGACCAAAGGTGAATGTTTTGAAAAAAAAAAAAAACTAAAAGTGAACTTATACATATAAATCTAACACAAAAAATGAATAAACTCAAATGAATATATATATATATATATATATATATATATATATATATATATATATATATATATATATATATATATATATATATATAAGGGATCTATACATCAACAATTAATCATAATGTGCCACCTCATTAAAAGAAGACCATGGTATGCACCCCTATTTTTACTACACACAAATAGATACTCCATGTTATATAAGATTAAAAATTTAAAAAGATTTTTTTTTTAAAATAAAACTATTGGCTAGCATTTTGTCACATAATGTACGACGTAGTCATTTTATGATTGAAAATAGAAAGGGTGCTTAGCATTTTCCAAATGGAAAAAAAAATCATTATTCACTAGACCAGTTTTGTAAATAATTTTAAATGGTTATAATTATTCAAGTAAATAAGTAATATAAGACTTTTTTTTAATGAGTGGTGCATTGTGGTTAATTGCTAGTGTAGAGTATAAATACATCAACACTGAATCAAATATTTTCTCTTAAAGAAATTGTCACCATGCTCTTCTCCTTATATTTAAGTTGTTAATAATCCCAAATGGACGAATGATATTATTTTAGTTTTTTTATATAGAAAATATTGTTTTTATTTGAACTTGTATTTAAAAAAACAAAGTTATGTTTTCAATTTTATAAGGGAAAAACGTACAAATACGCCACAAAACTATTTGGAGATAGCAATTAACCTACCGAACTCGAATAAGCTCCAATTCATCTGTGAACCGAAAAAAAAAAAAGAGCAATTAGCATTTTTAGCAGGTTAACAAGAAGTTTGTGTTGATTAGAATGCCACGTGTAATTTTTATTTTATATGTTTTATTATTATTATCCTAATAAGCATTTGACCCTTAAAAAAAACTAAACATTTGACCTACCCACCACTAACTAATAAATAAATTTAACTACCAATCACATGATGACACCTCAATATATGTGGGAAATGCTAATTGCTTAGTAAGATTTTTTTTTTTTTTTTTTTGCTTAGTTTTTTTTTTTTTTTTTTTTTTTATAAAGGGTCAAATTCTTAGTAAGATAATAAAAAACTAGAAAATAAAAAATACATATAGCATCCTAATAAGCACAAACTTGTTAGTTGTTAACCTGTTAAAATGCTAATCGCTCTTTTCTTTTAAGTTTAGGAATAAATTTGGAACTTATTCGAGTTCGGTAACTTAATTACTATTCTCAAATAGTTCAATGACATATTTGTATTTTTTTATTTTATAATAATAAATATCTAATCTTCAAAAAAAAATAATAAATATCTATTGTAATTTATTTTTTGGGCTATCTTTTTTTGTTACCTCGTGCACTGTGCGAGGTGACCTCTGCAACGTACGAATAATGCTTTATGGTACTCCGTAAAATTTTTAAGGAAGATGAAATCCAGAGAAGACAAATGAAAGTATGATCACGTGCTAAGAATAATTGAAGCTTATGTGGAATATAATAAATTTATATAGATTGACTTTTAAAAGTTTTTTTTTTTTGGGTGTATTTTACTTCTTCTCTCTTTGAAAGAGTTTTGAATCTCCTTGTCATGACTAATTGAGTGTTAGCTAGAACATGTCAATCGTATGAACAATTAGACGTACACTTCACGTGGAAGAAGAATTGATTTCTTTCATTCAATTTAAAGTCTACTAAGTAGGTTAAACAGTTCATACACACTTATCTCATTGAGTTGGTATTCAATCCTCTTGTTTGAACAAATGCATCAAGTTGAATTATAATGTTTTAAGTTTTATGACCACAAATGTTGGAATATGTCTTGTTTGAAACAATCTGTAATACATTTTTTTAGTTAAAATGTAATATCGTATTTCTTTCATTTTACATGTTTTGTTTATTATTCATTGGTCAAATTAACTTTTTTTTTTCTTTTTATGTTTTTAGTATTTTTTTTAAAATTATTTTTGTTGTATTTAATAGTCATTTTAATGTAATTTCTGAATATATATAAATTTCATACATTAATACTAAACTTAATATTATGAAAAAATGAATTAAAAATAACTTCAGTCAAGTCTCGTTAATTGAACCAGACACATAAAATGAGACGAAGGGATACTTTTTATAGGTCTATAAAAATATTACGAAGTACGTAGTATATTTTAACTAAAATTTATTATTACATGTCTCACATAAAACGGTCTTACACATGACTTATTTGTTGTTGGACTGTAAGATTGGTGGTGGTGGTGAACTTAATGAGCAATACATTTTGAAAAATATCTTTTATAGCATTGTTTAATTTGATAATATGAGTAGATAATAACTAATAATTATTGTATTTTTTGGTGTTAAATGTTGATAATATCTACTATATCATTAACATTGTTGTACATGTACAAGATCAGGGATGATAATTTGCCCCATCCCCGATCCCCGCCTTGATAGGGACGAGGATGGAAAACATTTTGAGAAATGGGGACGGGAAACAATGTAACTCCCCATCGGGAACGGGAAAGGGATATCCCCATCCTCAAATTATATATATATATATATATATATATATATATATATATATATATATATATATATATATATATATATATATTCACTCATACGGAAACAGGGCCGGTTTTTTTATTTGCGTGACCCTGTGCTGGTAAATAAGTTGGGCCCTATTAAAGCGCGTGAATATTACGGAGTAGAGTTTTTTTTTTTTTTTTGAATAATACATAGTAGAATTTAGATCAGTCATGAAAACATAATTTTGAGCTAATATAATCACAAATACATATACTAGCTATTGAGTCAAGACTGGACTAGGGGCCCCCAAAATGTTTGGGCCCTGTGCGGTTGCACATCTTGCACGCCCTAAAATCCGACCCTGTACGACAGCACACTGCCAATGATAGAAAAAAAAAATTGAAAACAACTATATATACTGTTTATGTATATGTTTAAATATATATAAATTTTTGAAATTAGAAATTAGGATTTCAACTTTTTTATTTGATTATTAAAAAGTATACTAATTTAAAATTTTGACTAGAGATTAATTGGGGACGGGAATCCCGTCCACGCCTAATTCCTCGTGGGGATGGGGATGGGGAAGTTTTCTAAGTGCCCGTCTGAGACTGGGACGACAACTATAATCCCCAACAAGATGAGAGAGATAGAGTTAAAAAAATTAAGGTTATTGTGACAAAGAAATATTAATGATCAAATCATCCATGTTTATAACAATTATGAAGCACAATGAACCAATATCGTCTCCACTAAGACTCAAATTCACTCCCTCTCATGTGAGGGTGCAAGAGAGATTCAATGGATTAGCTTTAATCTCCATTGAAAATGAGCTTTTGGAAGAAGTTAATATCAAAAGTTTGATTGATGATTTTGCGTCTAAATGTGTACGACGCATGTCACTTTTTAAATAAAATTTTATATGTATTTTTTATACAATATTTATATTTTGATACAACTTTTTAAACAATTATTATTTATATATAGAAATTACTCGAAAAAGGGCCCAAATTAAAATATGGCACAGGGCCCCAATTTTTATTGGAATGGTCCTGGTGCAACCGGGTGCTGCTAGACCACAAGGTCTTTAGCTAATGTCTCTAATTATGTTATCACTAAAAGCATTTCAATTTGACGCCAATTAATTTTGTCAAAAACTAATACATTTGTGATAAAACATAATATTGTCACTCATAGTTTATCTTTTTGTGATAAATTAATTCTCTATGCATGGCACGTTTTTCTTTTTACTAATTGTGATGAGACATTTCATCAATAAAAATATAATGTAACTAGTTAGTGCCTTAAAAAATGAGATATAATTGTGACGACAAAATGTATGTATTGTAGTCAAATGTAGTTTCACTTTTTTGACAAATTGACTTATTGTCACTCAATTTTACTAATTGTGACGATAATTTTTGTTAAGAAAAATGTAACTAGTTCGTGCCTTTGAAATAAGATATAATTGAAACTTATTGTGATTACTTATAGTATTATTTTTTGTGACAAAATAATTTTATTTTGCTTCTTGTTAACTGTCTATGATAATAAATGTAAGTAAAAATGTAAGTAATTAAAACCTTCTAGAATGAAATAATGTTTTTGTGACAATAAATATTATTATTCTAATTTTTTTGGAAATTCGCTCATTTTAATCCTTGTGACAACAACTTTAATTTCATCATTAAAGATGGAAATAAATAGTGTTTACAAAATGACATGTAATTATGAAAAAATATTTTATGGTAATTTATACTTTTGTTTTGTGTGACGAAGATAAATTTTTTTCAATTTCTCACTTTTTATCATTTGTATAATTACGTACTATGGTCAGTTAAAATGTAATTAGTGTTGGAAATGAGTATGCTATTATTGCATATGTAGGAGTGTAGGACAATAGATTACAGGCAAGAAAATAATTAAGTTAGTGTCATGTATGTTAAATTAATACGGCCTTAAGAGTGATTTGTCGAACGGTGCAATCAAAACTTACTAGCTAGTGACACTGGCATGGAGTAACCACCATTTAGTAAGTGAGAAACTCATGAAGTTTTAAGACAAACATTTTAGAACTTGATAACATGTATCACATCTAAAACAATTCAGGTTATGCAATAATCAACTTGTTTTGACCAAGTAAATCTCATGAAGCTCATGAGTGCTTTAAAAAGATTATATTATATATATATTTCATAGAAGGTTGTTTTTGGTAAGTGACTTCATCTAAGTCTAACTAGATACAAACCACCTCTTCCAAGCTATGAAGTCATGAAGATTAACAGCTCATGTTCACTTTCACAATTAATTCCTACTTTAGAAATTCGCTTTTCAAAGAAATGGGAATTGAAGCTACGAACATATGCATGAGTCTTTCCATGAATTTGTTTAATTTGACCGTAAGTAGTGACGAAGTCAGAAAAGTTTTTCAGTGGGGGAAACATAAAAGATATAGTTTAAAAAATGAAACACTTAAAAGGAATATAATCAAAATAAAACGCATGTCAACCAACTTAGCCAACTAATCAATTGTTTATTTATATTTGTTTTCATATACTTATATTGAAAAATATACTATATATATCTATATATAAGGGCTATATATGCCGTGGGGGTGGGGTGAGTGGGGCAACTGCCACATTGCCACCCATTGCCACTTAATTTATACATTTTATAATTTATTCGTATATAATAAAATAACATTTTATTGTATGTAGTATAAATTATTCAAAAACTTTATTTCTAAAGTAAATATTATACTATTTTAAATTTTTACTGAATTGGCATTTTATAATTTATTAAAAAAGTGAATTATAATTTGTTTCTTTTATTTTTATATTTTTAATTAAATAAGACATGTGACGAAAAAGAAAGATTTATCGTTTTCCTTACTGTACCCCAACCAACTATCCAGGACCACTCCATATCAACTTAATAATTAATTCTTACTTGTGACTTGTGAGTCCTGTCATGTACCCTTTCTTTTTTTGGGTACAATGCTTGTCTGGTCTATGATGATTCATAGACATGCATTGCTGCTTCAATTGTTATATCATGGATCAAGGTTGGGATAACGATAAATGTGATATACTACTGACTTTGATAAAATAATGAAATGAGTTATACTACATGTACTCCCAAATTCCTATTCCTTCACTTTTATTTCTTGATTGATAAATAAGGATTGGATATTTTCATCATGTGGATCTCAGAATAGGTGTCTACATCAAAAAATTGTGAGAGAGAATACATGTTGGGAGTATGAAATGAGATTGCATGTAGTATTTAATTTTCCTAATGAAATACAGGTCCACGAAGGTTTGTGATTGTCTCAATGAATGTCAACTAGTTGAGGAAACTCAAATTATGTATATATACAATTAACATATTATGTGTTTCTAGTTAATAAATTATATACCTACTACAATTAACATGTTATGTATATGCAATTAAAATATTATGTGCATTTAATATATTATGTGTCTGTAATTAACATATTATGTGCATTCAGTTAATATATTGTATATGTGTCTGCAATTAACATATTATAAATATACCTTCAATTTATTTATAGGTGTATAATTTTTTAACTGAAAACACATATATAATATGTTAACTACAGACACATAATCTGAATATAATTTTGAACCAGGGTTCACAATGTAATTTAAACTCTGATTCAAGATATAATATTCTGTGTTGCTTGTGTTTTCTTCGTGTATGAACTTTGGTAGATTTGCCAACTTTATCCAAGGTATTTAACGCTATTTATTTAAAGGTGCATTTAACTAAAGTTTGGTAACATTATGATCCTGTTTGGTAAATGGTTGTTGGGTTAGAGGGTATAATTAGTTGATAACATTATCTTATTTTAGAAAGGTGCTTGGTAAATTAGTTGTTAGTTAATTGATAGTTGTTTGGTATAATTTATTTTTTCAAAAAGTTAATTGAAAAAGTTGCTTTGAGGTTTTTTTTTTTTTTTTTTTTTTTTTGAATTTTAACATTTTGGAGTTACAAAAAGCTGATTAATCAAACACTTATATTGATTTTTTAACCAAATCAAACAATTAATAGTGATCAAATAAGTCAAAATTGACTGATAAGCTAATTATTTTACCAAACGGAACCTATATTTTTAATGTGAGTATTATAATGTTATATAAGTTTATTTGTTTCAAGTTCTAAATTACCTCAGTAATTTCGTGTTATTATTATTATGTAAGATTTGGATAATATAATAATTTCTATCTTCTTAACTATTCTTATACGGAGTTTATTCAATATTTCAATTTTATAGTTACTAACTAACCTTTATATATATTATTAGAATAATAAAATAACAACAATAACCTAATGTGGCAATTGGCACATCATATTGATATTTATAATTTTAAATATAAAATTAAAGGAAAAGTGTATTTTTCATCCCTGAGTTACGTTATAGATAATTGTAGAATTTATCTCTATTTTTTTTGGTCATTCTCACTTCTCATTGTTAAGCTATAGGCAACGTTGTAAATTTCGTCATTTTTCTAACAAAACATTAGAGACACAATTTGCAAAGTCAGTTATAGTTTAAGAACGAGAAGTGAGCACAATAAAAAAGTATAGACAAATAATTCTACAATTAGCTTATAAGTTAATAAAAAGTACAATTTTTCCTAAAATTAATCCTACTAAAAAAAATTTCATGTCATGTAATAATGATAAAAATGTAATGGCTTTTGTAAGAGCTAGTGAATAACATTTTTCTATATACAAAATGAATTTACATCCTTGAAGGAATGAAGTATTATTATTTAGTTAGTTTTTATTTTTCAACCCATTTAGGAGCAAAAGAATTGCAATTCATGGAAAAAGGAATAATTAGGGAATAAAATAGAAATTAAATTTTTTAATCGCTAAGAGGGGTACACCCAACTAATTACAAAGAATTGTTAACCTCACACTGTCTCCTTGGAATAGATTTTCCTAGAATTACTAGAAAATTTCATTTTAATTTATATAGAAATGGAAAGGGAATAAGTTGGACAAATATAATAATAATAATAATAATAATAATAATAATAATAATAATAATAATAATAATAATAATAATAATAATAATAATAATAAGTGGAAGATAGGGAAAGGAGAAGGAATGGCAGATTTACATTAATACCTTTTATATTTTTACCTCTGACATGTTTCTATTTAACTTTGTCTTTTTTTTTTTTTCTTTTTTTCTTTTTTTGTTAACACACAAAAATATATCACAAAAAAATACTACATATTCTATATTTTTGTAGGGTAGAGAAAATGGAGGAAAAATTAAGACTACCCCGAACAAATGTACAAAAGTTTCTTCTAGTTTGATCAAAACATATTTACAATTAGATTATACATTTATATACGACTATAAGTTGTTCTTTTATGTGCTAAGATAGATTTATATGTATTCGGGTATCACGGTACTTGATACCCATCGTAACTAATAAAATTTAAACATTTTATTAAAAACCTATATATGATATTTATCATCATGGATCTTCAGTCCAACTCAAAATCATCACCTGGTCGAGTGGGTTTACGATTTGAGGAAAAATCGGGCTCGTTGGGTTTGAAAAGCTTTGGCATCCGCAAACTGGGATCAGCTGCGGGGTCCACTCTCACCTTCTGCCCAGCAGCCCCTTTCCTAGTATTTGCAGCAAATTTGGAAGCCAAAATTGTAGCACTCAGATGCTGAGCATTGGTGTCAGTAGCTGCTGGATCACCGCCCTCCTCTTCCCCCTCTCCAAATTCATTTTCCTCCGTATACTGCATATAGCTCATACTCTCTTGCCGAGCCAATTCCTCCGCCAGTTTCTTTCTTTTATACCGCCGCCATGCCGCCTGCATGAAGCACGCGCCCCACGTTCTCCACTGGTGCGAGTAGTACCGGAAAGCGTGCTGCAGTTTTTTGCTGTGTAGGCGTCTGAACTGGTTGGCCACAAACTTGAGGTCTTCGGCTCGGAGAGCAAATGCCTCCACTTCCATTAGGGATTTAACGGTTCGGGTCGAGGATGGAAGGTTTACGTTGACGTTGGGCATGAGTGCCCAGGTTAGTAGCTCCTCGCCGCAGAAGTCGCCGGGTTTGAGAGTGATGGAGTTGAAGAATCCAGAGCGGCCGCCATTGGTGGTGGAGCTTTCCAGTTGGCCTCTGATAATGAAAAGCATCTCATTCACCGGATCGCCTTCCCGGACAATGAACGTGTCTTTGGTGTTCAACGATGAAACAAGCCGCTCACATATGGCATCTAAAAGCTGGTCGTCCATTTGTGAGAAGAAAGGGACCTGCATGTATATATAAAACATGGCAGCATTCAAAACACTCTGCTAATCACGGGAGAGTCCGGTAAGGGCCAAGTCCAGCACCCAAAAAATGTAACGACGGAAATAAAGAACACTTGATCTTAACAAGTTGTATCAGAACTGGGTTGACAAGAGCAGTTAAGATTGGTTGGGAGGGCTGGGAGGGAGATTGCGACAAGAGCAGTTAAGATTGGTTGGGAGGGCTGGGAGGGAGATTGTTGGGAGGGGGTCAGTAAGGACCAAGTTCAACCCTCAACGTCTCAAAAATGTTATGACAGTCTATAAAGAAATAAAGAGTACTTGATCCCTAACAAGTGGTATCGGGTTTGAATTCCAACCAGAGCCGTTAAGATTGATTGTTGCTGGAGAGCTGGGAAGGAGATTGTTGGGCAGAGGCTAGTAAATGCCAAAGTCCAGCACTCAGAGTGGCGTAGTGATAAGTGCTTGATCCTAACAATAATATACACAATTCAACTGATAGAAACGTATATGCTCCTCATTGAAACAGTAAGATATGAAGAGAAAAGACTTACACGGCGAACAAGAGCCAGACAAAGATGCCTCTGTATTTCACGCCGTATATCCAAGGGTAATGAACGCAATATCTCTTCTTCTTCCACTCCTCTGGTAGCAAGCCACTTATATTGAACGAATCGACGAACACGTTCCTGCAGATCCTGGGGTAGTTGACGGTGACTCATCCATTCCTCTGTATCTCTACGTTTAATCCTCCACTCTTCAAGTCTTGTTGACATAGATTGAAGATAGGACTTCAAGCAAAATGGAATTACAAGCGATGTTAGAATTTTCACTTGAAACTTCCTCTATCAGATTATTCACTCTTTACTGTTCATATAAATAATCTGTGATTTGAACATTCCAGGTTTATCAAAGCATGGCACAATAGCAAAATTGATAAAGCCATATCTCATTGCCTTGGACATGACAAGGCAGAGAAGAGCAAAAGAAGCATAAATTTGTGAAGCAAAGAGACAACATTTTGGACTTGTGCAAGGTTCCATATCTGTTCCTTTCCCATACCTTGCATGATGCTGTGGCCTTGCTCAGGGGCCTCCAACTACCATATTATTGAACATGACTTTGGCAATTAGAGGGTAATGTAATACATAAATAGATGTTCCACTTTCATTAATTTCTGTAAAGAAAATGGAACATCTTTTTATGTGCACCTTTAAGAGGGAGAAAGTACCTGCATGTTCCCAATCAGAAGTGCAAAAATAACTAAGCCCATAAGACAGATAAGAGAACTAAAGAGTGTCTCAACAGTATTAGTGGTGGTGTCCATTCCTTGTCCATACGAACTGCAAATCAAGATATTATAATTCCATTAGTGCATATATTAATGACATACATAGGTGTATGTACCATAAAAAAAATACACACAAAAAAGAATATTAGCATTATCAGAAGTTAAATTGTGCAGGATATCCAAAACTATCTGGTAAAATAAAATATAGTAATGTATGCCAAGCTGATTTGGTTGGTTCATGATAAATGGGCTTTAACATGGCAACAATATATGATAAGCAAGTCAGAAGTCACTAGATTTACAGTCATTGAGACTTCACATATATCCCAATGATAACATGGTAATGATGGTATGGCTCCACTGCAAGCTTGAGCTAGATTCAACAACCCCATTTCATGCTAGGTATTTATCAGCAGGCCAGTAGATTTAATTTGATCAAAGATTATATTTTTAAAAAAAATCTCCTCAAGAGCTCAACTGACAGGGAGATCTGTTGTTCCAAAGTTATACCAATCAAAGAACGTCTTAAAGCTCATTCATTATCAGCATCTAAGATCAGTTTCGTCAGATTAGTACTGGTAAGCTTATACAAGGGAAAGTTGAATGACTTGAATTAGTTAGTTTTTCTACAGAGTTAATTTCAGATTTACTTAAGACTGAATATAATATAGCAAAACACAATCATTTGAAATAATGAAAAATATACCTTAGGCTCCTCAAACCCCACCATAGGCAGTAAAAATATCTCTCATAAAAGCTTGCAGAAGCAACCTGGTCATTATATGCATCAGCAAACATTCCAAACTCAAAGCCATTCGGTGTAGTTTTAGCATTACAATGTTTGAACACTTTCGTGGACCTAGCCCATCCTCGGCGCCTATGCATTGTGATGTATGAACAATCAAGAAACAAGGCGTTGCACTTCTTCCCCTGCTTTTTACATTCCATCTTCCAGCATGAGAAGTGCCGCTCTACTGACATCAGATACCATACAGCTCCTAGAACCTGCACTGACAAATAAAATCATAATGAATAGGTTACATTTATAAGTTTTTTATGCAAAAAAGGATAATGAGTTTCAATTTCATTCCATGTCTTCAGAACTAATAACTTAAATTACTTAACCAAAAAAGGGAGAATTCCACTTTTAGTCCTTGAGTTATATAGTAATAGTAGATTTAGTCTTTGGTGTTATAAGTGTCACCACTTTTAATCCCTAAGTTGTTAGTCAAGTAGTGCTTTTGGTCCTTCTACTAAGATGGCGATACTGGAAGCCAGGACTGTGTTTAGACTTAGTCACTTAGAGAAGAGAATTGAAGGGGCATACTAGGTTTTAATGTAACAGTAGAAGGAGCTATACTTACAACTTCTAATGAAGGAGAATGAGAGTGCCTCCTTTTAGGGATTGGAGGATGCTTTTACAAGTAAACAATGCTCACTGGTAAAGAAGTTTGGCAGCAATACAGTTGTGCGAAGTAGAGAAAGAATGTGCAATTCATATGAAGGTTTACCAAAAGATCTTTAGACCTAATACTGTTTTGTCTTTCTACACTTTATATTAATAAAGAGTTACAAGCCATAACAGAAAGCTAAGCAGTTAGTTAGATAGCTGAAACTATAGATCTTACGTGACTAGCAAGCATATAGAGAAGAAGATTATATGCAGCACCGGACCAAGCAGTCTTTGCCACAACCCCAGTGTTCTTGATGATTTTCCAATTTAAAGGGAAAATGACTAACAGCTTTGGAACATATTGTAGCATAATAACCAGAGTTATCGCATGATTAGCATGAGCAGCAGTAGGGCTTTTCTTCAAGGGCATTATAAACCAAATAAGAATCTGCATAAACCAAAGAGAAGTTTCTGTTTATGAAACATAATTGTGAAACATCATACTTTACAAGCGGAAAAGCTTTTAAACTTCTATTTTGTCAGAAAGCTAAGTTTTTTGTTATTTGATTATTTACATAATTCCTTTCTGGCTCATATTCCTATTTCTGTTACAATCTTGCAGGAAATGTTAATTGTACTTTGATAAGAATGTCAATTTTGAGAAAATTAAAATTTCCACGTTACCAATTTTATATATATATATATATATATATATATATATATATATATATATATTAAAAGCCCAAACCTTTTTATACCATAAAAAAGGTAAGGGTTCTCAGCATCCATTTCCCAATATCTCAGTGAAACAAAATGTGGGTTATCACATTTCTAATTGTTTCCAGTTGTTTTAAGCTAATACGTAGTTTTCAACTCTAGTCCAATACACTATATATAGAGTCAGATATTTACATAAAGTAATTGAAAAAGTTTTGATTGATTTAAAAAAAAATTGTTTTCTACTGAATTGAAAGAAGTTTCGTAAAGCACTTACTTGAGGGAGAGGGAGAGTAGCGGCGAGATCAATGGCGAAGTCGGTTTTAAGGTAACGGATAGAGATCTTCCTTTTGTCAAGCACAAGCTCTCCCTTGCCGAAGACCCGGGAAGTGCGGGACACGAAGGCGGTGCGGAATTTCATGGCGATCTGGACGATAGAGAAGACGTCGGCAAAGCTGCGGAAGAAGATGAGGGTGTAGCCAAGAGGGATGTCGACGTTCATACATTTGTTCTTGCGGATCCGAGGGAGGAGGAGGAAGAGGGGATCGATGAAGAGGCCGACGAGGGAAGTGACGAGGAAGATGTGGTTCCATCTAAGGATGAAGTCGCTGTTGGGATCGAGAATCTGCTGCCACCACGGCTTCTGGCGGTCGTATATGAGGGACTGCTTGAACCAATTGAGGAACTTGGTGGATTCCTGGCGGAGGTAGTTCATGGCCATGGCGTCGGAGGTCCATTCGCCGGAAAACTGGAGAGGTGGAAAACCTAAGAAGAATTAGGGATGGAATTGGAGAAAGGGGAAAGCAAATGGGTATGGGACTGGGAGGAGAACAAAACGGGGAACCAGGAATTCAGCCGTTGAGTTTGTTCATTAGCGCGCCAAAAATTAAATAAACCAACAAAACTATAAATTGCAAAATTTATTGATTATTATTTTTCATGATTAGTGAATGATTAAGAAGGAAATCAATTCTCACCAAAAAAAAAAAAAGAAGGAAATCAATGGCTAACTATCATATATTCATATTAGTATTTCGGTAACCATTCTAAATGATTTGTCATAAGTTTTAAATTTTGGTGATGGGACTATGGGAACTTAAATTTTGTGAGCTAAAAATATTTGTTGAGAAAGTATATACTACTTTGTAAAAATCATGAGTAATTTAAAAAAACAAAAAAAATAAAAATAAATATATGAATGTACTTTCATTTTGTTAGAACAAAAAAACAATCAGTTGAATATCTAATAACACTAACATATTTTATTTTATGTTAACGACTAATATTTTTAAATTTTATTTAATTTTAAATAGAGATTAGTTCTAGACGAGGATGGACAAAATTGTGTTGCTACTACCGATGTTGTCTACAAAGAGTTTTTAATAATGTGTAAATACAACCGGTGATATTATGTTTTTTTCAAGATGGAAAAATTGCTATATATCTACACAAAAATATTTCTTCCATACATATGAGAGTGTTAATCGGGACACCGGATTCCACTAGACCACAAGGTCTTTGACATATTACAAATTAATTATTTATATTATCTTTTATATCTCATAATAATTATAAGATTACGTAATTTTACATATATTTTGATTATATAATTTTACTATTATTTTTGTTCATTGGACATTTTTCTGTCATGCATTGCTTTTGATCTAAAATGGTTTCAAAACACTAACAAACATTATAAAACACTCAAATAATCAAGCAGTAAACCATATCTACATAAGAAAACAATGAAATAGGTATTGTTGTGACGTACAATTTAATGCAGTAAGACTCAAAAGTATATCCAAATCAAGTAGATAAATATGCACAATTGAGATTATATCAGCTTTCTGTTCAAAGCACTTCATCGCTAGGATCTAGTGATAAGTGATGATTTTGTGTTCAAAGCACTTTATCTTAGAGATATGGAGACCGTATCGGCTTGGAGGCACTGGAGTCAAAACATTGTATCTTGTATCTAAATCATTGATATAGTGAATTCCTTCGGGAGATCGGAGTAGAAAGATTACATACGCCTCCGAACTACTATAAAAACTCTCTCTCTCTCTCTACTTTATTTGATTAATTGCTTTATGTTTTGCATGTTTTTTTAAATTCACAATCAACAGAGTTTCTAAGCACAATATTTATGTACATTTATTCCGCAGCGTACAATTTATGTTAGATTATTTTATAAGTTTAAGTATTGATTATTCTCCACACATGCTCTATTCTTATCTAGTTTTCTAAGAGTTAAATCTGAAATAATTTAGAGAAAAGATTGATTTGATTAATAAATAATTTATATAATAGATAAAATAAAAAGAAGGAACAAGCTAAGTGTATAGACATCATTCATGAATTGTAGTTTCATGATGTTTAATGGTCTATTTGGTCCATAAGAAAATATTTTATTGGGGAATTTTGAAAAAAAAAATTGAAGAAAAGTAAAATTAAGGGAAGAATTTATTTCATGAAAAACGAATTCTTTAGTGTTTTTAATTTGTTTTTGAGTACTGTCGACTCTATTACAGTGTAGTATCTGTTCAATACAATACCCTAGCTACCACCGGGACTGTAGTATCTAGAGTCAATACTCTACCATAGGGTTCGATCTTGCGGCATTTTCTTGAGAAGAGCCATAGAGGTGCCAATTGAGCAAAATTAAAGATCCTTGGCCTCTTCACACTTTTTAAGAGCAAATATACACATGAAATTTTATATTACATTTATATGTTTTTATTATGTAAGAACATTTTAGGGTTTATACCAATAATCCAACCAACCAAACAATAAAATCAATATTCCAAATAATTTAAATTAAATCTCTCCTTAGTTCTTTCTCACAAACGAAAAGTTTATAATAACATTGGCAGATAATGGAATTGAGGGGAGTCCATCCTCAGCTCCTTTGAGAAGAATGAATTGAAATATAGAAATTGGTGTGACGAATTATCATATCTGATCATCCTATACTACACGAAATTAAAATCAAAGAGTGGATGGGAAATAGCATTTGTTTAAGATGATTACAAACTTGTAAATCGCTATAATACAATGATTTTCCACCTAACTTAAATAATCTAATCTCCAATCATTGCTATATATTCATGGTATGTGTGTTTAACTTGGCAGGAGTATTCAAAGCAATACAGAATACCCAGCTGCCTAAGAACATAGCCCCATTTCAAAGCTAAGGCATAACATAATGTCTGCTCCCCATTGCATTGCAAACCCACCAAAGCTGTGCTCCAGATATGGAGCTGGCCAGGTTCAACAACTGGGAGGACTAAATTGCTACGTTTCTGGATCTTTGGTGATACGGATTAATTCCCCTCATGTAATCAGTGTGTACACAATATAAGTAAAGTGTAATGTAGATCAGCAAATTGTCTCTCAATCCCCCTCCTTTATTGAGTGTTCTAGAGGCGCATCACGGTCAAGAGAACATTCATTCCTTCTGGAGGGTGATCCAAGATCGTCGTGCCCCAAGTAGAATTCTGCCCAAGATTTGCTAGGAAATGACATTGATTCCCTTCCCCGGAAGACATGTGAGATCCTGAACTCCTGAAAAGACGAATCAATGATTTGCAATCGCAATAAGGGTGGAGTCGTAGGCCCATTCCCGAATCATTACCAAGGACCTTCACCACCGGCTTCCGAGTCAGATTCCGCGATAATATAGTTGAACCCGCGGTTATTGGCCAGGACAAGACCCTCTCGCAGCCCCCATATCTCAGCCAGGAAGCTATTAGTATGACCAATATTCGCAACAAAGCCGACGATCCAATCACCTTTGCAAAATTTATTGATTATTATTTTTCATGATTAGTGAATGATTAAGAAGGAAATCAATTCTCACCAAAAAAAGGAAGGAAATCAATGGCTAACTATCATATATTCATATTAGTATTTCGGTAACCATTCTAAATGATTTGTCATAAGTTTTAAATTTTGGTGATGGGACTATAGGAACTTAAATTTTGTGAGCTAAAAATATTTGTTGAGAAAGTATATACTACTTTGTAAAAATCATGAGTAATTTTTAAAAAAAAAAAAACAAAAAAAAAAAGAAATATATGAATGTACTTTCATTTTGTTTAGAACAAAAAAACAATCAGTTGAATATCTAATAACACTAACATATTTTATTTTATGTTAACGACTAATATTTTTAAATTTTATTTAATTTTAAATAGAGATTAGTTCTAGACGAGGATGGACAAAATTGTGTTGCTACTACCGATGTTGTCTACAAAGAGTTTTCAATAATGTGTAAATACAACCGGTGATATTATATTTTTTTCAAGATGAAAAAATTGCTATATATCTACACAAAAATATTTCTTTCATACACATGAGTTAGAATAGCAATTGATTCCTATAACTGAGTTACTATAGAATGAGCATATTTGCCCATTTATAAAAATTCTAAATAATGATATATAAAATCTCTAAAATTCCAGCACCGCATGCGTACATCTACACATTAGCTATTTATTAAGCAATTATTTGCTGGACTTCAAACAAGGGTAACATCAGAAAACATAATCGATCCAAAACATATCTTCAATTGTACTATATAATATTTGATGTTATAATTTATATAATTATATATGAATCCGAATATTCTTAATATATTATAACAAATCCATTCCGCGCATCGCACGGGTGAAAATACTAGTACTAGTAAATACAATAACTTATATATTATGTGTACATTTTTATCAAATTATTTCAAATTTTATATTACAAATTAATTATTTATATTATCTTTTATATCTCATAATAATTATAAGATTATGTAATTTTACATATATTTTGATTATATCATTTTACTATTATTTTTGTTCATTGGACATTTTTCTGTCACGCATTGCTTTTGATCTAAAATGGTTTCAAAACACTAACAAACATCATAAAACACTCAAATAATCAAGCAGTAAACCATATCTACATAAGAAAACAAGGAAATAGGTATTGTTGATGACAATTTAATGCAGTAAGACTCAAAAGTAGATCCAAATCAAGTAGAAAAATATGCACAATTGAGATTATATCAATTTTCTGTTTAAAGCACTTCATCGCTAGGATCTAGTGATAAGTGATGATTTTGTGTTCAAAGCACTTTATCTGAGAGATATGGAGATCGTATCGGCTTGGAGGCACTGGAGTCAAAACATTGTATCTTGTATTTGAATCATTGATATAGTGAATTCCTTCGCGAGATCGGAGTAGAAAGATTACATGCGCCTCCGAACTACTATAAAAACTCTCTCTCTCTACTTTATTTAATTAATTGCTTTATGTTTTGCATGTTTTTTTAAATTCACAATCAACTGAGTTTCTAAGCACAATATTTATGTACATTTATTCCGCAGCGTACAATTTATGTTAGATTATTTTATAAGTTTAAGTATTGATTATTCTCCACACATGCTCTATTCTTATCTAGTTTTCTAAGAGTTAAATCTGAAATAATTTAGAGAAAAGATTGATTTGATTAATAAATAATTTATATAATAGATAAAATAAAAAGAAGGAACAAGCTAAGTGTATAGACATCATTCATGAATTGTAGTTTCATGATGTTTAATGGTCTATTTGGTCCATAAGAAAATATTTTATCGGGGAATTTTGAAAAAAAAAAAAAATTGAAGAAAAGTAAAATTAAGGGAAGAATTTATTTCATGAAAAACGAATTCTTTAGTGCTTTTAATTTGTTTTTGAGTACTATCGACTCTATTACAGTGTAGTATCTGTTCAATACAATACCCTAGCTACCACCGGGACTGTAGTATCTAGAGTCAATACTCTACCATAGGGTTCGATCTTGCAGCATTTTCTTGAGAAGAGCCATAGAGGTGCCAATTGAGCAAAATTAAAGATCCTTGGCCTCTTCACACTTTTTAAGAGCAAATATACACATGAAATTTTATATTACATTTATATGTTTTTATTATGTAAGAACATTTTAGGGTTTATACCAATAATCCAACCAACCAAACAATAAAATCAATATTATTCCAAATAATTTAAATTAAATCTCTCCTTAATTCTTTCTCACAAACGAAAAGTAGTTTATAATAACATTGGCAGATAATGGAATTGAGGGGAATCCATCCTCAGCTCCTTTGAGAAGAATGAATTGAAATATAGAAATTGGTGTGAATTATCATATCTGATCATCCTATACTACACGAAATTAAAATCAAAGAGTGGATGGGAAATAGCATTTGCTTAAGATGATTACAAACTTGTAAATTGCTATAATACAATGATTTTCCACCTAACTTGCATAATCTAATCTCCAATCATTGCTATATATACATGGTATGTGTGTTTAACTTGGCAGGAGTATCCAAAGCAATACAGAATACCCAGCTGCCTAAGAACATAGTCCCATTTCAAAGGCATATATAACATAATGTCTGCTCCCCATTGCATTGCAAACCCACCAAAGCTGTGCTCCAGATATGGAGCTGGCCAGGTTCAACAACTGGGAGGCCTAAATTGCTACGTTTCTGGATCTTTGGATTCCAAGCTTGCTGTCCTTCTGGTCTCTGATGTTTTTGGTATGTAACAAATTTTAATGTTGTCTTTCTGAGTGTTGAGCATATAGTATATATAAACGTAAATATGCAGTCCAACTACCAGCTTAGTATTTTAGTTGAGATGCATATGCTTCAATTTGGTATTAGAGCAAACCTAATTAATGCATGCATGTCAAAGGAAAATAGAGACTATGTGTCCACGTTTTGCTTGGAGCCCATCAAAAGTAATCAGCGTACTCACACATATGAGGGGGCATATTTAGCATATATAATATATAAACATAAATATTCAGTCCAACAGGGTAACCCCAACGCAAGAGATCCACATGTACTACTTGCACTACAAAAAACTGATTGTTTAGCAACATATACTTAGCGGCGGTTATATATAACC
>CP025645.1:15251298-15278979 GCA_003576665.1 Ipomoea trifida
CGGAAAAAACGCTACGACCGAAAAGTCGGAAAAAACTACGGGAGTAAGGTGCCCGCTCGGTCCTCGAACCGATCTATTACGACGGCGGTCGGAAAAAATGCTACGACCGAAAAGTCGGAAAAAACTACACTCTTTGCACCAACGAGGAAGAATTACCCTCGTTTGCTAAGTCCGGTTAGGTTGGCACTACTACCACCGGCCCGATTAGGTTGACATCGACACGATTAGCCCGAGACCATATCTCAGCATAAGCCCTACGTTGTAGGCAACTGAGCCCGGTTAGGTCGGCATTACCACCGCCGGTGTTATAAGCTCGATTAGGTCGGCGTTGCCACCATCGGCACGGTGAATAGATCCCGCTCCTCAACGATGCCGCTTCTTAGCGATGAATATATCCCGCTTCTCAGCGCTGCCGATCTCTTGATCGCTTTGCCCGACCATGGGCCTTATGCCTGATCTCCAAGATCGCCGATCTCTCGATCGCTTACCCGACCATGGGCCTTATGTTTGAAATCCGATCCCTCGATCGGTAGAGTTCGGACGACCCCTGTAGTCCAAAAGACTATGCTTAAGGTTGTACTCTTTTTCCTTGACTAGGATTTTTTCCTGTTTGGTTTTTTCTTAGTCCAAGGTTTTTTAGCGAGGCAACCGGCGTAGGCCACAGACTATATGGTCAGCGTTCAGCCCGAACTCTTCCTCGTTGACGCTCAAAGTTGTGCTCTTTTTCCTTGGCTAGGATTTTTTCCCATTGGGTTTTTTCTTAGCTCGAGGTTTTTTAACGAGGCAACTAGCGTGAGTCGCGAACGGTAAGGCCAGTCTTCCAGCCCGACCCCTTCCTTGTTGACTCGACGTCAAGGCTCGGACTGGGGGGGCTAGTTGATAGGGAATATACCCCGAGTGTATTGCCCTACGAAGACTATACTTATGTTCAGTGTGATATATGGTGGGCCTATATAAGGGCCTTGGCCCTTCACTTTAAGGGACTTTTTTTTCCCTTCTTCTCTCCCTCTCTAAACAAGAATGCTAGGCTCTGTATTTTCTGGCTATTTACTCTAGAACACTCAATAAAGGAGGGGGATTGAGAGACAATTTGCTGATCTACATTACACTTTACTTATATTGTGTACACACTGATTACATGAGGGGATCGGAATTAATCCGTATCATTTGGATTCCAAGCTTGCTGTCCTTCTGGTCTCTGATGTTTTTGGTATGTAACAAATTTTAATGTTGTCTTTCTGAGTGTTGAGCATATAGTATATATAAACGTAAATATGCAGTCCAACTACCAGCTTAGTATTTTAGTTGAGATGCATATGCTTCAATTTGGTATTAGAGCAAACCTAATTAATGCATGCATGTCAAAGGAAAATAGAGACTATGTGTCCACGTTTTGCTTAGAGCCCATCAAAAGTAATCAGCGTACTCACACATATGAGGGGGCATATTTAGCATATATAATATATAAACATAAATATTCAGTCCAACAGGGTAACCCCAACGCAAGAGATCCACATGCACTACTTGTAACCACAATGTCACGAGCTGAGTTTAAATTCTTGACCCTCTTGGTTTGAGCCGGTCAACTATGGGCAACCTATGATGTTTTAATTCTTTGTGGTCTTTTGCCAGATAGGGTCACAAGGCGGTGCTTACTCACACTCAAAAGGATTGTGGGTTTCCCCTCGTCATCCAAATATACAGTCCAACTACATACTAATTTAGACTTTTAGTTGAAATCAAGTACATGTTTCAATTTTGAGACCATTAGCATGCATTTGAGACATTGTGTACAAATTTGTTCAAGATAATTTGGCCACAAATGAAAACTTCTCATTTGACAGTCATATGTATACCATCATATAATCAAAACATGCCTTAACTGCGTTGCTACATTTAGTTTACTTTAAACGTGTAATGAAAACACTACAACATTAATTTGTTACATATTTGGCACCCTTACTTGATTCAATCTTATGTGTAGCTACATTTTATTTGTGCAGGATATGAAGCAACAAACTTGAGGTATATATATATATGGACATTACACATCAGAACATTAATCTACGTGTAGTATTTAATTTAGACTGATGGAGACCGATCAATCAAGAATTCTCATCACTACACAATAATATTGTGATGATCGATTTCATGGTTATTTTTATAGGAAATTGGCAGATAAAATTGGAGGTGCCGAATTTTACGTAGTAGTCCCAGATTTCTTCCATGGAGATCCATATGTTGAGAATGGAGCTAAGCCTATCGGTGTGTGGCTAAAAAATCATGTTATTGTGAGTATCGTACTTGCCTAATTAGCTCAGTTAATTCAAAAATGTCAATTCAAATTCTTGTGTGGTTACACAATAAGTTTAATTATCTAATATTGTACACCCTTGAAGAGTGGTTATGAGGTCCAAAAATATTAGTTTACATTATCCGACTATGTGATCAACTAAATTAAAACTGTCATTTAATTTTGTTGCGGCTATATATAGGATAATGTTTCTAAGGATGCAAAAGTAGTGATTGAAGATTTGAAGGCTGGAGGTGTCACTAAGGTTGGAATTGGAGGTGTATGTTCTGGAGGTATGCTTCATCGCATCTCATTTAATACCAATCTGCTAATTGAAATTCTACTTATATTAGTTCAAATAAAATATTTAATTTTAAATAAGAAAATATTTTTTATAAACAGGAAAGACAGCGGTGGATTTAGCGAAGATCCCGTGTGTGGAAGCCGCCGTCCTATTTCACCCTGCATTTGTCACATTAGGTGACATTCAAGGTATTCGATCTCCTATTTTTTGTTATTTGATCCCAATATTTTTATCATTTTCTTAAATTTTTTTTCAATCAAATTGTAGCGATATATTTGACTGAGTTTTGTTATTATATGTGTTAATACTTAATGTGACAGAATTAAATAAATTGAATGCCTCAAGTTAAACTAAATTTATTACTCTATCTGTACAATTTTAATAGCGTCATGTAAAATAGTCCAAATAAACACTTTTATAATAACCATGTTTTTCAGGTGTGAAGGTTCCCATATCAGTACTAGGAGCGGAGAATGACGAAACAACACCCCCAAAAGTTGTGAAGCAATTCGAGATTGCTTTGCAGAGTAAGGCTGGAGTTGATTCTTTGGTGAAGATATTTGCTGGAGTCACCCATGGTTGGACCGTGAGGTACGATGAGGATGATAAAGTAGCAGTGAAGGCTGCTGAAGAAGCTCATCAGGATATGCTAAAATGGTTTATTAAGCATCTGATCTCCACTAAGTGTCTTTACGTTTCAAAAAAAAGGTGGGGGTCTTATCTTGAGGAACATATTCTCTGCCTTACATGCGTTTGCATGTTAACTTCTTGTATCAGTATCAGCCTCCAATTTGTGTGATTTTCTTTGTAGTATTTATTTATATGTCTCTGCATGCACTTGCATGTTAATTTATTGTATCAGTCTTCAATTTGTGTGGTTTTCTTTAATTTGTATTATGCATTAATAATGTTGGATGGCCGAATAAAATGTTTCATTTTATTTATCATACATATGCTTGTTTAGTTGTTTTCATAAGTTTGTAGCCTTGATTTAATTACACTTTATTCCAATATTGTACTTATAGATGTCAAGTTAATACTCCGCATCTGTGTAGATTGTCAATTCATACATAAAATAGTAAATACTATACAACAATTATTACATGTATATTAGTATATATGCAACAATTGACAAGCTCCATTAGATGTAATTTAGAACTATTAAGGTGTAGATGTTGAACTTAATTATTTTTTTATTACCATTATATCAATCAGATTATTCCTTGATTCTTGATTAAAGTTATTTTTAATTTTAACTTTTATAATATTTAAAAATTTTAAAGGGACACCACGCAGTGATGTTAGAATATAATAGTAGTTGTAATAGAAAGACTTCTAATGCAATTCGGGAATTTCCTATTCTGCGAGACAGTTCAATCTTGTATTACAAGAAAAGTCTAATTTATTATGAGCGCAACACAATTTAAACTACAATAGTTGGAGATATCTCCAGACAATTACATGACTTTTGTTTTTATATGTAGACTAATATGGTACACGTGCAATGCACAGATAGTAACATATATTCTATAACTATATTATTTATAAAATTTATATAGTACAAAAATAAATAAATAAATTATCAAAATATTATATGATATTATAATAATCTCTTGTTATAATAAAATCTATATGATACATTGTATCAAATTTTGCTTAAAATGAATTAGTCTTGGGAATTCGTATTAAATAAAAAAGACCATATATCCATAACTTGTTAGACTTTAAAAATATCATGGTGATACAAAGAGAATTATTATACTAAAAAAGTAATAGAAAATGAGCTCAATTTTTGAGTATTTATAGGCAAGGAACACTTAAAAGTTATCGTGGACTTTTGTAGACACAATTTTGAATTTTAAAATTTTAATTAAATTTAGTCAGCACAACAAACATGCAATACATTTGGCTGCCCAAAAGTATTGAAATTTGCATATACTAAACTATTACACAATGTAATATTAGTAAATGCATGCTATGTGTGTTACTTCAGGTTCCCAAAAATATATTTATTTGATAAATGCAAGCATGCATGTTGCCTCTTAGGAATATAATAATAATAATAATAATAATAATAATAATAATAATAATTTTCATTCCCATATATATATATATATATATAATAGAGATGTGTTAGTTGCATATAACAATTTAATTGGTCAAGTCTTATATTGTACTTTAATATTTAATCTTATATTTTTATATTTCGAAGGTAATTTTTTGGAGAGAAATTGCACCAATATCCAAAATCCTATAGCTTTAAATAGAACTCTTATACTTAAAGACACTCATAATTCTTTACAAAGTAGCATCTCTTATGTGATGTTCGATCATGTGACCACTCATTTGAAAGGGTAACACATATGCCTTTTTATATATTATTGACATATATTATTATTATTTAATAATTCTAAAAATCCCCTCCCGGCGTTAGCCGCCTCCGCTTACTTTGCGGGTTAGCGGAGGCGGCATCTTTCTCTCTTCCCAGCCATCTTCCTTTCCTCTTCTTTCTTTTCCTCCATTTTCTTCCTCCTTCCTCACTCACCACTGATGCCACCTTCTTCTCCTTCTCTTCGCTCCGCCATTTTCCTCTTCTTTCTCCCATCCGTCTAGTCGTCCCCATCGCACCTCTGCTTTCCACCACCACGGCACCTCTTCCACCGACGGCCACTGCACCGGCACAACTGCACTGCCATCCTCCGCCTTCGCCTTCTTAATAAATATATATATATATATATATATATATATATATATATATATATATAATTGGGGTGTGTGTGGGTAGCCTTGAGCTCCCAACCCTACCTTTACCTTTTCCTTTTTATCCTTTTTATGCTTTTGTCTTTCTAATATTTTGTGTTTTCCTCTCGTTACTTTCACGAGCTTCTTCCTCTCGTTACTTTCACGAGCTTTTCATTTTTCATATGCATAAAACGTTTAGTTTGGTTTCGGCAAGTGTTGATCTTATTCTAGGCAACGAGCAAAAAAGATTGAAGATGAAGGCCCAGATCTTTGATGAAGTTTAAGCTCCCTGAAGGAACCTAGCTTCCAAATTATGAAACAGTCCGTGATTCAAGTTTTTTATAGCAGAGGAAGAAAAGTTGTTTATATGTCTGACTGTAAGGAATGGTTTATCATTTCATTGATCGCTGATGTAAACATTTTATGCTATGATTTAATGAAATAGCTACGTTTACCTTCAAAAAAAATTATAAGAAACAATTTCAAATTTTAAAATTGAAAGTTTTGTCAGAAAGAGCAATTTTACATGTAATCTCATTTTTTACTTTTTTATAATGTAGCATACTTTGATAGGTTAATATAAAGGGGTCCAAGATTTTTATCTATTCTTTTTTTTTTTTTACTCCAATAAAATTTTTGGAGTATAAGTAATATTTTTGTAATATTGTTTGTGAAAATCTGAAATAAGTGGGAAAAGGCTTGTGGATGAGCAAGAACAAAAATATTGTGTTTTTTTTTCTTTTTGAAAGAACAAAATATTGTTATTACACTGAATCAATTCCTCCGTGGTGTGTCTGTTTGACCAAGTCTTGGTCAGCAGTGAGCTTAGACGACGAACCATACTCCGGCGACCGCCGTAGTTCTCAAACAGCGGCGGCGGCGGAAAAGAAGCATGCCGGGGCCGGGACCGCACATGATGTACACACTGGGAACAGGGCAGGCTCTGATGAGCATATCCAACGCCCGGTTCAGCCCTCACCACTGCCTTACCTACTCCATCAATGCTTTCTTCGGGCCGGACATCGGGTCCTTCACCGAGTGGCTGGCCTCTACTCTAGGGCTGGGCAGGGTGTTGGGCTCATCCGTTGAGACATGGATCCACGACCCTTTCTACTACATCCTCATTCTTGGCTTCCCATTCTCTCTGCTCTACAGCTGGGCCTCCAACTTGCTCCTCCGCAAAGGTTTTCTTGATTCCATTTCTGGGGTCAGCCTCAAAGTTCTCTGTATTAATTATTGTGATTTTCCTTTTAAAAAAAAGTTTTACCTTTTTGTGTGATTTTTAATTCCACTGATTTTGGGTTTTGGGGTATATATGTTGCAGGTGCCTCTTACAAAGAGGCAGTGCTTTCTGTTGGTGGCGGCGGGTTCTCTATCACATTTTTTCTTGGATCATTTGTTTGAGGTAACGTTGGTTGGTTGGTTACTTCTGATTATACTGTGGGCGCAATGTTTTTAGCTACTGAGGTTTGTTAAAGTTTATTAGCCGGAGCAGGAGTTCATAGGTTTCAATGTTTCATAAACCAATATGAGTGTATGTTTATGTACCTCAGACTAATAAGGTAACAAAGATGGAATGTTTAGGAAAGATTCATCCTAAGGCTAATGTGCACGCTAGAAATATGAGCCACCACTCATGTTGGGCGGGGGCCAGTAAAGAGCCAAGTCCAACCATTGGTGGCTAGGGGATTGTTGGGTGGAGGTCGGTAAAGGGCCAAGTCCAGCATCTTGCATCTCGAAAATGTGATGGCGGTATATATGGAAATAGAGTTGCGCATTCGTTGTGAGCTATAACTTTTGGGGCATTGGTAAGTGTTTGATCCTAACAACTCATATAAACCAAATTTAGTTTTGAAATCAGTTTTCCATTCATCTCCCTCTTTCATTCTAATTTGGTGGTAACCCCTCATAAAATCAGTTTTGCCAAAAACACAAGTCATGTAAGTATTTGAGCATATCATCTAGCCTAGGGGTAGGATGATGATACATTACCGTAATGCTGTTTACTGCACGGCAACTGGTGCAAATAATTGTATCAAATTCACATCCTTTCTCTCACTCGGACTTGGGGTAACTTCGAGGGCCTCACGGACTAATGATGGCATTTATGGTCCTCTTGGCTTGAGCCCTTGTCATGGACCCGTCAGGGACCTATAGCTCTTCAACTGGCAGAGTGCTTGGATCCTTTTTTACATTAGGATTGATCCAATCACCAAATGCAGATAAATAAGGAGTAAATATATATATATAAAATATATATATATATATATATATATATATATTGGGTTTATCGAGGCAAACCCCACTCCTCTTCCGAGTATGTGAGTAAACCCTCGCCCTGTGATCCTAGCCGGCAAACGACCACAAGGAGGTTAACCAGCCTAGGTTGCCCATAGCTGACCGGCTCAAACCCGGTATATATATATATATATAGAGAGAGAGAGAGAGAGAGAGAAAAAGAACCCATGAGAACAGACAAAGAAGAGTATGTACGTAGTTTGGCTTGAAATTTTTCGTAATTTCCTTTGTATGAATATTGGATCTAGTATATAGCCAGATTCCTCTGTAGAATGCTGGCCAGTTGTAGTAGCAGCATTATGATGATTTTATTTGGTTAGTTTCAAACATCCTAATGGACCTTATCCAATAAGCTCTAAGCACTTTTGCCATAAAACAGATGTGACCTGATAATCCCATATATTTGTGTTCATCATGTTGTATGTTTGTGCTTCTCTTTTCGGCATCAGTTTATATCCCAAAAGCCCCATCCGAAGTAACAAATTATGTATTTATGATTTTTATTGTCAAAGATTTTAAATTTGTTTTCTATGATAAGATTGATAATTCACCATTATATATCATTCTTAGTTGAGTAAACCTTTAACAACAAAATGAGGCAATCAAATTTGAAATCTTGACTACAGGTAGAGGAAAATTATGAGGAAATGCATCAGTATAAAGTGATCAATATAATGGTTTTTATGGTCATATTGATGTTTAGTCCATATAGTCAATAGTACTTTAATCAACTGTACTAAACTCTAATCCTAATCTTGTACTCTATAATTTTCAGTTAGTCATTGACCAATGACCAGCAATACTAGCACAGTCACAATTTGTTTATAAGTTTGTGTTTCTGATTCCACCTTCCTCAATGAAAGCTCGTTTTCTACAATTCTATCATCTGAAGTATTTAGCCATACATTTTCATTGCTACTGTAAACAGGAAAATGGGCATTCTTCCATGTATACTTGGATATTGAGCACAGGTTGGTGGAAAGGACGAGCTCCAATCAATCCCGATGCTGTTGTAGTAATAAGCCTTTTGTGCACATTCCTGCTTGGTGGCTTTGTATACATTAACAGGTCTTTTGCTGATAACTTGTGCGAACAATTTTCAGCTTAAGCATATCTAGTTCGTTACATTGAACATTTTCTGGTCCTAATCATGCAGAGTAAAGCCTCTAAAAGCGCTGAAGAAAAAATCATATCAATCAGCGAGACTGATCTTGGTAGTTGCAAGTTTGTATTGTTTATGGTGTGCAAGCCAAATATATTTGGTTAGCCCTCGCCGGCCAGCAGTTGGTGAAGAAGCTGATTTGGGTGTTCTTGTGTTTCTTGCTGTATATTTTTTTCTTCCTCACTGGCTTTGTGTTCTCTCCATGAACTCAGTTGATTCCCATGGCACAGAAGTACTGCTACTTTAACAGTCATTCAAAATTAGTTTGTAAACCAATTACCTATATTGGTTTCTAAGCTCATACTGTGTTGTCTTGTACTCCTAATGATTTTGGATATTAGAGAAACCACCATGGCTTTATGAGAAGTTCATTCACTCTCTACTTGATTCCTTTATTCCCTATCTAATTGCATTGAGTTATATTTGTTTAACTGAATCCTAATTGCCATACAATTCTCCCCACAATCTTTATGTTAGGATCAATCAGTTTTGAACTCTGATACCACTTGTTAGGTTCAAAATTTTACCATTACGTTAAAAGTTATAACTAGGTAGTCTTGTTATTAGGATCAAAATTTTACCATTACACCAAAAGCAGCTATAACTTGGTAGCCTTGTTAGGATCAAAATTTTACCATTACGCCAAAAACTATAACTAGAAGCAAAGGCTACCGCTAACACATTTTCGATAAGCAAAGTGCTAAACTTGACCGTTCAGACTTCCACCTAACAATCCCCTAGCCACCGAGTGCCCACCGAGTGCTGGACTTGGCATTTCACCGACCTCTACCCAACACTATAAAATGCCACTTATTATGCATGTACTTGAATATTTGGATTCATACCTCATTTAAACACTTGGATATCAATTTTTAATATCCCAATTCACCCCTGTTAGAATATTTGATGGGTTTTCACTCTAATATTATTACAACATAATAACAAGAGTCATGCTTAGAGCAAACACAAGATACAACAGATAAGGTTGTAGTTATTCCTTCCTAGTGATGAAGTTGCATGCCTGCTAGATATCCATCCTAGGAGCAGAGCTCTGGTTCAGCTTTTAAGTGACTTGATTTCCAGCAAAATATCACCAACAATCCAGGGAAAGCCTAGACAATTAGCACTTCTTTCACAATAGCTGGGGTGATATGTCACAAAATACCAAGCTGATGCCAGTTTCTTACTACATTCACTGCTCTCGTCGCAGCTGCTGTGAAACCACCCTTTGGCCTCCTTGTGTAGGCTCTTGGCGGAAACCAAGATGCGATCCTTCAGTTCAAAGAATCTCCTATTGTCTCGCTGCAAATATGTTGACTTGTTTCGCAAGTTCCCAGTCAGTATCTCGACTTCAGTTTCTGCTCCATAGTAATTCAGCAAGCTTGCCAGTTTATCCATGTACATTTGTTTGTGAGTTTCAGCAGTTGGAATGAAAGATTCATAACCATCCACGATAAGATCATGATCATAAGCATTTTGAATGGCTGCCACTGATGTTGTATGATTAGTTGAGCTTCCTCCACTAAAGATTGACTTCTTAACAGCACGATAAAGTTTTCCCAGTGCACCATTGGAGATGTACATTGGCTTGTCCCATCTCTCCAGGAAATCTGGAAACTCCCTTGGTTTCAAATACCTCGGCATCTCAGCTGGGGCTCCTGTTTTCGCAAAGTCAACAGCCATAGAGTGAAGGGTTGCTAACTGGAGACATTTTGAGCTAAGAGCTTTTTCGGGTTCATGGTCTGCATGCACAAGATGTGCAGTGGAAATAGCACCGAGTGTATCACTGATCATGTAATCAACAAAAAATCTTTGAATTTCCTGCAAATATTAGGGGGAAAAAGATAAGAGAAGTTTCTAGTAATCGTTTATTCAAATGTAGAAATGGATCAAACTACCTCCATGGTTACTTCATGATCCACTATTCGAGGTCTTCGTCCAGTGTAATCCATGGGTTTCACGGTTTGACTTGGAATGAGATTTTTATCCCAGCTTATGAAATATAAATCTCCATCAAGATCACCACCAGAGCATTCATTTGGATGAGGCCTGCAAATGAGATTTCGTACAGATAATAGTGTAATGTGCCCCAGCAGCTTAATAAAGAATCTAATATGCACATAAATAATAGGGAAAAGGATCAAATAGACCCTTCAACTTTCAGTGGAAAAGCAATTAAGATCTCAAACTTTAAAAAGCTTCAATTTCACACTTGAACTCTTTAAAATTGTGCAATTAAACCTAATTTACTGGTTACTGGTAAAAAAATGAAAAATATTTATTTTAAATTTCTATTTTTGGTTTTTGCCGGTGACGTTAGCGGCCTCCTTCCGATCTGGAAGGAGGCAGAACGTCGCTGCCCTGCCTCCTTATCTCCTTCAGCATCAAAATTCATATTATAAATAAGCATACTTTACCTCTCTCCTTTTTGAGGGAAAACAATGCAATCCACAAGGCCCTTCTCCACTAATCGCACCTCATATATGGCCTCGAGTACCCTGACATCTCCAGGATGAAGACAAGGGTTTTTTGTTACGACAACCCTGCCTTTCACAACTGCAGTTGTATCATCCACCTTATGAAAGAAACTCTGTTCACCTAATTGTAGTTCTGTCTTGTTCAAGGTTAATCGAGCATAAACCTGGCCATAATCCAAAATCCCTGTTTCATCCAAGCATCCTACCACAATTCGTCCTTTAGGTACAGATATTCGACACCTACTTTTAAGATCAGAGAGCTGATTTTCATAATGTGATTGAAGCATTGTTGAGAGGTATGGCTCAACATTAGGCTCATAACCTTTAAGCAGCATCTTCACCAAAACTTTCTTTATCTCACCCCCACCCATGCTCTCCAAGACATCCAATGCTGCTTGTTTATTTGTCAGCATTTTACCCAATAGACGCAGATGTTCCTCTTGCATTTCCTCAAACACTTTATCCTCTATCCCCAACGTAGATAAGAGGACAACAATCTCACGGTTTAAATAGCAAGGCATAGCATCACTCCACTTGGTAATATTAAGCATCCTATTCTTTGATTCAAATTTAAGCATACTGCTGCGCAGAGATAACTTGCGGAAAGAATTTCGGTCAACAGCTATTACACCTTTATAACCACCATAACGTATTTGAAAAGCTGATGGAGTATGAGTCAATCCACACTTCTGAGCAACTTGCCTGGAAAAAGCTTGGGAAATCTTACCAATGCCATCTGAGAAGCAATATTTAACACCATCAGAGGTCCTTTCGATATCGGGGATTACCTCAACATCCTGTGGTTGAACCTCCATTATTTGGAAAGAGGTACTGAATAACTGACCCATCCTTGCAGCACATTTTGAAACGTTACGAATCTTATTGAAGCACCCCATCCATTCTCTAATGTCTTCTGCTTTCACATGCTCATTAGAAGCAAACATCCAAACAGAATTTGAACGTAACTGACTAGCCGAGAAAGCAAGAAAAACAAAATGTTTAGCTCCAATAGTAACTCCATCTCGGAGAACAGACAATATACGACCATGTATGTGAGTTCGATAAGGCTTTGCAAAGATTCCTTGTGAAATACTTGTAGAAACAGCATTAGGAGAAAGCTTACCCCAATCTTCTTCTACAAAAGTTACTCTCAGGAAATCTGAAGCATAAGGAGCAAAATTTTTCACAATGTAATTGGAGGTTTCAAGCTCAGGACCCAGGCAATAAATCTTTGATGGTGTTACATAGGCTCTATGAACACTCATCATGTTATTACTCCCAACCTTCTTGTAAGTGGATAAAGGAATGCTTTTACAATTTCTATCCAAATCATCCAATTGATTCTTGATATATGACTTTGGTTTATAGCAAGTTGATTGCATCTTATGCATGCTTTGTAGTACAGCCATTGCTGTGTCAAAATGCAATCCACTAAGAAACTCAATAAGATCCGTATCAACTGCAGCAAGACTGATCTTTTGAGTATGTACAAGGGAGTTAAGCTGAAAAAGGATCTCATATGCTAGTGTAGAATCTGATGGGCACTTCACCAGTGGAACAAGTGCAGATTCAGAAGAAAATTCTTCTCCTTTTTGAAGAAAAAGACCCATCGTTTCTTCATCATAATATGGTAAATTAGAAAGTATATTGGAGTCTGAAAACCCCTCTTCAATTTCCCAACAAAGAGATGATAAATATCCAACACACTTCACATCTGAAAAATCAGTTGTGCGAACCCATAGGAAGTCAAAATCTTCTTTGCAGATATGGTACCTGTCAGAGGAGAATTTTGATGCAACATCGTTTCCAGAAACTTTTCGGTATATCTTCGGAGCAAATTTAAGCTGAAAAATTGAAACTTATTAACACAAAAGTCAGAGGAAAATAAGAGGTAGTTTATAGTAGGGAAAATGGAACTTTAGACCAGTCTTTTTTACCCCTCAATCATTAAACATACACATTTGCTCCCTCAACTATCATTGAAGTGGCTAATCTTACCCAACCTTAACAAAACCAACAGAGCAACCTAGAATCCTAAAATTTGAAGGACTTTTATGTAATCTTAAAACTATTATTCATTCGTTCGTTGGGAGGATAGTCAAAGGGAGAAGACAACTTAAAATTATATCAACAAAAGACTCACATGCAGAATCAGTTGATCATATATAAATTCATGTTAATCTATACATGGAACACTATGTTACCATCTTAACATAGCAAATCACCCCATTCAGAAATGCTCTTACCAGTTCAAACATTAAGACTTATTATATCCATATCAACAACTGAAGCATAGTTTTTACAGCTGTTTCCTTGCCATGAACTCGAGCATAAAACAATCCCATACTAATAACCATAGGAGCTTTATTTCAATGCATAATTTATGCAATTTCACTGCCCTAAATCCTCATCTGCTAATATATTGAGGGAAAAGCTGAGGTAAAAATTCCACTTTCAACAGAAGAGAATTGAAATTGAAGCAGAGGAAATAATTATACCTTGAAGAGGACTGCATTGTGGTCCTCACTACCATCAAGAGAGCACCTACGCGTCTCCAAAACATCCCCAAACTGAACTTCGAGCTTGTAACACTTCCCATCTTGGCTACTCACCCAGAACTCAATAATCCCCCTTTCCGGCATGATCCAAGTCCTGACATTCTTCCAGGAGTCCATAGGCCACATGACGTCACTATCGGCCATGATCCCAGCATACAAGGTCCCACTCGTGAACCGATGATCAGGCCTGACTGGGCGGAAGATGATGTCGTCATGGGAGTGGGAGATAGAGAGTTGAGAGCCTTTGAAAAAGAGGCGGCGTTGGTCGGAGAGGCAGAGAGCCAACTGCTTGGCTTGAAGGGACTCGAACTGGACTCGGCCGTGGCCTCTGGATTTCCAGTTTTTGTGCTCCGTGAAGATCTCGACGGCGAAGATGGAATCGTCGGCGACGGCGTCCTCGAGGTAGGCGAAAAGCTCATTGGCTATGGCGCTTTGGGGAATGTTGTTCACCCTCACAGTTGCTGAGATTCTCTCCTCCATGCCCATAAATTGAGATAGTGGGAGTGGGAGTAGGAGTAGGAGGGTTTTATGGCTTTTGAGCTTTTTATTGGAATTTTCACTCTTGCTTGCTATACTTTTTTTTTTATTTTTATGGGTACATGATGTAATTGAATATACGTGATCTAAATTTTATTTCCATTTCCTTCGTGTTTCTTTATATTCATCATTATTTTTCCAGTGCTTATAAATACGCAATCAAAATACCTAATTAATAAAACTAATGGTGAAATTATATAATCAAAATAAATATTTTATTTTAGGTAATTTGATTGTGTGTTTTAATTAAATATAGTGACACCCGATTGCACCCTCGTATGAAAGGGAGTGGATTCGAGTCTCAGTAAATGTGAATTATCAACTCTTCATGCTTCAGTAGATTGATATTACATTGTAATAGAATGAAATTTAGCTGTTTAAAGGACTATTCGTGGTGGAAGCCAGACATAGGACATGTTGTCCTAGTTAGATTGTGGACCTCTAAGCAAAAACAACAACTCGATCGCACATTCACAATGCTTTGAAGTAATACATTGTAGTCTTGTAAAATCTCTACTCTTGTGTCTTTAGCTTCGAGTAAATTGCCATTTTGGTCCAATGACTATTGTAGTAGTGTTAATTGCTATCCGTGACTTTCAAAAATGTTAATTGCGTACCTTGACTATGCATTTTTTCTCAATTTTGGTCACGCCGGCCAAATTTCCGGCCAAAAGTGACCGGAAAAAATTAAATCACATATTATTCTTAATTGGGAGGGGCAAAATAGTCATTTGCTTGTTATGTTTGCCGACATCTTCCATTTCCACCATCGTCGTCGGAGACGAAAGCTTCAAGGCGACGTGAAGCTACCGACATCGTCCATTTCCACCATTTCCACCATGGTTGAAGCTACCAACTAGCTCGCCGGAGAAGAGGAGCCACGCCAATGCTCGCTATCGGTCGCTGTCGGTCTGCAGTTCGAGAGGGAGAGACGGGGTTGCTGGTTGGTGCTCACCGCCGGACTGCCATGGCCGCCACTCTGCTTCATCGACAACTCCCATACCCCTTTCCGTCGCCGTTACCAGTGAAGACCGAGAGACAGAAGTTCACGGCTGCTGCTTCTTTCTTCGTTCAACCAGCGAGAGAGACGAGAGAGCCACCGGTGCTGCTTCTTTCTTCGATCGGCTGCTGCTTCTCTCTTCAAGTCGACGGCGGCGACAATAGCTTCAAGTCGACGGCGGCAGTTGAATGGAGAAGACGACGGAGATGCAATAATATAAAGTAAAATGACAAAAATACCCTTATTGTTTGACCTATTAATATTTTCCGGTCACTTTTGGCCGGAAATTTGGTCGGCGTGACCAAAATTGAGAAAAAATGCATAGTCAAGGTACGCAATTAACATTTTTGAAAGTCACGGATAGCAATTAACACTACTACAATAGTCATTGGACCAAAATGGCAATTTACTCCCTTAGCTTCTATAAAACTTTATGATATATTTATATACACACAAAGACATGCCATGGAGAAGGCTAAAAGGGTGGCCGTTACACTGATTATCATAAACCAAAAGCTTCTCTTGTGTGGAGCAATAAAATGTCTCAACACATTAGGATGTTGCATTGCGTTTATCCAATGCATTATGTTCTTGAACGATGATGACTCGTTTTCGTTCCCTAAGACTGTTATGGAATACTCTGATGGAGAGCATTTTCTTCGACATCCAAGCAGATGAGAGGGAGATAAGAAATGAGATGCTTTTCTGTTTTAGACCTCACATTTTGCTTAACAATTAACTGATAGTTGATAACTAATTGTGTTAGCCAGTTTGACCAACTAATAGTATTAATTGGTTATAGAACAAAGACCTTTGATCGATATTGGAATGCTGCTACCTCACACATTTACTACATAAACATATCCCTTGGCAAACATTAAACATTGCTTTTTTTGTGTTTTTAAAATGGCATGAAAATTCAAGGCTTCAAAAGCTTGATATATGTAATGGAGCACACCCTACTAAGTCCTTATCATATATACATGAGTAAAGTCATAAGCACTCCAAACATAGTAACCCAAGGTTCACATTCTATGGACTGAGCATTAGTGCTGCAAATATATATATATATATATATATATATATATATATATATATATATATATATATATATATATATATATATATATATATTTCAAAGTTCCAACAGCAGTCCAACCCTTGCAAATGTAACATCAACACCGGATTTTTATCTTTCAAATCCCCAAATCAAACAATGTAAGTGAAAGCATAACTTATTTATCTTTGTCACATATATCAAACCCAATGCCAATGGTACCTTGGAATGGACAACCATCAGAAGCAATTCTTAATATATGGCATGTGCATATTGATTAACTTCTACTAATTCTTGTAAATAATCATCAATTACACATGAATGACTAAGAATAATCTAGAAAAGAACATTGCTACCCAGTTCAAGAGCAACCTTTCCTTGTACACCCCTCCCTCCCAAAAAAAAAATCCTTTGTTTGCAGAAAAAACCCCTTTTCTTCTTCTCTCTAGTTGTCCTCTCAAAAATCAATACAAAAGGAAAATAGAAAGGGAAACAGATTGCTTCCCTGCCTTCGAAATGGTCTTCAGTGATCTAAGACCCTATGAACTTTCAAATTTTAAGACAATCACTTCCGAAAATGCTAATTACCATTAAGGAAAAAACTACTAGCAAGTAAAAATTGCCAGCTATAATTTTCTAAAATTCTGATGCTCCAAAATGGTCTTTGACGGAAACTTAGCAAACAGAACTATAAATAAATACCGCAGAGCCAAATGGAAGGAAGAATCATGATGCATTCCATAATAATATAATCTTATGCCTTAAGATCATCAGACATTGCGGAGGGTATACAATGTGTAGTAAGGATGTCCAATGTCGCGGCCTTTGCTGTCTTTGTCTGGAGGACCACTACCTGCAGATATTACAAAATATTAGTGAGGGTTTTTCCACAGAAATTACAAACCAGTGATGGAGTGCTCAAGGGGTAGGGCCACTTGGGGACAGGGATTGGCCAGGAATGGTGTACCTGTTGGTATTCCAAATCGAACTTCAAAAATTCATCATTACAATTCTCAACCATGTTGGCTAAGCCCTTCAAATTCTTCACAGGAAGACCATTGAAAGCAAGTACCTGTTTACAACAGAAATCATCAGACACAAAGCAGAATGTACAGCTGAGTAGGAAATGTTACCTACAATTTACATATAAAAAGTCATAAGTCAGGATGCACTGATATCCCTCAACTAACCTGAGTGTTGACAATGTCCTCATATCCTATATTGATGTCAGCCACAAGCACCTTCCATGATTCCATGTATAAAAAAGTCAGATAGATGTCATAAAACTATCCGGACAACATCAAGGCTAATAATAGGAGAAAAGAGGGCATAGAGAAAACCTGAGAAACTACAACTATCTGTTCATCTGGTGATTGTGGCAATTCATGCAAAAGCTTGTCCAAAAGTTTGACAGGAGCTTCATACTCATAATCCTTTCCATACTGGTGATGCACACAGTAAGAGTTAGCAATAATACACCCATAGAGGTACGTATACATGCATCTATATATGTATACAAGAAAAACCTTTTGGCACATGGTTGATATTGAAATACAAAGTGACAGCTTAATGCATTTAAAGCTTATAACTATTTATCATCCATGCAACTTCAGAATGTAAACCAACAAGAAGCAGGGAATGCCCCCATGTACAGACTGTAAAAACAGTTAAGTGGTAAGGAACAAACATTTCAAAGACATATAGTTCTTTGTAGCACCTGCTATATATGAAATTCATGTGATCTCATAGGAATCAAAATATGTCACTATAGTGGAATATTGATACTTGGATAAGCAAGTAATATGCGCACCTCTGAACGAAGATACGGAACTGACACAGTTGTAAAAACAAATCCAGCTATAATATAATAAGAGGGAGGCCTGCCCTTGTTGTGAGCTGGAATCAACCTCTTGTGACTTGCAAGTTTGATATTAAATGTGTGGGTCTCACAAGTGCGAAGAACTTTAATTGCTGAACTGTCTCCTGTGTACTTCTGGGATACAAGATAACTAAAACCTATCCGCTCCCCATGCCGGAATGGAACTGAAAATAAGAGAAAGGAAGTTTATACGCAATCCCTAAACAAATCTAAGTACTCGAGATCAATGTCCAACAAGTATATGCAGTAAAACAAAATATTTCAAAACTTATACACAACATGAAAATTCTGGTGTTTGGATACTATGATTCACCCAATTTAAGGAGGTTCAGATTCCACTTCCCCTTCAATGAATTCCCCCATCTTCCCGCCAAGACTATGAAGAAAAAACTGTACCTGAACTTGCATATCAATGTAAAATTGGAACAAGTTTACCACTATCATTTTGCGAACCCACTAGGCGTCCAGTCTCCACTGACCGGATGCCTAGGCATTGCCGTGATAACCTTGATTGTGTGATTTCCCTTGATTGAATCTTACCTATTTTATACATTTTTGTAAGACCATAAACAACACCTTCTCTTAGAAGGGAAGTACGCAGAAACTTCACGCAAGGTTGTAAAGGCGCTTTGCACTCATCGGGAGGTGGATGGGCCTAGTCGGGCTTTTATTATATTTGATAAAACAATAAAGCATTAAAGCCTAACCCTAGCCCAAAACTTAAAAGTCTAGTCCAAAGCTTAAAAGTTAAACCCATGCCCAAACTCTTTTAGCGATGGGCTACTGCCTACTGCGAGGGTGCGATCTCCAGCAAAAGCAACGGAGACACACAGGAAAAAATGGCCGAATAGTCGGCCGACTTGTCCAACTAGTCGGTCAACTCGGCCAACTAGTCAGACGGCCGCCTACATTAGAATATGCATCTGCCTAGGTCAATTTTTGCAACACTTCAAAATTGTTAGCAATAATCAACATTTCAAAAGATGAGTCAGCAAAAAACTTACACCCCTGTAAATTTTCAGCAGTCTTCTACATAATTCAGAGCCCAACTTACAAGTATAAAGACATCAAGCCGGTTCAGAATCAAATTGTGAATTATGCTTTACATAACTTAACCAAAGAAAATTGATGTTCTATTTTAAAAAGCATTTACAAGATAATTATTACTCCAAATAATATCTATTAGAAGAGACAAGTCATCAGCACAGTAGCTAGAATAACAAAAACATTGGAATACGTGATAATTTGACAGGCAATTCTAACAATTTTTCTCAATTTTTTTTAATTAAATATTGAAGAGAAGGTGCAAACCAACATAGAGCACATAATCACATGTTAAAATGCTAAGTATTTGCATGTGGTACATAAAAGATGTTTTGTCCTCTTCAGACACAAAACAGCACTTTACCTGTTCCATCATTCGCAATATTAACCCCATCAAAGCTTAGAATAATATCAGATGGCTTTAAAACCTTAGACTCGGGAGAAGTTGGGTCAATTCTTCTTATTCGAACACCTTTCTGGTCAGATTTCATTCCCACTGACAATCGCAAATCTGGATTTTCCATTTTTTGCCACTCAACCCCGAGAATAGGAAATCCTGATGTAGAGAGATAATGATGAAAATTTTGTCAGAAACAAAATACAAATTATGTTTCAGAGACTAAGCCAAGAGGAAAAGTAAAAGGAAAACATTTAAAGTGAATCGTGGCAACCATGGCTGCTTAATGCACATTGATGACATCAAAGGCAGGTGCAGTCTCAAGCTGCAGAGCAAAAATAACAAAAAGAAGATATTCGGTATAGATTCTTATGGAGTAATTTTTCCCCCTCCTTTTTTCATTTCTGGACAAGGTCATTTCAAAATCTGTATATGGCATTTATTTCATGGTGTATTCTTGCTTTTACAGATTCTTTCTATCTTGTAGAGCCCAGAGAAACAAGGGGATTAAGTTGGACTCCAACGTTACAAGAACTGACTAAACACAATGACAGGAATGTTATGTTTCCTAAAATTGATAATACTACTTACTTCAGAGCTTGACAACAATTTGTCATCATCTCACATATCAGTGTTCTAATCACTTATAGATACTTCTCAATTTTCTGCAGTGCAAAGCTAATCCACCTAAAGACATTGGATTTGATGTTTGATGAACCAAGAAATCTGGAAAGAATCTATTTTTATTTTTTTCTGAGAAGGAGAAATGGCCTTGCAAGGTCCACTATTACTTCCTCTTCTTATCTTCCACAATCAGCTAATTAAATATAGTCATTCATCATGTCAAAAGATATAAAGCCTTTCATGAAGTAATTTGTAGACATACTATGTGAGGAAAAATGGCCTTGCAACAATTCAATCTTAACGAAACAATTACCATGACTCACATATACAGAAAGAAAATGGCAGGTATACAGGTGCAAAATCATACATTAAACTTGAGGTTTAAAAATAAAAAATAAAATAAAATAAAAGAGGGTCTGTGGTAGGCTGGGTCTGTCTTTGATGGTCATTTTCAATCAATTAGCTTCAGTGCATAGGGGTGACAACCTAGATATTGTTTGTTTTTTTTTTTACAAAAAGACAGTCATGCTTCTGTGGTAATTAGAATTCTTTTCTTTTTTCTAATAAGAGCCCTCAGAGTATTTTTCTATAGTGTTTGCTTATTACTTATCAAATACTAAAATAAAATAAAAAGAAAATGGTGATGTTCATATTACTTGCAGGAAAAATCACAATTGCAAATCTCTTAGAGTAGAAGATGATGAAAAAGCTAGACTCTTGATCACCCATCCCTTAGAGATTAAATTCCAAAACCGATTTAGACCACTACATCAGGGGATGAAGAATCCCACATGCAACATTTGAACATAATTCTTCATGGCGTTGTTAAAAAATTAGATCATCATGAAATGCTGCCAAACTCACCAGTATACGCTCCATTTTTTTCATAGTCCTGAATGAAGTGCATGATGACTGGTGTTGGTATAACATAACCAATGTTTTCAGCATCTTCATGTTTGAGGGACTGAAATGCAATGCCTACACAATTTCCCTTGTCATTAAAAGCAGGGCCTCCAGAGTTTCCAGAATTTATAGCAGCATCGATCTGCAAAAATGATCTTCATTAGCAATTCAGAGCTATGATTCACAGTACAATCAATAAAATCCTACTCAGGAAGTACCTGCAGTCCCAGAAGTTCAGTTGATCCATGAACATACGACAATATCTCTATACGTGAAACAACCCCACTTGTCACAGAAATTGTGTCTCCACCAATTGGATAGCCTACAACAGTCACAGCATCTTGAAGTGCAGGTAAATTACCAAATTCCACAGGAGATACCCCTTCCCAAAACTCATCATCCTCAACTGTAAGCAAAGCTGCCACATCACATAAACCAAAGTTAATGATGGTGAAAAGGGAGTGTATCTTTATCTAATGAGTAATTATTGGGGTAATGACGCAACTCTTACATAAAGATTGGGATTTTTGCACAATGGTTAACCAAGATTGAGCACACTGATAAAAATACATCCTTTAAACTTTCATGCATACTTTTCACACTCAAACAACACTAATACAGCATTGGTTCAGCTATTCTGATGCACATTAAATTAAAATTGAAGTGACCAACAACAATGTAAATACCAGAATTTGATCAATTACAAGGCCAAGTTTTCTGAGTGACATAGGCAGAAACGAAAATTGATTAAAGTGCTCACCAATATCGCACTCAGTTCCAATGGCGAGCACCGTAGCAAGATATTTGGTATCTGAGCCTCTCTTTTTCAACTTAACCTGTGTGTAATGCTCGACGGAGTGAGCATTGGTCAAAACCCTCCTCCCTTTAATCACAAACCCACTACTACTCGAACTAAACTGTCGTTTCCGCTGCCACGGCAACGAGAAATTGGGTTCGGTATGGGTGCAAAACACCTTGACGACGGCGTCCATTGCCGGCACAACCCGAGCGACCGCGGAATTCGAAATCGCAGCCTCACTTGCAACCAGAGAAGCCGATCCATTAGGCTTGTCAGCCACCCGTCTGGGCGGGGACGAGACTTTTAGGGTTTCGGATTTCTCAAGCTTGGATTGCTTTTCGGCGTGTTTGGAGACTTTACGGGGGCGGCCGCGGCGGCGGTGGTGGGAAGGGGATGACGAGTTCGCGGGAGGATTGATTAGCTCCACGTTGCTGACGGAAAAGACGACGTCGTCGATGGCGGGCGACGCTGAGGCTGCGGCGGCGGCGGTAGCGGAGCTAGGGGTTTCCACGGCTTCCGGGGATCGGCATTTTGCCTTTCGGGCTCGCTTTCGCTTGTTTTCGCCCGCCATTAACGATGACTGTTTTGCAACGGAGAGGAATTCAGATGGGTTTTAGGGGTTAGAAGAAACGTAGCAACTTGCTCTCAATAGTTGTTTATATTTCTATTGGAAAGGCGGGCAAAGCTTGATGCTATGAGGTAATAAAGCTTCCCATGCTTGACTTCTTGTTCACTTATTCAATTTACATTTATTTCCTTATAATCAAGTATAGAATATTTATTATACTAGTAGACATCATACCCAATAAATAAATAAATAAATAAATAAATAAGTCTTTCGATTCAACTTTTTTATTATGGGGAAAAGTCTACTTGTTATACCATGGACTAAGATCTATCTTGCAAGGTGGATTCTAATCCTAAACGTTTATTTTTAGTATTGAAATTATGAACTTCTAGAATATAAATTGTGTTTCTGAGTCAAATTACATAAATTGTGTATGTTAACATTATGTGTTCGTAATATACAATTTCTAAATTTTTAAAAGATAAGTTATGAACATTAAGTATGTAGATTGTGAACATTTAAAACTCGGGTCCATATAATAATTTTTCGGAAGACTCTCAATCACTATCCAATGGAATACATTGAATAAATTTCACGCATGTATAATATCTCACAAACCACACAAGAGAACATTGAGATGATATATGCAACAAATTTGACCAAGAGGAATCAAACAAATTATTATTGTTGTTGTTCTCTACGGGTGGAGAAAGCAAACAAAATTGCAAATTACATAAAATATGGTGATACAATCTTACATCGGCTTCACAAGATATTATTAAGTGGTATTTAAGTTGGGACCAAATCTCCACTCATGAGCTAATTTTTGTGGTGGAGTTAGTGTCTTTACTTAGTATCGTATCATGTGGCGGAGTCCTAACACCCAAAAAAATGGGAAGAGCGTTGCCCTTATAAATATGGAGAATGTTTTTCCCCCTTGTATATGGTATCTGTGGGAAGGCTCTTTAATGCAACTAGCTATTGAGATGTGCGATGCACGGACCAATAATATATAGAGTAAATTGAATTATTGGTGAAAAACAAAATAAGAGAAGATAATATTATTAATTACACGAATTACAAATTATTAAAAACCTCTTTTGTAAATTACAGTAGTAGTGGAATTACAATTTTTTTTCATTCATCACAAACTAAATTTTGAGTCCGTTTGGTTGACTTATTCTTTAGTATCAATCCAACATTGGAAAGTGTTTGCCCTTGACTCTTGTTGATAGTCATTGCATATGACAACATGAGTGGAAAATTGTCTTCTGTTAAACTTGAAATGTAATCTTGGGTCTGATGGGGGATTGCCATTCTAGCAATTAATACATTCGTCTCAGCATTATGACCTGCCAATATGCTTCATTCAACCACATGGTTAGCTAATTTGGTTACAACCAACCTAGGTCCATTGCATAATCTAAGAATATGATCAATGTTTCTCAATAACATTACAGGTAACCCAATGTTAATGAATGATTTTGAAGCCCGGATGCTCATATGTTATTCAAGAATTCAGGTGTATATATGCACATGTCATGAGTGTTTTTTATCCTTCATGTTCAACTTTGCAAATAAATTGAGATTATTCTGAACTCCTTTTGGTGGGACTGTGATAGTAATAGGGGCAAGGGAATAAGATGAAAAGCATGAAAATATTAGAGTGCTCCAAAGAGCTCGGGGACTTGATTTTAGGAGATTAATAGAGTTTAATCTTGCAGGTAAGCAAGTTTATACGGGAGGTGGTGGGTTCGAGCCTCAGTGGGGGCAATGCTGACTCTTGTGCTTTAATAGGTTGAGAAAGTAGTTATGAACAGATAGTGCATTGTAATAGAGTTAGTAGTATTCAAAAAAAAAAAAAAAAAAAGGTAAGCAAGTTTATCATTTTATTTAATATACGGATTCCTAAGTTTTCAAAATGTTCAAAGCAATGTATTATCCCATAACTTCCTCTTTGGAGGATGGAATAGGTTATAATCTCTAGTTTGCTTTGAGAAGTATCAATGAATCCAAGCAGGTCGTTTATAATACTACAAATTGAGAGTTATAGATGACAAGTTTATCAAACTTGGCAGGATCCTTGACTCCATCCTAAAAAATCCTTATATTTCTTCAGAGATGCCTCATAATCTTTCAACATCAACAGGCTAATAGTGGAGTCTCTTATGACTTTGGATGATAAGAATTGGGATGGATTCTACTAGATCGTTTGACTGCAAGGGATAGAGAAACGGTTCTAAGAGTAGCTATTACGGAGGGACAACATTGTGATAAAATTATATGGGCAGCAAATGAGAGCGAGGACTACACTATTAAGAGTTGCTACAGAAGGTTAATTGGGGATTTATATTCAATTGATGATTTCAATTGGACAAGGATGTTAAAATTTGGAATGCCTCTAAAAATTAAAACATTTTTCTGGCAAGTGTGCACTAACTCATTACCTACGGCTACAACATTAGTAGAGAAGTAGGTTGGCTACCTCAATTGTGTCATTTATGTCATCAGACAAATGAGACTTTTGCACATCTATTTGCCCAATGCATAATGGATAGATCGTGCTGGGACATGGTGGGTGTGATACAAACTCCCAGTTGTGATTACTTTATTCACTGGATGAAATATATCTTTGATTCTTTGGATGAGCAAGGCTATTTGTTAATTGTCACGGTTTGCTGAAAAATTTGGGAGACACGTAACCAAAAGGTGTGGAACAACAAGATTATGGGCCATGCTTAGATTGTTGATGAAGCGAGATCTTTTCTTGATGGCTGGAGAGAAGCAAATAGTTGGCAGTATCCTACAAGTTCCAAGTCATCTGCTCGACAAGAAAAGTTAAAAAAAAATCCATTCAAGATGGCTTAAATTAAATGTGGATGTGGCAATTGTCATTGATAGTATGAAAATGGTGTTTTACTGCATACTTAGGAACTCTGAGGACACCTTGGTTGCAACGAAACAATTTCAATGGCAGAGTAATTTATATTCTACAGTGGCTAAGGTTATTGGTGTTCGTGAAACTTTAAGTTCACTCAAAGGTCGTCAAGTAAGTCGTATTCAAGTGGAATATGATGCCAATCAGGTTATTGAATGATTGAAGTTTGAATCATATATTTATACTCTTGATTTCATTTTAAGGGATAATAAGGAAATAGCTAGGTGTTTTGTAGACATTAGTTTTGTATTTGCTAAACGACCTGCAAATATGGTATTCCATTTACCAGTTAGGGATGTCATTTATAGGACAAGTTGTGATGAGTAGAGCTTTGCTCCTTTCCCAACTTTGCTTGATGTTATTACTTCGGACGCTTTAAATTAATGGAATTTTTTTTTCAAAAAATAATCAAGTTAAAATATAGTGCTTGAAAATTGAAACACATAAAAAACCGAGGAAGTAATTATAATTTTTGATATTTCAGGGAGGTATTCGCAATTGTAAATAAACCAAAAGGGACATCATAAGCTCGCTCTAAAAAGGTTTCCACAAATCCTTCGCCAAAATCCCACTGGGCGCAACTCAAACTACATCTCCGGCGACTCTCCATACTGCAGGTATGTGTTTTTCACGCTTAAAATCTTCGTGACAGCAATGCATTTCACTCTACGCTGCTAGATAGAGAACGGTTTGATTGTTTCCGCAGATACGATGGTTATAACTTTGCACTCCAGACGTTCGACGAAATGCTTCAAATAATTATTTATTATATTTATATGCATTTTTCTTCTTTCAGCTGAGTTTTTCTTTCTCCGGTGCCTTGCTATCTATTTTCGACTATGCTTGCCGCTAGACTTTTCGGGAGGGCTCTCTTGGCTGCGGCGAAATCCGAGTCTTCAGGGGCAGCAGCTGCTTCTGGTACTGCAGTGAGGGAAGCATTTCAGAACCCTCTCGAGCAGTTCTTTGAGGCTGATAGAAGTGTAGATGATGAAAAGCCTGTTGTATATGGTAAAGTTGGAAATCTCTTTCTTTCTGGTCTTGATACCGGTTTCATTATTCTTTTGTCTCTTGTTTGCTTTGTGTATAGCTAGAAACTAAATTTCATGCTTTCTTGTAGCTTGCAAGGCTTACTAAAAATAGGGTCCAGGTAGGTTTAGAAAAGAGATGAAAATATGTGACTACCAATTTTTACAAATGATGCAGTGGATGTCATTCTGGCATTTCATGCAATATTAATGCATAAACTGTGAATTTATAAACTGCTAATGATATAAAAGACTCAGACATAGTTATGACAGTTCTTCAATTCTGGAACCCTAAACAATGTTTTATAATTTGCACTTTGGTGCAATTCATTTCTTCCTGAAGTATTGCATGATTGTCTGATATGAAGATGTGCAAATTACAAATATGTTTGATTTTAGTTTGCTGTGAACTTTTAGTATTTTGCATATAACTGGGATTTGATTATCTTTTTTTTGTTGTTGTTTTTTTTTTTTTTTTTTGGTTTTGTTTGTTGTTGTTTTTTGGATGATTATATATATCAGATACAACTGTTTTATTCAAGTTTTTTTGGAATATATCAACCTAAATACAGTACTATTGGTGCATGTAATCAATCATCAAATACAGCATGTTACTAGCATTAAATGTTACTCTGTGGTTTGTAACATGTGATAGTGAAACAACACCATTTATTTTCTGTTTATTCTTATATGCATGACCCTTTGGGATCAAATATGCAGAAAACTTCTTTGCTACATGCAGAAAATGTGTTGCTTTCTGGTTTGGATGAAATTGACACTTAGATGGTGCCAATCCACAGAGAGAGAGAGAGAGAGAAAAAGAGAGGATGAAGGTGTAGAATGAGCTAGTTTTATATGTGTAAATGCCAGGCAAATTTTATAGGCATTTACACATTCAGAATTAGCCCATTCCACACCTGCAACACTACTCTCTCTACTCTGATGATAGGCAATGTCAATTTCATCTGAGCCAGAAATCAGCATTTTTTCCTTGGAATTGACACAACAGAACACCTCCCCCCCCCCCCCCCCCCCCACACACACACACAGAGGGATGGCACCATCAATACAACATA
>CP025645.1:15279004-15333436 GCA_003576665.1 Ipomoea trifida
GAATAAACAGAAAATAAATGGTGTTGTTTCACTATCACATGTTACAAACCACAGAGTAACATTTAATGCTAGTAACATGCTGTATTTGATGATTGATTACATGCACCAATAGTACTGTATTTAGGTTGATATATTCCAAAAAACTTGAATAAAACAGTTGTATCTGATATATATAATCATCCAAAAAACAACAACAAACAAAACCAAAAAAAAAAAAAAAAAACAACAACAAAAAAAGATAATCAAATCCCAGTTATATGCAAAATACTAAAATTCACAGCAAACTAAAATCAAACATATTTGTAATTTGCACATCTTCATATCAGACAATCATGCAATACTTCAGGAAGAAATGAATTGCACCAAAGTGCAAATTATAAAACATTGTTTAGGGTTCCAGAATTGAAGAACTGTCATAACTATGTCTGAGTCTTTTATATCATTAGCAGTTTATAAATTCACAGTTTATGCATTAATATTGCATGAAATGCCAGAATGACATCCACTGCATCATTTGTAAAAATTGGTAGTCACATATTTTCATCTCTTTTCTAAACCTACCTGGACCCTATTTTTAGTAAGCCTTGCAAGCTACAAGAAAGCATGAAATTTAGTTTCTAGCTATACACAAAGCAAACAAGAGACAAAAGAATAATGAAACCGGTATCAAGACCAGAAAGAAAGAGATTTCCAACTTTACCATATACAACAGGCTTTTCATCATCTACACTTCTATCAGCCTCAAAGAACTGCTCGAGAGGGTTCTGAAATGCTTCCCTCACTGCAGTACCAGAAGCAGCTGCTGCCCCTGAAGACTCGATTTCGCCGCAGCAAGAGAGCCCTCCCGAAAAGTCTAGCGGCAAGCATAGTCGAAAATAGATAGCAAGGCACCGGAGAAAGAAAAACTCAGCTGAAAGAAGAAAAATGCATATAAATATATTATATGCATGACCCTTTGGGATCAAATATGCAGAAAACTTCTTTGCTACATGCAGAAAATGTGTTGTTTTCTGGTTTGGATGAAATTGACACTTAGATGGTGCCAATCCACAGAGAGAGAGAGAGAGAGAAAAAGAGAGGATGAAGGTGTAGAATGAGCTAGTTTTATATGTGTAAATGCCAGGCAAATATGTTGTATTGATGGTGCCGTCCCTCTGTGTGGGGGGGGAGGGGGAGGTTGAAGGTAAGGAATGAGCTAGTTCTGTTTGTGTCAATTCCAAGGAAAAAATGCTGATTTCTGGCTCAGATGAAATTGACATTGCCTATCATCAGAGTAGAGAGAGTAGTGTTGCAGGTGTGGAATGGGCTAATTCTGAATGTGTAAATGCCTATAAAAAATGTTGTTTTCTGGTTTGCATGAAATTTTTATTATTTTATGGTACTAATCCCATTTCTGATGAGCTGCCTCTACAAAGGGCCTACAATTAAAATGAGTTTGATGAGATCACTTTGAATGATGAGAGTGCCTTATGGTAAGAAGAGTCAGAATTGGATTAAGTGTCTTAACCTGTGGATCAATTCATTTAGGAAATATAACTTTGTATTACTGTAGAAATTTGTGATAATTTGAATGTTGATGTTCTTGATTGGTGTCCCTTGACTCTCAAAATTCAAGAAGCTACTTTTTGCTTAAAGCCTCCTTTTTGAGGAGGTACCGAGTTAGAAGTGGAAATGACGTTTAGTATTGAGAAGGATAAGGCTCCCGGGCTTGGTTTTATTTTGTTGACATTATAAAAGATGTTTAAGAATTAATTAATGAGGGCTTTTGGTAATTTGCACACTAGTTGACCATATAATGTTAAGAAGGATGTCTCCCCAGGCTTAATTTTCTTCTCTGGCTTGATTTGACCTTATAATTACAGTGAAATGTTATATTGTGCTTTAACATGCTGAGTGGGTGTAATTAATAAGTATCTGTTTGGTGCTTGATCATATAGTGACCTTGACACTTTAGTGGATAAATTGATTTGTTTGTACACCTTGAATAGTTTAAAACTAATAAGAGGTATGTTTCAGGTCGGAGCTGGAAGGCATCTGAGCTGCGTCTCAAGTCTTGGGATGATCTTAACAAGCTATGGTATGTACTTCTCAAGGAGAAGAATATGTTGATGACTCAACGGCAGATGCTTTATGCTCAGAACTTGAGATTTCCAAATCCAGAACGTATTTCTAAGGTAAATATTTAAATAGATTTCCACCACCCAAGCCACCTTTATAATTTCAAATCCCACCCCTCCCCATACCATGGTGGGCACCTGGGCAGATATTTTTAAAACCTGCATCCACTCTACTGGGTGTGGGTACCCATCCAGATACCTATCAATTTATATTTTAATAAACAAATTCAAAAAATGATAAGATATAAACAAATGCACAAATTAAAACTGAAATTCCATAATAAACATAATGCAAATATTATATCTAAAAACTAAATTGTTTAAATTTTTTAAACGGCAAGTAAATATGATCAAAGTTTCAATAAATATGTAACCAACAAAAGTGCAAGATGTTTATTTGCTCTATATTTCTCTGTGTGAAATATATTACAAGCAGGAAGCCAATAATCCAGTAATTAAGGCTATTAAGTAGTATTAACCAACATAATTTATGTATAATGTGTAGGTGGGTTTTATAAACCCAAACCTGCATGAGGTGCAAATTTAACACAATCCCCCCTCTCCTGGAAAAAAAAGAAAAAAAAAAGAAGAAAATTCAATCAACCTGGGTCAGGTTTGTGTGAATACTCATGGGTTGGTTTACAATTTTCATTCCTATACCTTACTCCACCTGATTTTTACTTTGTTTTTGTCTTCCACCAGTCTTTTAGTCTTTTCCTGATTTGGCTTTGGTGAGTGAAACAAATCATATGACCCCAGGTCATAGTATAATAATCAATAAGTAGGAAGAGGTGATTGATGGTTATGTGAAAAAGTGGGTGCTGAATCTTTGTTCCTAGGGGTCATGCTGGTAACTTTAGTCAGCTAGCCCTGTGGATGAGACCCACTGTGCTGCTAATGTGCTGCCTTTTAAGGTTGACTCCTAGTAGTGATGGCAATGAGTGGAAAATTATACTGACAAAGATATGGAGGCAAAGTTAGTTTTGCAGTAAGGAGAAGGGGAAACAGTATGCTGGAGGTTTGTGTGGATGATGATTCTAGACAAATTATTTCATAACCTTGAAGAATAGGATTCTTGTTTTAACAAAAAAGTTAGTCAAAAAGAATATGACGTGGGTAATGAAGGGTACTCCTGCTACTATTGCAGTTGTGCTTGCAATGCAGCAATGCTCTATTCTATGCCTGCTCCTTTCTTGCTTTCTTCCCATATCTGCACTTGTGTCAAAGTGGGGCAGGTTAGGGCAGGGGACATGTAATTCCCTGCCCCATTGCCATTTTTGCTTCTGCATATACTTTTGCTGGATTACGTTTTTTTTTTTTTGTGTTGGTTTGTATTCTGCGTACATGATGTTCAGGCAGAATGTACATATTGTTTCCAAAGGAATTCTGTCTGGCTAAGACAAATTTTAAATATATCGGTGGGGTTGTAGAAGAGACGTATGTGCTACTCATATCAGCTTGACATCAACTGAGCCCCAGCATTTGCCAAGTGATATGTGATACCTATGGCAAAGCTTAACATCACTGTTCTTTCTTTTTTTTTTGGGTGATAAATTCACCGGGTCTTTCTCCGTCCGTTTAACAGTCCGGGTCCACCCGCGTTTGCTCTGGGAGGTACAGGAGCTGGCCCAGGGGGAATCGTCACTTGTGGGAATCGAACTCGGGTTCTCCCGAAATTCTTCCCTACAAAGAGTGCTTACTTGCCACTTGAGCTACCCCATTGGGTTAACATCACTGTTCTTCTGTGCATGAGATTTGTGAACCTCAATCTTCCTTTTTTTAGTTTTTTCTTTCTTTAAGATAGTGATCTATGGTGCTTCTACCCTCTCAATCCTCATGAATAAAGTGACCAATCCCAACCCTAGAGGCCGACTCTTTCAGTACTGCTCCCTCTACCTCTCTCTCACTCATGTGTGCAAAACAGAACCTCGTTCTCTCGCTATGTCTCTCCTATGTACACAACCAGATCACTGCCTTGATATATTCACAAAATTCTGACATACTGATGTGTTTCAAAAGACTTTCTGGGAATAGAAGCTAATGATGACTGATTTGCAGAGTCTATTCTTGAGTTGTACTGGAGTTGCAACAGTGGTAACTCTTCCTTGCATCCTGAAAATTTTAGAAATTAAGGAACCTATGCTACTCTCACATTCTCTAATGTACAGATCAGTTATTTCTTTTATTCATTTCCAGAAAAAAGAATATATTAAGAATAATATTCCATAATTTGGTTGGCTTTAGAAATGGTTGTGAAGTCTGGTAAACAGCATCTAGTGTCTAAGTTACTGCATGTCCCTTTACATATGAATCTTGAAGCCGCTATTGGACAAACAATTTGGTAAGTATATTTGTCTGTCTAGATTCATATTTTTATGATGATTGGTTTTCAGGTAAGGAAGTCTATGTGCCGAATCAAGCATGTGCTAACAGAGAGAGCAATTGATGAGCCAGATCCGAGGAGGTCTTCTGAGATGAAAAGAATGATAAATGGCCTATAAAAAGCATCAGCCATTGTTAAATATAGCTGTCCCTGGCTCCAATGGCTACAACCATGGATAAAAGTTCACAGTTTAACATTCAGTTTCTGAAAGTTTTGTGTTGCTAAGTTCTGTTAGATCTCTGGACATACTTTAGACACACTATCTGCTAATTATTGTATCAAACATAGGAGAAGATTCTAAATAACTTGAGCTATTTCTCTCGGGTGTGATGCATCACTTGTCTGAATCATGGAAAATTATTTGTTTGCTTTATCGGTTCATCGTATTGCGGATTGGACTAAAGTGGCAAGGTCGGTGCCACCTAATAAAAGAATAATGATTCTCCTGTGAGACTTGTCTTATGAATCTTTATCGGTGAGATATGTGAGTGAATATAAAAATGTAGTAATAGTTATATTGAAAAATGTTATACCAATTATGAATAAATTGTCCTTAAAGTAAGTTTAGTGTAATACTTTTAGAGGATGTTTGATTTTTGGAATCTTGGATTATCTCAAGTAATAGGATTATCTTAATGAAGGTAGTGTGAGATTTTGGGAATGTAAGATTACTTTATGCTTTTGGTAAAAGTATAATATTTCTTTGTTTGGTTAAGAATCACGTAGTACATTTTAGGTTATATAGATCAATTTATTATAATGTAAGTGTAGATCAAAATGTAAAAGTGATATTTTTTTTTTCAAAAGTATAGTATATTTTTTCTTATAAATAACAAACATTTTATTCTATTACATTTTTTAATATAAGTATTACATTTTCATTTTGACTCGACATGTCTTGAGTTTTAAGGGCAAAACGTTCATGTTTGGAGGGCAACATCCACAATGAGTTTTTTTCTTTTTTTTTTTTCTTTTTTGCAAAAATTTGTGTAAGCCTCATCTAGGTGTGTGAGTATCACAATTTTAGTTATAAGTATATGACAATATTTATCAGTAGTAACAATTAATTTTACCCTAAATAGTATCACAATTTCACACACAAGATCTTTTATAAGTAACAATTTCACATATAATATTACAATATTTATTATAAGTAATAGTTTATTTATTTCACATTGGTATTAATTTTTTTAATAAATACTATGATTTTTATCATAAGGCTAGTTGCCCCGCCAAAAAGATGCTTACAATTCAACGAGAAAATTAGTCACTGTGTTCGCGTAATGGTGAAAACCCTGTGTACATCAAAAATAATGATATCCCATTTTGTTTGTTAAAAAAAAAAACTATTTAGAAGATATATTTATTAATATAAATCATTCAAAAGAGAGAAAAAAAAAAAAGAAGAAGAAGAAGAAAAGGAACACTAATTTTACACGAATATTATTCAATATAATTTACATTTATAATTATATTATATCGACACTTCAAAATTGTTACTTGTTAAATCCCTTTCAAGTTACGACATCAATTTGCATTACTTAAAACAAAGTCTAACTTTCTTTAAAAAAAAAAAAAAAAAAAAAAAAAACAAAGTCTAACATATCTGTTGGTACTACATATACTTACCAAAGTTTATCACATTTTTTTTTAAAAAAAAATTCTAATTAATTAGAGACAATTAATGATGAAGACTTTATCATTTTGCTTAATCTTTACTTATTCCTGGTCCTACCAACTTAAGGCTTTTAATTATATATTTATATATGTTGCTAGCCTGCTTCTTCCACTTTAACCTTTTCCTATCAAACAAAACCCAACCAAAATTCCGTTTGCTTAGCTTGCTTCTTTTCTTCAACGTCTTCACCTAGCTAGTTCCCTTATAATAATTTTTTCATTAAGTTTAATGGGATTAATATTATTCTCTAAGACATATCAATTATATTAATAGATGAAAACAGTAATTTTACAATTGCTTATGCCACGTGATTTTCTCTTTAAAACACTTTTAAATACATCTTACAATAAAGGTAATAAGATAATCATTTATGAATTATTCTCATTTAATTGCACAATCTATTTGTCACTAAAACACAACCTCTTTTATGAGGTTATAGGGCACCTTAATTGACCCAATAACCCAAGCAATAGCACATGGAATTAGGCGTAGGAAATCAACATTTTGGAGGACATGACAGATTAGAGGTGATCGAGAAGACTAAAAACCAGAACCACTTGCACGAAGCAAGGTAGACTTGGTCAACTTACACCTACCACAATGATAAAACTAGCTAGGTGGTATCGCGCTGCTTAATTGACCAACCACATTTACTAGCCAGAGTTTGTCAAAGTAAGCGCCACTTGCCATGGGTTATCAAGATATGGCATGTAGATTTTAGTATAAATAATAATAGGGATGGCAATGAGATGGGCATGGGGGCAAGGAGTATATTCCCTGTCCCTAAAACCCCACCCCGCTAAGGAATAGAAAATTTGTCCCGTCCTTGTTCTTGTACGAAATTTTCGCAAACCGAAAATTCTTGCTTTGGGTCAACCTTATAGTCAAACTAGTAGTTTGATATATATATATATATATATATATATATATATATATAGATATATATATATAGGCTTTCTCGCTTGGGCATAGTTCTCATGGGAGACAGACTCTATATATATATATACACACAAAAAATTAGACAAATAAAATAAAGCTAGGACGAATTTTATATTCTTTTAAAGTATTTTATATACTAGTATTCATGAAATTCAGTTCAATTATACACCTCCTATCATGACGTATTTGGTTTAATTCCATGTTTAACAAATTAAACAATTAAAGAACCAAATTCTCACAATCAATTCAAGAATATGTTGCAATATAATGCATCAGTATTCCATCCAATAATAGTTTAAACTCATTTTTGGAGTAAATGAACATCAAAATAAATAGTGAGACAAAGAAGATGAGAATAGAGTAGGTGGTAACTAAGTGGTCCAAATTGCAAGGACAATGAAACCAAGAGACAAATGATTCATGAAATGCATGTGACTTTCCAAGGCAGTATCATGTGTTATACTTTAGTTTCTATAAATATGACCGAACAATTTTATTTATTTATTTATTTATTTTGTAAGTGCTGACACAACTCACAAGTCACAAGTATGTAATTTGTTGATTGAATGGTAAATTTTATTACCTTTATTTATATCATCAGATACACTTTATAATTTTGTATGATACACTTTTCTATTTGCACATTCTTATTTGAGCGTTAGTTCTCACATGAACTGACTCATATATATATATATATATATATATATATATATATATATATATATATGCTCTCACATTTTTCATTTTTTATTTTGACGAATGAATAGATGTGTTTTGACGGACCTCTCACATTATGAATGCTATGTATAAATAAATATTTTTAACCTAACAAATTAATAAAATAATTATAATTTCAATATAAACTTCACACTTTTGAATAATAAGACATGAAAAGTGATCAACAAATACATTTTAAAAGTTTATTAAACTATAAAAATAATAGTTAAAAATATCTAGGCACAGTCTGGACAAAACTTTAATCTTTATTTTTGTATAAAAAGTTATTATATTTTTACATGAATGCATTCATTTGTACTATAACACTGTTGGTTAATACATACGAGTGATTATATGATTTTCTAATAATGGATTCCATAAATTTTTATTGTCAATCATAATCGTATTATTAAATCCAATGATTTAACAAGCAATCCTACCCATCAAAAGGTTAGGGATAAGGGTTAAATATATCATCCAATTATCTATAAATATGAAATTAATCCTCTAAATTACAAAAGGCTTCAATCAAGCACTTAAAATTGAAAAAATAGTGCAATGAAATGTTTTTTTTACCTGATATGATATTACATGTAAAGTAACTAGTTAGCGATGGCTTTGATGCCATGGGTGTTATGTCACATCATATTTTATATGGAGTAATATTTAAAATGTAAATGCCAATAATAATAATAACTGTTTTTGAACACTAATGAATTAAAGGCCGGCAATTAAAATCATTTTATAAATTTTATATATATATATATATATATATGCAACTCTAGAAAGTACCATCTTCTTTCAAATATGGAAGAAGACGGTGAGTGTTCTTTTGTTTTGGAAAACGATGAGGGCCACTACGAATTGAAGGCCCATAAAATCGTTATTATTATTATTTTTATATAAATGCTGCCATGGTAGCTCTGAAAAGCACCCTCTTCCATTTGGAAAGAAGACAAGGGCCATTATGAATTAAAGGTCCTTAAAAAATCATATAATATATATATATATATATATATATATATATATATATATATATATATATATATATATATATATATATATATATATAGGGTAGGGTTAAAGTGAAACCACTTGCTTAGATAAGATCGTGAGATCACATCTTGTGCATCTATGTAATACTTTTTAATGGTCTAGATTGATTGACACACATACACACTTCGTTTGCAAATATTTAATCACCGTTCGCACACACTTCAACTTGGAATCTTAATCAATAATCTAAACCATTAAAAAATTTTGAGATCAAATCTTTTACATCAATCACCGTTCGCACACATTTAACTACCATTTGCACACATTTAATCACTGTCCGCACACACTTAATTACCATTCGCACACATTTTATTACTGTTCGCACACACTTCAACTTAGCATCTTAAATCAATCTAGACCATTAAATTATTAAATGGATGCACAAGATTTGATCTCACGATCTTACCTAAACAAGTGATCTCATATGATCTAACTCTATACACATATAACAGTGTTTATTAAATTCAAATTTCTATATATATACATCATGTTTTCATTAAATTCAAATTTCTATAACCTCCCATCAATTTCTAAACAACATACCCTTCAAATATTACTCTTTAAAATCATCAAACAAAGTTAGCTTAACTCATATGGAAGGGAGTGGGTTCGAGTCTCAGTGGAGGCGATTTTGGCTCTTTGTGCTTTATTAATTTGAGAAAGTAGTTATGAACTGATACTACATTGTAATAGAGTCAATAGTATTCAAAAAATAAAAAAGTCAACTTAACTCATGCCTTGTATAGAAGTATTAGGTCACTAGATTACTCAACCCTTCATGCCTTTCTGTTCACTCAACTCTTCGGGAGATAGACTAAAAGCTAGGAGTCCTCCACATGTTTTTCTAATAATTCTACACAATATATCGAGTTTGGCTAACAATTGTTTAATAATTTATCTAGAGCTTTTCTCTTCCTGGGTAATATGTTTAGAAAGCTATGTAAAAGACACAAGAATTTTTCAGTAAAAACTTTGATGATAGAACTGAACTGATAATTTTATTCAACCAAGAGACTATATAAAAAACCTCGTAGGAAGATTACAAACTTTTTACAACTTCTAAGAGATATAACTACCAAGTTACAATAAAAAATATTAAAAAAAAAAAAAAAAGTCTTCAAACTTAGTACGTACACACTAGTACAATAAGATAAGATCTAAGTTATTTCAACTAATAAAATAAGATAAAATCTAAAGACAATAAGATAATATCCTAATAACTAAAGCCTCTTTATTTTTGTCTTCTTACATTTTTATCTTCATGCTCCATTATATTGTTAATAAGGCATTTTGTCTTGGTGTTCTTTTGCAACCGTATCCAAGTTATTACTAATGAAAGCTAAATATTAACAAGAAAAAAGATCCCAATAGATAGAAATAAAATTCAATCAAAGATCAATAGCAAAGTATTATCAGCAATCAACAAGTTAAAAAAAATAAGAAATACATGGAATATGGTATAATTCAAAAAGCTGATACCTGAGGGCCGGGGTGCCAAATTGCCACGACATTGCTAGTAGGTGGCAAAAGGGGTGATTGGGATTTGGCAAATTATTGCTGGCCTGGGAATGGGATGTTAAAAGCAAAGGACAAGACATGTTTGGTCCAAACAAGCATTAATTTATTTAGTTTATTGGGACAATTGGGCAGTCAGCACCAAAGCAGAAACCAATTTCAATTATTATTAAATGCCCACAACTACTGAAATGATAGCATGCAAGGCAACACAATTAAGCAAAGCAACTAGGATATGATCCATTATTGTATTAAAAAATAACATTAATTTGAGTACTAAAACACTATACAATATAATCCAATTATCTCAACTTACAAACTACTCCTTCCTAGCATATAACAAAATCAAATATATTAAATAAGAGTAGATCAGAGTTTATTTGATGCACACTATTGAATAATGATTGTAAATTTTATTGTAAAAATATATTATTAAAAAATTCCGAGTTTATTATTAGTTCAACACTCTACAAACTTGATTAGGGTTCCAAGGGAAGATTTGTTAGTTTTTTATTATTTTTTTTCCAATAAGAATTCTTCTAATATTTACCAAGTTAATATTAAAATTTAAATTATGATTTTTTTTTTACTAATTATTTAATCATAAGCTGAAATGATTACAAAAAGGTTCGATGGAATGGTGTATTATTCCTTACAGTCAAGTCATATATAGAAACAAACTCCCTAGCAATGTTACAGAGAACTTGATTCGTAGACTGTTGACATTTGAAGCTGAATTCATTAGAGGAATTTAACGCTTCTTTAATATCATTGATGAATTGATCAAACGTAGTCAAGACTAACTTTGGTTGAAAAGTCTTGCACACCACATGAGTATCTATTATCATTCTTCCGTTCATTGACAATATTTCCATCGAGTTGAACTGCAGATGCTCTTTTTCATTATCATCTTTGTCACCAATGATGAAGTTCACATATGTCGTGACCAATTTTTATGTTTCACACTTATGAAAAAAGAACTCGCCAAAAGAAATCATAGGAAAACAAACTCGTCACACGAACGAGAGAAAAACCCATAAAACCACTGACACAAAAGAAAAAGGAAGCAGTAAACCACCTCTTGAACTTTATTTTACGGATCCACTAAAATTAAAAATCACCTCTTTATCCAGATCTGACAGATTCCTTAAACTTTGGAACTTTGAAATTTTGCAACTTTCTTGAAGGGTGATGGCTGAATCGGCAGTGGATGTTATATATGAAACTAAAAAACAAAATACAAAAGGAAATAGGAGACCGCCGACCAAGGACAATGCCGACACTAAGCTCCGTCAAAGCAAGGTTTCGAGAGACAGAAAGAGTCTAATGCTAGGGTTTCAAGAGTTGGAAGAAGTAACAAATTATGATTGTTTTTAAATACATTAAAAATATCAAAGTTTTAAACAAACGGAGATACAAGAAACGATGTCTATTGACTTTTCGGTTTGAGTCGATCAGTCATAACCTAAACTTGTTTACCTCCGACTTTGTGGTCCATTGCCGCCTAAGGTCACAGAATACGTTTCACTCAGAGCGCATTTTTGAGTAGCGATTGCAAACTTTAATTTTTCGTAAATCAAAAGATACAATAAAAAGAGTTATATTAATTGATTATGACTTACATTTAACATTTAGGTTATTTTGTGTGAAAAAAGAATATAATAAATTAGTGATAACTATTCACAAATTATATTTTTCATTTACGTAACAACATACTCCTTAATTTAACAATTATTCAATTAAATTAAAAAAAAAACTCTAAAATGTTAACCAATGATAAATCTTAGAGAGTATTCAAAGCATTTCACCACTCCAACTGCGTTTGAAGAGATTAACCTATCCAATTGCAAAAATTTTAATGGGACGATGAATAGGAGTTTAGTTGTAGCTAGTATAATTACATTAGAAAATTATCATGAGAAGCTTATGAGATTGGAGTAACACAACAATTTCAATCTTATTGTTACCTTTTAAATCATTAGAGTCTTATCATTTTCTCAAATGCAACATAAGTATGGGTAGTATATTTGGACCATTTGGTCCTGTAATTATTTAAAACTCCTACATAAAATTAAAGGTCCATTTTTAGGTGTAACAAAATTAATCAACCTGAAGAGTTTCTCTTATCATCCAAAAAAATAAAATAAAATTAATCATTAACAGTAATTTTGCCATCTAGGTCCACTTGACGAGGCTTTCAAATTTGTTAAATTATCCAACAAAACTTTTAGCACATAATTAAATTATGACTCAATGTTGTGTCTTGTTGAACATATAATATATAAATATAAATGTGCAATTTAACTATCAGTTTAAACTTTTAGTTGAGATGAATTACATGCTTTAATTTGGTATCAGAGTTAACCTCATGTCAAAGGTCATGAATTCGAATTTTCGTGTCACCCGATAAAAAAAAATGGACTATCATCTTTTTTCCTTGACTAAATGAAAAGGATGGTTTATAACCACCACCCGAGACGATAGCTCTATGCATCCAACCTCCAACCTACATTAACCTCTTCTTCCCCCCGATGAGGAATAAGGAAAAGCAGATTCTAAAATGTCTCGAACTAATAATGTCTATATATTTCGACCAATTATCATATATCTTAATCATAAGAGGATTAGAGATTGAATTTAAGGACCCTCGCCCGAACATGGTAGCAATAATGGAGTACAAAAGCCTTGGCATATTTTGGATGGAAATTCGTATATAAATGGAATTGAAATATTATACATAAATGGACGAAAATACCCTTAAAAAATTACACAATCAGTCATGTTTTAGCCCGATGAGTGATTCACATGATCAATTTTGACACAAAAATAATAGTCGTTGATGAAAATTGATAGTAATTACGCACCCAGATCAAAACTGTCATTTTTAAATACTTGTGGGACCAAAATTGATATTTGGTCTTTTAAATTTGAATAATGCTACATTATATTCTCCTACAAAAATTACTCACTAATATATTCACTACAAGTGTTATTTTTCTATTGAATTCTTTTTATTTGTATTTAATTATTATTATGTGAATTTTTTATTAATGGGCCGGTCAATTATAATGTTATTTTAAAAAAAATGAATAGAGAAATAATGTAATTGTTAAACTATGGTTCATATTGCACTGTGAACCCTGATACAAAAATTTTGTATCTTCAATTAACACATTTTGTATCTACAATTAACATTTTTTATACACGTAAACAAATAATTTAATAATTGCTGACACATAATATAATATCTACATGTACAAAAATTGTATATTGCATATACAGAATGTGTCAATTACATATACAAAATTTGGAAGTTATTTTTGAACCAGGGTCTAGTGGTCTACAATACAAGGTAGACATGATCCATAGTATGATTTACCAAAATCGTAAATATTATGTACTCCCTCCGTCCCATTTTATGTGTCTGGTTCGGTTAACGAGGCTTGACTGAAATTATTTTTAATTCAATTTTTTTATAATATTAAGTTTAGTACTAATATACAAAATTTATATATTTAGAAACTACACTACAAGTACTATTAAACACAAAAAATCAAATTTAAATATAAGTAACAAATAATAAAGAAAATAGACAAAGAAGAAAGAGTTAGTATGACTAATGAACAGTAAGTATGACAGATAAAATGGAACAGAGGGAGTAATAATTTTGGGAAAGTAAAATTTATTAAAAAGAATTACAGTACAGTTATTATGAGTAAGAAAGAAATAAAGAAATATGATTTAATGAAGATGTGTAATATACTTTTCCAAATATATATTATATTCATCAATTTGATGAATGGAAGGAGAATCAAATATTATGATTGGCATTTGCAAATGCAAATAAAAATTAGAAAACACTTCAATTCTCACGCGCACCAAAAGACATCAGGCCATCACGGGCTCAGTCCAAGTCATTCAATAAAGCAAGGGGAGAGAGAGAGAGAGAGAGAAAGACCCCCTGAATTCCGGGGCTATATCAATTTCAAGCTGTCTCACTATCTCTGCTAAGCCAAAGGATTACTGGGTTTTTTTTTTGTTTTGTTACAAGCTATATAATTTATATACCTACCAATTAGAAGCAAAGATCATAGTAGAAATTCAAGATCCAATTTTTAATTTGCCAATCCGGAAAGGATACTTGGTAGAAAGATGACAGCTTTGCTACAGTGGCAAAAAAGAGGGTGAATGAGTAGGAATCATGTGATCTATGCTTCTACACTGATTCTGCTTTCTCCCTATATTCTTCTCCTCCTCTCTCTCTCTCTCCCCCTTCCTTCATAGCACCCAAAATTCTCACTTTTTAATTGTGATTTTTCTGGGTGGTGTTGGGATATTTTTCTTGTTTTAAGGTTTCTTCTTGGTGTTAATGGCTGCAAGTGCTTCAAGGTTCATCAAGTGTGTGACTGTTGGTGATGGGGCTGTTGGCAAGACTTGTATGCTTATTTGCTACACCAGTAACAAATTCCCCACTGTGAGCCTCACTTTCTTTCCTCTTCTAAGCTTTTCTTGATCCATGCGAATTTCCCCCATTTATTCTTGTTTTATGATTCTAAAATAGGCCTATTTCTGTCTGGACTTGTATCTTATTTTATACGGAGTAGTATACAATGATTGATGATGCCTTTATGTTTGTGGGTTTGCAGCTTTTTCTGTTTCTGTTTATTTTATAGGGGAAGAATCAATACTTCTTTCCCTCACTCTCTTGTATAAAATTCCTGGGTTTTGCACTTTTTTTTATTTTATAATTATTATGTGCATATTCTTGGAGTGCTGATTTTGGATCATGGTATGAAGAGAATAGGTTCTCCGGACTCTCCCCAAGAAATGGAAAGAATTGACTAAATTATTAATAATTCATGTAGATTAGTCAAGCTGTTTTCTTGAGTTCTTCCCAAGAGTCTTAATTGTTCAGTCTGTGTTTTTTTTTTTTTTTTTTTTTTTTTTTTGGGTTGAAATCAGGACTATATTCCAACTGTATTTGATAACTTCAGTGCAAATGTGGTAGCTGAAGGAACTACAGTCAACCTAGGTCTTTGGGATACTGCTGGTAAGGTTATGTTTTGCGATTAAGTACGGTTCAATTTCCTTTTCTTCTTCAGCAGATTTAACTACAAGATCTTGTAACAATGGTGTTCTGGCCACTTAAGAAGTAAGATAAATATGGAAGTGAGAGTAAATTTATAGCTTTTGCTTTTTTGATCCTGTTAATTATTAGGACAAGAAGATTACAACAGATTGAGGCCCTTGAGCTATCGAGGAGCAGACGTGTTTGTTCTAGCGTTTTCATTAGTCAGTCGTGCAAGCTATGAAAACATACTCAAAAAGGTGCAAATTTATGGAAATTATGCTCATGTTTTTTTTTTTTTTTCTGTTTTTTTTTTTTTTTTGGGTCCAATGGTGTCTGGCCTATAAATTGCTGATAGACAACTTTTTGGTCAGTGGATCCCTGAACTTCAACATTTTGCTCCTGGTACTCCAGTGGTTCTGGTTGGCACAAAACTAGGTATGTGAAGAAGGAAATGCTTAGCTTTCGTTTTCATTTGGCACCCTGTTGTCGCTTGCATTTACTGTTCTTGTATGTGTATCAAGCTGACAGCATTGTTTACCATTCTCGCACTCTACTTCTAGGTTTTTCTTCTTGACATTAATATGAAATTCTAGTGATTTTTTAATCAAGGATATGCTTCAACTGTGAGCACTTTGGTTTTTATTTGGTATTCTCCATGGAGGAGGACGTACTTTGAAGTAACTACGAGGCCTATCTAGGGGTACATCTACTGAAAATGAGACTCAACAATGTCAAACTTGTGAAACTGAAGAAGGCATGTTGAAACTTCATTGAGATATAATAAACAAGTAAAAGAGGGCATAACTTATCAACTTCAATGAAGTTAATTCAGTTTTACTATTTGACTGAGCTAAAATTATTTCGTATAGTAGCACAGAATATAAATTATTGTTGATGTCAGATGAAAAATGTCCCTTGAAACTACAATTCTACTCCAGCTAAAAGTGTTCATGTTGTCCTAATTTTCTTTGCAATTTCTTATCTTAGAGTTATCATTTTTATATGGTCAATTTATTACGTAATTCTAAAGCAAAACATTCCAGATAAGGTTCCAATAATGCTACCTTGTCTCGAATTGTATGTCCATTTGTGGTGTACGTAGTGTAGCTCAATGAGGAAGCTGGATTGCCTATGTGGTCCATCTTTGCAGTTATCTTTTCGTCTTTTATAATTTTAAAATTTAAGAAAAGCAAAAATGTAGAATAGGCTCCAACACAGGTAACACCAATCTGCCATGTACTCAAAGAGCAATAGATATAATCAAAATTCCAAGCAAAAGAAAATGATCTATCATTCTCTCTCCAAGATAGATATTGTGAGAAATAAATGGTGTTCAACATCGTGGTGGTGGTGGGGGTGACATATTTTGCAGATGATCATGAACGACACATAACTAAGAATGGCGAGATATTGTTGTAGCTTAGATTTCTTGGGATTTAGATTTCACACACCAAACAATGTTTTGAATGGTTCTTCATTTCATGCTAACAAAACAAGTTGATACATCAACTATCCTTAGAGTTAAGATTCTGTAGACTGTAGTGCCAATTCAAAAAATCAACTAGACTCATTTTAGTTTCTCGCCTGTAGAAAATATTGTGATTTATGTGTAATAAGTTCTTCCCTTTTCCATCTCTACATTTTCTCATGAACCAGTTTGATATAAGCCTATAAATATGGAGAGTAATTCATATTGAGCATATAATATATAAACATAAATGTCTCGTTTAACTATAAGCTTGGCTTTTAGTTGAGATGGAGCACATGTTTCAATTTGGTATTAGAGCCAACCACATGCCAAAGGCCATTGGTTCGTATCTCCGTGTCACCTGATCAAAAGAGACTATGGTCCACATGTTGCTTGGAGCCCGTCAGAAATAAATGACTCGCACACATGAGGGGGCATGTTGAGCATATAATAATATATAAATGTGCAGTGCAACTATAAGCTTAGACTTTTAGTTGAAATGGAGCACATGCTTCAATTATTCATAAATTGTTTCTTCCTATGTGATAGTATGATTGCAGTAGTTGGTAGTAATAAAATTGTGTATTTACTCAGATGGTAGATATTCTTTTTTTTTTTGTTGCTGAATTCTGCAGTTAATGCTTTTATTTGGTGATTGAATAGATCTTCGTGAGGATAAGCATTACCTAGCGGATCATCCTGGATTAGTTCCCGTGACCACTGCACAGGTCCAGCTTCATTTTATTCGTGGACAATTACTAGATCTTATTTTAAGATGTAATAGGACAATGACAGTTTGTTCTTATTCAGGGAGAGGAGCTCCGCAAACAAATTGGTGCTTCCTACTATATTGAATGCAGCTCTAAAACTCAACAGGTTGGTTCAATAGCAACGCCTTTTTTTTTTTCTTCTGAAAATATCAACGGATTAAACAAATCAGACACTAACCGTTAAAAATAAATGCATTTTAGCTGCCCAATTCTCTCTTTAGTTTCCTAGGAGCACACCTTGTGCAGACTTTTTTTAGGGACAGCTCAGTAAAATTTCCTGCCCCGTTTCCTCAACTCTCGTATTAATGGTTGCTCGAAATTTTCTATTTTACGACTTTCTACACTGATGTTAAAAGTGAGCCCGACTTCGATGTAATGTACATTACAGAATGTGAAAGCGGTTTTTGATGCTGCAATCAAGGTTGTTATCAAGCCACCTCAGAAACAAAGTGAGAAGAAGAAACCACGCCGAGGATGTCTTGTGTAAGAAACTTTGTTGTTGAACTCTTTAAGTAATGCATTTCTACGTCTAATATGATTTGATTAATCATGTGCCTCACTGAATCCCCATATGTTTTGAGTTTCTGGGTGCCTTGCATTCTCATCTATGTTTTGATCTTTGGCAAACTTGAATTGCAGAAATGTTCTGTGTGGTCGAAAGCTCATCCATTGAGGCGTTCTGTTTGCAGTGTAGAGGCCTTGGCATGATGATTCATCAACCCTGTCAATTTTCTACCAGTATTTAATTATTTATTTCAGCTTATTATATACATAGATAGATCATAGCTGAAGTCTGAAGATACAACCTATGAGGTTCGCCAAACTTGATTGCTAAAAGCTCATCTCATCTAATGTTTAATGTTTAAGCCTTTCTCTTCTGTGCTGAAAATTTCAGCCTGTCCATCTTTCTTTTTTTTCCTGGTCACTGTTATATTTCTGGGTAAAAGAATCAAAAGCAATACTGTGATTAGGGTAGGGTATTTTGGTCATTTGGATTACCATGGTGAAAAAGATGAGTGAATTGATAAATCACTTTCAAATATATTGTTTCAATGGACTTATGGTAGTAAGTTAATGAATATGTAGGTAAGTTGATAGATCTATAATATTGACTTGAACTAAATGACCCCTAATGACCATTGGTTTGCAAAAGTAGAAATTTTTTAGTTTCAATTCTTCAAATGTAAGAATTTTGTTTTTTACCATTTGGTTGATGAGAAAATGCATTCTTGTTGCTTCAATTGCCCAAATTAATTCCAAAATCACCTCAAGAATGGAACCTGTTTGTATTCCTTTCTATGGAATTTAAATTCAATTCCATATTAAATGTTTTCTATGCACAAGGCAAAATGGCAAATTATACCATGGACTAAGATCCATTTATCTTGCAATGTAAATCATGATCTAATCTACCTTGTAGTGTAAATCATGATCTAAAAATAACTTTCAAATTCTGTACTTGCAATTGACACATTTTGTACTTCACTTTAAATAGTACGGAGTAATTACAAATACATAACATGGTAACAACAAACATAAACTGTTAATATGAACCAACCTATAGTTAACAATTTGTGTCTGTAGTTATCATGTTATATGCTTGTAATTACCATGTGATGTACCTTCAATAGTTGGGCTCAAAGACTGAAAGTTGAAATGGATTCAAAAAACATTCATGCAAAAGTAAGAAACGATTGATTGAAGAACTGTCAGTGCAACAACGCAGTCCATGAGAAGAGCAGAGCATCCTCCAAATTTCCTCAGAGTAGACATTCCCAAGTTTTCAGGGCATTGTACAATGAATAGAAAAGAAACAAAGAAAAACAATGTTCCAAGTAGAACTTACTGTCAACATTGTACTTGAATAAAAGTTTTATGAGGGAGGCGGCTATGAATGAGAAAAGCCAGAGAGTTAGAGGTTTAAGCTACAATGGCAACAATACCAAACTAAACATGCCAACACCAAGAAGGCTTTTGTAACAAAATTCAGTGTTGCCCTGCTTATATATAATGGGCCCAAAAAAAATAAAATAAAATAAAGCAAAAGAACAAAAAAAAAAAAAGCCAAGGATCAACTTAAGATGATAATTACCAAGTGCATACATACAAGAGGGCTTCCACTTGACTATGTCTGAAACAACCTGATTTCAAGCATGCATCATATTTTTGGTGTGTTGTGATATATTCATTCCACTATGGCCACTAATCTCAACTGCTGGGCATCACATCACAGATTCAAAGCTTTCCAACAGTTAAATATCTACAGAGGGAAAACCGATCTGCACCCACCAGAAAAGATAGGCAACCAAAGTGCTGCAAATACCACTTTCATACTCCCCAGCTGATACACAAGTGGTCGGAATGGGAATGGGAATGCACCAGATTTGCTCGTTTACCTTACCCACCCACCACTGGAGATAAACTGCAGGATACAGCTTCCAGGAGCTAGCCAATGTCCATCCTTGAAGAATCAATAAAAACAAGCAGAGCTAGTTAAAAGGCCGCATGATTTTAAAAATAATAATAATAATAATCCCTAACAATACAAAACAAAACCCCTTAACCACCCCAACCCCTTGAGTAAGAAACAACAATTTTAATAAATAATTTTTAAAATGCCTAAGAAATTTTTTTTAAGATTAAAAAAAAATAATAATAAGCAAAACTCAAAATTTTGGGTTTCTTGAAAAATACATCCACTTGTTTCAGACACTAGTGATAGTCAACATTAGGGTTTGACTGAGATTTAAAAGCGGGTGAATGCCCCAAAACAAAGCACAACTACAAGCACTCAAAATGCCAGTAATTGTATCCAGGATCAATAATTTCTATTGCTCATTTGTTTTACAAGACAAATGAGTGACAAGCAACTAAAACATGTATAAGACAATGATCCCTACCGAGTACTGACCTAGATCTTGCAAACTAAAATGGAAACACAATAGAATGGGAAAGAAATATTACTTGCTGCAACTCCAGAAGTCAGCAAGATAGCAGCAGTTTTGCGTTCTATTGCCATGAAGACGGCTTGTACCTGAAGCTATCATTATCCCAGCCTCCATCAGGCTCCTTCCTCTTGATAATACTACCTCCAGGAATTTGGTATAACCTTGAACTTTCCTCTGCTAGTGCTTGTGAGCCAACAACAGAATGTTGCCTAGATGCCAATGGAACAGATTCCTCTCCCCCTTCAATATCTACAGCTCCAGGTCCTGCATTAAGGTCCAAACCTTGCCTGGCCCATTTCCTATTGTCTGCACCACCATTACTAGTACCATCTGGATGGCCAACCATATAAGGCCTAGGGAATTGTGACGAAACAGCACTAACAGGCCCCAACAACTGTGAATTGACTAGTGGTGCAAAAGGCCTTCCACCAGATGCGGATTCAATATACGAGTTAGATCCAACAGAATATGTGGCTGATGGTAGAGGAAAAGTTGTGCCAAAGGGAAAAGTTGTACCAAAGGGAAACATAGATTGGAAAGGGACTGCAGGGGAGGATGACAACACCGAACCTCGATAAACATCAGGAGGGAAAGGAGTACCGGCAGGAGCATGACCCAAGATTCGTTGTGTACCAGGTGCAAGGATTGGAAATGATTGATCTCCACGGTCAGGCATAAGTGTCACAGTTGAGTAAGGATTCCCTTGAGGAACCCAAGAAGAAAAGCTCCCTAAGTCCTGGTTGTTCATTCTGAGGCTAGATGTAGCTGGCTGGGAATTGATGTTTCCCCGAATATTTTGTAGGAATAAAGATTGTTCTATACTGGCATCATCAACACCGGGCCCATTGTTCAAATCAAAGTCCCTCCTAACCTCCCTAGAAGGTCCACCCTGTGATGGTTTGATCGGTGCAACTTGTCCATCAAATCTATGAACACTGCTTACTGAGCACTGACCCACATCATTAGGCTCATCAGCCTTGTTCAAATCAAGATCGAGTCCTCCAGAACTACGAACAGATGGAGAATCTGAGGCTTCCTTTTTGAGTCCATAATTGCTTGTATGGTTAGACATGGAACCTAGCACAGCAACAGAATCTCGAATCTCCTCAAAAACTCTTTCATCTGGTACATTCAGATCAAAATCTAAAAGAGGGCGATTGTGTTTACTGCTGGAAGCTTCAGAATGAGACACGGCTAGAGAACCCAGAGGCATATCAAGAACTTTTCTGGGCTCAGCAGGTCGAAATGCACTTGTGGCCGCAGAACCTTTCCATCCAATTTCCCCTTTGAATCTCAATAACTCTTCTGGTGGAACAAAAGGGCCTTTGGCAGCAGCAGCCACAGTAATAGAGGCAGGAACACTACTGGGCATTGATGTAACAGGAAAAGGTAATGGATTCATTACATGAGCAGTAGATGAACACCCAGGGGTAGTGGTGCTAACCACCTCACCATATTTCCCGTCATCTGAAACAAAACCTTCATTTAAATCAAATTTCATTTTGGATGATGTTTCTGGAGATAAAGCAGCAGACACACTAGAAGTCTCCACAATGGTGGGCACAGGATCACTTGTTTTGTCAAGAAAAGCACTGCAAAATTTAGATTCCCTTGAATCCATATGCTTCTCCAGTTCTAGGCTAGCAATTCCAGCTATCTCTTTTTGAGATAATGACCCACCAGAATATTGTAGCCGAATGTCCCGAGCTTCAACATTGCCCTCATTGTGTTCCTTCTTATCAGTAAAAGCTGAATCAGCATTACCTAAAGCTTTAGCATCTGGAACTGGAATGCCACCACCTTGATCAGCTATTTGCCTTTCAGACTGATTAACATTATCATTCTTTGTGTCTTCAGCCCCACATACCTTATGTGCAATCAGGTCTCTACTAGAGGAAGCAGGTACTATCTCCTCCTTTTCAAGTTTCTCCATCACTCCACAATTCATAGTTGCCACACAAGGATTCACGCCTGCACAGGTAGTGCCACTACTTTTCCTGTCACCTTCAAATGATGAATTTGAAGACAAACCTTCACCCAACCTCTTTTGGTCATCCATGGATGTTGGTGCTTTACACAGATTGTCCTCTGTCATTGACGTATCATTATCACACAGTTTAGTATCATTAGCTTCTTCCTGTAGGGAACCACCACCACCAGGAATTGCCCTTCTCTCCTGAGATTTTTTGTTAAGTTCACCATCATTTCCCTTACTTGCTCCACTTGAAGGTGATGAAGACGATTTGTCTCTCTCAACTGACCTCTCATTCATCTCCAAACTAGACCCTGCAGCTACTTTTGAATCAATGCAGAGTGAGCTAATATGTTTATCACATTCCGCAGTTGTATTAGCTTCAGTAGACACATTGGGTTTTACATCTCCAGATGTCTCAGAAATAGCACTTCGATTCTGATGTAACTTTTCTGCTGTCCATGAACTACCAACTTCAACCTTTTTCTCATTATTGTCATCAAGATTATCTTTTTTCTGATTACATTCACTTGGAAAGCTATCAAAAAGTGGTGACTTAGATCTAGAATCATCAGACATACAAGCTTCATCAGCAGGAGAATTTCTTTGTGAAGCAGAAGGTGAAGTCATATCAGTTTTTGACATTTCTTCAGTAGCCACACTGGCAAGCAGGTTCATGCCAACAGCATCGCCAATTGACATTGATGCATTTGCTTCAGAATACTTTGCACAACTTTCAACCAAAGCATTCATGGAGCTGAAAGAAGCTTCATGCAGTTTGCCAGACTTCAATTCAGCTCCAGATGTTGAGGATGTAATCTTTGAGACTTCCATTGGTTTCCCATCATCAACAGTCTTACTGCGCCCTTCATCAGGGACCGCTGCAGGTGATCCATCACCCTCATCAGAACCAGTCAATATATCTTTGAAATCATTACTATGCCAGGATTCTGAATTCACATCGGAAGCAGCATTAGATCGACATGCATCATTCTTTTCCTTTACACTTCGATCAAATTGATCATGTTTCTCTGAAAGTGCAGGAGAAGAAGCTTGGCTATTCATAATGTTTGGGTCCTCGTAAGAACCTGCACTCACAGTCTGTGTAGGACTGCGACCCCTATTTGGTATCTTAACAATCAACTTGTGACTACTTCCTTCCGCAACTGGCACTTCAACAGCTTTTTCACCTAGTTGTGCAGACTGAGATAACTTTTCAGGGATAGAATTCTTGTGCAGTGAAGTACCTCTCACTGCAGCACTTTCTTTCTGGCCTCCAGATACTGATGCCCCTGGAAATCCATTAACTGACTTGCGGCGAGAGCTGCTATTTGAGATCTTAGAGTTACTTGTTGACACTGCAGTATAACTCCTTGCATCTTCTTTTCCTGAGAGAGATTGACCATGATTATGAGACTGATTAGGACTGCTGCTCTTATCCTCCCTTATTAGAGGAACCTCAGACGCACCAGAAATTGAAAGTCTGGTCTGACTATCTTTTCCAGGTGCAGGTGATGAAGCAGATCTCAATGGTCCGGGAGATGATGATGCAGACTTCAGAATAGATTCCCCTTGCAAAGGCTTTATTGAAGCAGTTTTTGATGCAGAAAGCAGTGGAACTGAGCTCTTTGTAGTGGCATCATTGGACCCACTGGGATTTTTGTTCCCACTATGAGAAGCCTCAGGAAGGCGAGACTTAGAAGGCCATGCAACAGCTTGAGTAGACCCAGACTTAGAATCAATCATATTCATTTCAGCCTCAACACGTTTCTTCCAAGTGTCAACTAAACCCCGTGCTTTTTTTTGAATGTCCATATTTTTATGTGAGCGCAAATGATTAACAGACTTTCCAATGTTGCACATTTGCAGTGCTTGAAGATTCACAGGAAGCTTATCAAGTGCACGAAGCAAAACTAGAAGAAATTCCTCCACATATTTATCACCATCCTTTGGATTACCATCACCAACTCTTCCTTTATGAACATCTTGAAGCCACTCATCCAATACAAGCAAACCCCTTAGCTGCACAAATCGGTTAAGACAGTCAAACTTATCTGTGGCAGCTACCACACCAGCAAGTAAGGATCGACTTATCAAATCCATTTTTCTCTCCACTCTATCTGGTTGCATAAGTTGAACAAGTTTCTCAACTCCCTCAAAATCTTTAAGCCCTCCTCTCTCTGTTATTTTTGAAATTTCAGATTTTAACACACTTTCTGTCTTGTACAGACCAGAATCACTATCTTCTAATTTTATAGAGCGTTCTCGTTTAACCTGGTCAGGACCCTGATCTCCCCTGTCCCTCCTCTTTCCCTTAACTTGTGAAGAAAATGATGTTACACTATTTTGCATATTATCTGACCCAGGCTTTGAATGTGATGTGGACATTGGAACACTGGTTGGTTTTGGAGAACGGCCACCAGGCTGTAACGATGCATGCATCTCCAGTCGAGTCTTTTGTAACAGTTGATCTACTTCTTCTTGTCGCTCCTGCAAGCACACGTATAAACAAATAAAGAAGAGCAAAACAAAACAAGAAAGAGAAGTAGAGAACTAACAAAGCAGGTAAAACTAAAATCCATCACTCTCCATCTACCCCTCACTCCCATACATTCTCAATTATCAAAAAGCAGCAGAAATACAAGAATTTGTGCTTCTCTTCCTTTTCACTCATCCCTTCTGAGTCCTCCCAACCCATACCATCAACAGGTTGGATCCCTTTCTTCCCTTAGCATATCTTCTGCTCACAAATAAAAACAAGCTAAATACTTAAGTTGAGGAAAGCTGAGCTTTCAGGCAAAGATAACTAACATTAATATAATCTTGATCAGTCAGCCACCATAAACACTTGTTGTCAATGTCATAAACTCGCCGGCAAACAAATGAAGATATCCCTGTTGGAAGTTCAACAACTTTAGGAAGGAAGGCAACTTTACACGGATGGAGTAAGGATGCAGCAGGAATCTCATCCCTATGAAAAGAATAGAAAATTTCGTTTGGCGCAGCTTCAGGCAGTATGCCTTTGCCAAGCTTCAATTCAGCCGGTCGATAAAGCCAATTAACACTCAAATCCAAGATATTATCGTTTCTTGATGTCAACCGACGAATTATTCCAATGAAAGGTGGGGAATCATGTGGCGGCTTGAAAAGAGCACAATCACCAACACTAATTTTGCGGCCATCCTGTATGGGAGAAAGGTAACAAAATATAGAGAACAGCATCAAATCACCATCAGATATACACAACCAGTTTAGTCATATATTTAGATACAGAGTATATAGAAATTCTTTAAAAAGAAATTAATTGAATATCAATGGCATTTCTCCATATAGTATGCTCTTTACAAAAAGCATAGGATTTAATTGGAAAGACTTGAAAATTTAAATGAAGTGAAGTCAGCAATCGATTTTCCTATTCTTGTATATTTCCTCTAAAATCAATTGCAGAAAGGGATTCTGAAGTGAAAGTGCAATACATAGCATCAGAAATGCTAAATACATTATATCCAATAATTTAGCATATATATATATATATGCACACACACACACATAAAACATAAGCACGAAGAGTGTAAAGTTATAACACATGCTCAAACAAATCAGTAAGCAGAGCTAACACTACCACCCAATCTCACCCATCTTCCCAAAAAGGGGGCATTTTAGTCATGGGACGTCAGGCAATATAAATTAGTAACTAGAAACTTATTAAAGAAGATTTTTTAGACAATAAATATGTAGTCATGACAAAACTCATGATGCATAATATAACTACTATGTAACTTCTATGCTTTTGCCAGCTTCCATAAAAATCGTCGACAAGAAAGTTATAGTCAGGTACAAATAGCCGACTCAAAGCATGTGCCACTATAAAGGAATTAACCAAAAACCATGTATGCTCAAAAATAAATGAAGACATCATGCAGTTATTCCGGTTAAAAAGAGCTTAAGCAGTGGAAACAGACAACTTAAAACCCATGCTACAATATGAAGAAGAAAAAAAAAGGTTCGAAGCACAAAATTACTGCTCACAACATACAATTAAAAGAAAAAGCTTAAGAAACTGTAAGCTATGATGCTATGTATCTTGAAAAATCACTGAGAATCAAATCAGCTAAGGACATTTACCACTTTCACTAACTCAAATGCAGCAAGCAGTTGAATAAAACCCAAGGCTAGAGTTACCAAAACAACATTGGTTGCCAGGGTGAAAAAAGAAACAAATGAACTTCAAATTCACCAATAAGTGAATCAACCAAGCAGTACTACAATATAATTCAGCAAAAAAAAAATAAAAAAATAAAAATCCAACACTTGAGCTTTAAATACAGCAAGTACCATTCAATTGCCCGCAAAAACTGGAATATCTAAAAGGGCAGGAAAATATTTGAATAAAACTATCCCTGCAGGGCAGGGCAGGGCATGTTGAATCACCTAAACATTTCTACACCCAGAAGAAGAAAGGTTAGTTAGGAATTCAGGAAACTAAAAAACCCACCAAGGTAGTACCTTGCAGAAAGAATCAGCAGTAATAGAAGTAAGACAGGAATCACCGGCGGCTACTGTCCTGGTTGTCGTCGCCGGCATGTGCTGACCGAACCTCCTCCGTTCACAAAACTCACCTGCCCGCAGCTCCCTCCCATGCATAATAAAAATTCCCTCGCATTTTCCCCAATTTTTTCTCCACTGCCTACTCTTACCCACTCACCCTGAACCATCAATTCCCCAATTTCTAAGCAAAAACCCTAGAAAGTCCCCCAATTCTTCCCCGCCTCCAAAAATCCCTAAAATCTCCAGAACTCAGACCTCGCGAAAACCCTATCGCCCACAATTTATCAGAAACCCTAGCCCCCACTCAACCCCAACTCCACGCCTCCAATTCACCGATCTGCACCAATGAAAACCCAGATCCAATCAATTAATTCAGACACACACACATCCGCATACATATCAAGGCATACACTTTAAGCTACATATACACACAGGAAAAGACACGCAGCGAGCGAGAGAGAGAAAGAGAGCGAGAGAGGGAGAGAGCGAGACCGAACCTTCGAAATTGAGAACGAACTTTTTAGAGAGAGAAAACGGTGTCCCGAGAGAGAGAGAACGCGAGATTATACGTATATATATATATAAATATATATATATATATTGTATATATACACACACAAAACAAATATAAAGATTATTGTATATTTTAAGCGAAAAAGATGATGTCGTGAGGGCTCGCAGCCGGCAAAAGGAAAGAGATGTACGTGGTACTTCGATTAGAGAGAGAGAGAGAGAGAGCGAAGGGAGAAAGCGATTGCGGTCAGCGACGGGCAGATCGGGCAGGGTAGGACGGAGCTTTGATAACATCACCCCTCACAACATGAAAAGTAAGTAGGATGCGGTGAGATGTGGAGTGTGACTGGACTGTCTCAATTTACTTCCAAAAATTTTAATTAAAAATTATAAAAAACCAAAAAGCGCCACAACCCTCGTGTCAGTAAAAGTTTTTAGTTGACTGAATTTTGGGAAGTGGCGTGGGGGATTTGACTTTTTTATTTCATGCGATGTGACTTTTATTTTTTCTTTTTTTATTTTATTCCATTATTATCCCCTCCGTGTAATTTTGTCGGTCAAATTTGATTAATGAAGTTTGATTGAAGTTATTTTTAATTTAATTTTTTATAATATTAAGTTTAATATTAATATATAAAATTTATATGTTTAGAAATTATATCAAAAGTATTATTATAAACACACAAATTTAAATTTAAAAATAATTAAAATTATTAAAAAATAATGAATAAAGAGTTCTTTTGACCAATGAATATTAAACACGATAGACAAAATTGGACAAGGGAATATTATTTTATTTGGGATTTTTTCGATCACTTTTTATGATCGAAACCCCTTGGGGTTGAAAATGAAAGGTAATTGAATTGATAATTTAAGGAGTATTTTGTATAAATTAACATATTTTTAATATCTCACATTATGTAAAAGAAAATTTGAAATATGATATTTTAGAGTGACGTAAATTACTACTTCAAAATCTTTAGTGAGCATTTAGTTTATGAGAGGGTGTTTAGTTCAGAGTTATCTAACATTAGGGTCGATTTTTTTATTTGCGTGGCCCTGTGCTGGTAAATAGTGAGGCCTTATCAAAGTATAAATAAACTGCGAATTAAAGAAAAATTACAAAAAAAAATGCGAAAAACCTAATTTTGGACCAATATAATCACAAATACATATACTAACTATTAAACCAGGACTCGATTAGGGGCTCCCAAAATTTTGGGGCTCTGTGCTGTTGCCCATCTTGCACACCCTAAAATCCAGCTCCGTCTAACATTACATAGTTAATGTAAGCATATTAATGTGAAGTGATAGATGGGTGGTATGTGCTCAATACTGATGGAAGCTTTGGTTCTGGGGCAAATAACGGAAGTTGTGCGGGGGTTGTTTGTGATTCACGGGGCAATTGGTATGGTGGTTTTGGTTTAAGATCTCTGCTACATCTGTGGCTCTAACAGAAGCTTGGGATATTCTTAAGGGTGTTAAATGGGCTTGGATAAAAGGTTTCAGAAAACTTATCGTGCAAAGTGACTCGAAAAGAGTTATCGACTGGATTGATGGTATGAGCACGCCTAGGGGTCCCATGCGCAACATTATCGAGAAGTGTAAGAGTTGCAAAATGAACAACTGGGAGATATCTTTCAAACACATTTTTAGAGAGCAAAACATAGTGGCGGACACCATGGCGAAACACATCAAAGCCTCCAATACTACGTGGGTCGAGTGGGAGGAGCCCCCCATAGTGTGGAAGAGGCATTATTATTTGATTTGAGTGTCATTCCGTTTGAGCATCTTATCTTAGAGGAATGTATTTTGTAGAACTTCGGGCTTGACCCTCCTCTTGATCCAAAAAAAAAAAAAAAAAAAAAAAGTGAAGTGATATAATCATTACATTAATTTTAGATTACCGTCATGGTAAATTTTAGATAACATTTAGGGGGCGTTTGGTTCAAGTTATATAAGATAACTAAGGTTATATTTGTTTGGTAATATAAGATTCCCATGTTTGGTTCAGGTTATGTAAGATTCCCAGGGAATGTAACATAACCTCCCGATGAAGTTTTTAGCTATTGGAAGGGAATGTGAGATACACCCCGATTTCTTAGGTAATCTCACATTCCCTTATCTTATTCCTAGTATTGAGCTTTTGAAATTTTAATCAATTTATCTTATTTCCGTTGTCTTATTTACCTACTTCAATTTTAAACCAAACACAGTTATCTAACATTCCCAGTTATCTAACATTCCCTGCAATCTAACATTCCCTAAGGTAATCTAACATTCCGTGAACCAAACGCCCCCTTAGGGTGTATTTAGTTAAGTTATGTAACATTACTTAGACAATATGAATATGGTACTATTATATAACCTTGTTTGGTTCAAATTATGTGGTTGTTTATACCTCCTTAAGTATTCTTACGTTATTATATTTTTAATATTTTAATGATGTCATTACTAACTATCTATTATATATTTCTTTTGTCTCATTTTACCTGTCATGTTTATTATTTACTTATCAAATCAACTTTTTATTTTTTTACTTTTCTTTTGAAAGTAAAGAAACCACGTAGATTAATGTAAAAGAGCATAAATGCAGTCAAGAGGGACTGAGTCCTTGTACATAGTGGTAGCTTGTGCAAAAGTTGCAGAAACAAGAGTATGAGCAATAACATTTGCTCATCTAGGTATTAAACTAATATGACATTGACTAAACGAAGACATAGAAACCTTGCAAGCATCAATAGCCAAGCCAACATCGTAAAAAAAAAGTAGGTTGCGCCGTAGACAAACCACTCCGGAGCTGTGAACAATTTGTGAGCAACTCAAAAACTAAGACTCCTTTATGTTTGAGCCAAGGCAATACCGGTGAACGAACATGAGAAATACGAGTAATAATATACTATACAGGTGAACGGACAATTTTACCATTCATTTGACTTCAACTTAATTAAAATTTGACTAAAGGACCGACATTGGAAAGAATTTGAAAGTCAAGGGACTTAAATTGTCCAAATTAAAAGTCGGGGACTAATTTTGGAAAATCAACATAGTCGAAGCACCATTGCTGGAATTAACCCTTTACATGATGCTATACAAATGTTATCCTTAATTGTTCTTCAAAGTGACTATTTTGGTATCCATGTCAAGATGATCATTAATTGCATCTTAAATTTGGCATATGTTCTAATTTTCTGTCACCCATACTTTTATTTTGAGATGGATCGGCGCAAATTATATTGTGGACAGATACTGCAGTGGTGTTGAAAAGATACTGCAGTTGTGTTGAAAGGAAACTGCAGTTGCACGGAACAGAGGTTGTTCATCCGTTCAACACAACTGCAGTATTCTTTCAACACAACTGCAGTATCCGTTCAACACAACTACAATTCCAGATTGATGACACAGCCTCTGTTTCGCGCAACTGCAGCTCCCTTTCAACACAAATGCAGTATACTTTCAGTGCAACTGCAGTATCAGTTCAACACAACTGCAGTATCAACCATGACCCATGGTCCACGGTATAACGACTGATGAATCGGAGGATCAAAACACATGCAAAATTTAAAGACGAACTAATGATTATCACAATATAAATTAAAATATATGAAGTACCAAAATAGTCATGCTAAAAGATAATTAAAATGACACCTGTAATTAATACCATTTTCAACAATAAGGAGCTATTAAAAAGCTCATCAATTAGGACTTGCACTATTTAACATATCTATAAAGAAACTAACGTAACTCTTGTACAAATTATATGGTAACTCATTATAATCATCTATACTCTATAGAATACACTACTTTGGCAATCCTTCACAGGCATTTTGGCAACGGCGTACTTTTATTCACAGAAACAATGCTCCTAAAAATGAGTATTCAACAACCCTTGAATAAGGCAAATTATACTCTGCACTATGTGCGTAAACAATGTCATTTTGAGCATTGTAAACTAACAATTCGTTTTTTTTAGAAATCACGTTTCCCGTATTGGCCGGTCTCTGTATTTATGTTAATATTCTGTGTATTATAGGTAATCGTTCTGTGTATTATAGGTAATCGTTCTGTGTATTGCAGAACATCATTCTGTGTATTCTAGGCAACCGTTCTGTGTATTCATGTTAGCAACACATGTTGTGATGTGTTTGTGCATTCAAATGTTTAGGAGGATGAGTTCTGTGTATTTTGTGTCAATATTCTGTGTATTCATGTTATTAACACAGGTTGTGATGTGTTTGTGCATTCGAATGTTAGGATGATGAGTTCTGTGTATTTTGTGTCAATATTCTGGGCAAACATTCTGTGTATTCTAGGCAAACGTTCTGTGTATTCTAGATAATGATTATGTGTATTATAGATAATGAATTACCTGGAGTCATTCGCGTCCGCGCCCACTAACATCTAAATGACGTCGTTTTGGACCAGGGTGCACATTGCTATGTGCACCGTGGTCCACGATATAACGATTGCTTGAATTAAGCTATTCCTTAGTTTTAAAAAATAAATCAATTTTCTTATTTTTTTTTATTTCACCCCAACAAAACCTAAAAGTTGTTTAGATTTTTTTTTCGTATCACAACACTCTCAATTAGCAATTGAGGAGAATATACACCGAGTATACCGCTCTACGAATACTATACGTAAGCCCAGCTTATGGTACAGTTTTTGGCCCTATAAAAGGGACTTGAGTCCTTCTTGGTAGGGGCTTTTTTTTTTTCCCTTTTCTTCTTCTCTCTAAAAGTCTCAAGATACAATGCTCTCTCTTCTCTCTAACCTATCTTAGAGCAATGAATAAAAGAGCTCTTTTGAGTTAAATTCTGAGATCAATTTTTATACAATGCATCTATTGTTATACACACTGATACGGAACAATTTAGTTCTATCAGCAGTACACATCTCTTTCAGGCTCAAACCCCTCAACAAGTATTTTTCTAAATTTAATAATAATAACAACATTTCTAAAGTTTATTCTTTAAGTGAACCAAACAACATAACACAAAATCCTATTTTATTTCTTACCTAGTTATTTTATTCTCCATGAAATAGTATTCTTATTTCATTAAAATTCCTTTCGTGAATCAAACTGGTATAACTTTGCTATAGGCTGGCAGAGGGTTTGGTCACTTGTTCCCTTCCAAAACCTAAGAAATTGCACCCAAGAGCAGTGTAGGCCGATGGAAAAGTTATAACTTGTTATTATATATCTTAATGATCAAAAGGCAGTGCCATTACTTATATAATTTATGTTATGTATAGTAATAGATGTTAAAGCTAATCAAGAACTAACGCGGCATATATGTTAAACCAAGCAACCCACTTCGGATGTTCCCAACAAAAGATAAGCATTGGGATTACCTTTTTGGTGGCTTGTGATGCAAAGTTCTTTGAATTAATAAGGCCTTTAATTGCAAACCCACCCCCATGTCAAGTTGTTTGCCAGTCTAATCTTCACTTTGAAACCTCCAACCCACCAACCTTCTGCATTTTGGAACAGCCCCCCTCCCCCAATTCCCCAAACTTGTACTGCATCAGCAATTTGTTGGGAATTCATAAACAATTTGTTGTAGTGTGAGTATTATATCAAAAGTCTGATTGAAAATTGACTATCTTTTGGTAGTATATATCGAATGTCATACTCAAATTGATGCATGATATTTACACGCCTCTCAATTTGAGTATGTTATTCCTGACTACTATTTAGCTATCTTTCAAATAGACTAATTAATAGAGACAAGAGATCAAAGTTGAAGGCAAATGGTCACTTTTTCATAAATCCCATTTAATTTATATATACACAAAAGCTGAAGCAAATAGCGAAATTACGTGCACATCATAGTTACCGGACCAACTTCTCGAGAAGCTATAGTCCGAGTCTTAAATTTTGGATACTTTTTCTAAGGGCCTATGTTTTTTTAACCCTCCTCGCCCTGTGACCCTAGCTGGCAAAGGACCATGCACAAAGAGGTAAACCAGCCTAGGTTACCCATAGCTGACCGGCTCAAACCCATGGGTTTGAGGATCGAATCTCCAACCTTTCGGTTGTAGGTAGAGCACTCTTACCACCTGGACTGTCCTTACGGACTTCCAAGGGCCTATGTTGTCTCCACCTTGTCCTTGCCCTTCAAAGACAGTTCCCACTCATGTAGATTATTCAATAGCCTCTGCATAATTTGCATGTTTGTTGTTCAAGTGAATTTCACACTCAAAGTGGCCTAACTAAAAACTGAAAACTAAACACACACAATACTTAACCTAATTCTAATGTTAAATTTCAAGCAGAATGCTAAACACATAAAAACAAAAATGTGTACTGGCTACTGGGGCACAAAAAGAAAAACCTTGTGAAGATTATTTGCAGTGCTGACATGCAGTGAAGTTGTGCAGATCAGAATGGTGTACAGTTAATGCAATAATGCACATTATTGTGTTCTGCTATGCTATATACCACCATACATCAAATACTAGTTTTAGAAGATTATATACATTGAATAGAAAGCATTACAATATCTCAAAATGAGTTTTATTTTATTTCTTATACTAAGGTATTTTAAAATTTTATTTACCAAAATATATATAGGTACTTTTTAACCAGATGGATAGAAAATGTCATTTTCACTACCTCTCTCCTCTACATCAGCCATATTACCTTAAAAAATTCAAAATCCACTAATGTGAATGCCCTAAAGAATTAGTTTTGAAATTGGCAAAAAATAATATTGATTCTTTAATTCGCGATCTTATTTTTCATCTTCATCACTCAAATATAAAGTAAAATTGTGACACATGTTATTGCGTTAATACAACATTATTAAATAAATAAATATTCAGTAACTTTTTTCCAATGCAAATTGAGAATTGGACTCTGGCCTATTAAATTACGGAGTATATTATTATTGACCCATGTAGACTTTTGCAAACCCAGACCAAACTGGCTTTCACCACAATTCAGTTTATTTTTCAATCTTCTTGGGCACTACTCAACAAACCAATTGGAACTTAGAACCATATTCTCATCTGTCAAGCCCAACTCAATGTGTGAACAGCCCCAAGTCATATGTTGAATTTTGCAATAATTCTTTTTCAACCAACCAATAAATTTCAAAATAATTTGAATAACTTAATCTTAAGAGCATTTCCAACAGTAATTTTTTGAGAATTTTTATGCTATGTTGGAAGAAAGAAATTATGAGAGTGTGAGGTGACGAAAAATTAAAAAATAAAAATAAAAACCAAATTCTTTTACAAGAACTTAGTTTTTGTGTTTAAAAAAATGATTATATATAGCCCATGCATCCAGGTGGGAGGCATATAGATTATAGATTGCCCAACGGGTGTGTGCATTTCACACGCATATTGGGAGTTTTAGAGTGATCGCCCCAATTGACGTGAGCGACCACTCTCATTTTTTAAAGTTTGCAACAATTTAACTTGACAAAAGAACTCCACTAAAAAATGTAAAAAGTTCAACCATTGAAATTGCTCTAAAGTCCGGTGATAAAAATTAAAAAATTTAAAGTCATATCTTTTAATACAATTTTGAATTTTGTACATTCTAAATGTTGACGAATTGACATAAAATTGGCAAGTGGGTAGTCATTTTAATTTGATTGCATTATATAAGTGAATGCAAAATCGCATTTCAAATATACCCACTAAATTGACCCCCCAAAAAAAAGTTTGAAAGGGTATTAGAAAAAGTTTGTCTCACCCAAAAATAATAATAATAATAATAATAATAATAATAATAATAATAATAATAATAAATAAGTCTACACTAGCGTAAATATATTTTTATGTTTTAGAGGAGGTGAAATATATTGTTAATTTTATTTTTTTTTGCACGCAGAAAATAATACTTATCTTTCATTTTTCTATAAGTACATAGATCAATTATGCACTTACCCTTTCCATTAAAGACAATCACTAAAGTGAGATTTCTTCTTTTTACCTCTGATAGTACATTCAAACGCGTTTTCTTTAACAAGGTTGATAATAATAATTAATAAAGTATACAACTCTTTTGACTGGTGTGGTCTCCCTAAGATAAGCAAAAGGAAAATTAAACCACGACGCTCCTTTGAAATGGACTAACATTAAAGTTTTAGAAAAATGATGCTTTTAGTCACTTAACTTGTGACTATGGTATAGATATAATTTCTCAATTATATTTGCGGTGTAAATTTAGTCCTTATAAGTTGACGAATTTGGTTTACATAATTTGCGGTGTAAATTTAGTTCTTAAGCATTACAATGGTGCACCTTAAGTACACAAAACATACACCTTAAGCACACAAACAAAGCCCCTTAAAAACACAAACCACGAGCACCTAAAGCTTTAGGCCGACGCACTTTAAGTACACAAACCACGCACCTAAGGTTTTAAAGTGGTGCGCATTAAGTTTCAATGATTCATGCTCCTTAAAAAGAAAAACAAAGCACTTAAGAAGGAAAATCACGCACTTTAAGTTTCAATATTGACGCACCTCAAGCATATAAATCACACACTTTAAGAATGAAAATTGTACACCTAAAACAACTGCACAACCGCACCTGAAAAGGTCAACACACACACACACATATATATATATATGAGAAGTACTCCCCATAAGAACATGAGAACCATTTTGGTGTATTAAAAATACATATCTATGGATGCGATTAATTGGGGAGATTAAAAACGCACATGTGCATATGGAGCGTTACGTTATGATGCGTGCATATTAAGCATGCGTTATGTGCAACATAAGATATGCACACACAACACATGTTTAATATGCACACACATTTTTTTAATTCCCCAAATTAATTACATCATAGACCTGCCTTTTTTAACACACCAGATTGATTCTCATGTTCTTACGGGGTGGTTCTCATATGAACACTAATATATATAGTTGAGTTCAAGTGTGGCTTGCTCCTTAGGTGTGGGCGTGTGGCTGTGCGGCTTTTTTTTTCTTTTTCTTTTTTTCCAGCCATTAGATTACATGAAGTCATCAAATCAACGCGCAATATATATGTGTTCAAATACACATCATTCTACGTACTAAAATGCACAAGAGGACAGATAAAACATGTCATACCATACTATAACCAAATGCACCTATTCACTTAAAATTCATCAATATACGTAATAAAACGCATCATTCTACGTATTAAAATGCACCACAACGTGCCTCATATCAATGTGCACTTATTATTAACTTTTTGCATAAAAATGTGCACTTATTATTAACTTATTTTTTTAAAGTATCATTATCAATCTTTTACCTAGTACATTAATTGACTACCAATATTAACGAATTGATAAATAATCTTACAAATTAATCAAATAAAATCTTTAATTATTATAAAATTATTTGATGCAAAATTATGTGAAAGTGACATTATTATTTTCAGGTTATTAAGCTTCCTTTTCTCTGTGTTTGTCATTTTTTGGTAATAATGTGACAATGACACCATTATTGTATATTGAAACATGATTAGTTGGCATTATGGTTTCTTCATTTTGTTTACTTTATGAGCTTATGGGAATCAAGAATGATCTTGACATATCAATAAAGGTGCACCAAAACTTTCAAAAAGGCATCATCATACAAAGGACAAACTATAATTAGCTCCATTCTCCCCTACCTACGTTAATAATTTCCTTTGGACATTCATAAAGTTGCAAACCATCAACCAATAACAAAAAATGAATTACCAATATCACATAAAATAGGACTATTATAAAAATATATATTTATTTTTAATTAATATTTTGTAAGAAGTATTTTATTTGACGTGATTTATGATATATATATATATATATATATATGATATTCACTATGGAGTATTATTTTTATATTCATCGACTATTATGAATTAACCAGTTGCATTACAAGTTAACGAGTCGATATATATTAAATTGTGTATATAAGAAATATTACATTACTTGAAATGCATTATTTATATGAGACGTTTTTTGTTAAAATTACTCCGTGCTTTCTAACATTCACTCGTTGATGTTTTTGTGTTATATTAGATTTTTTAAATTTTATTATAACGTGAACTTTTCATTAACTTATGATAAGATCGATCAATTTATAAGTAACTAATGAAAGTAAAAATCTTTCTTTTTGACTTTTTATAATTAATGTCATGTCAACAAAATAAAATGAGCTTACTTTTTTTTTTTTTTTCTTTTTTGAATAACAACAATGAAGGTTGTCTTGTGATATCTTTCAAGGATAAGGTTTTGTTTCCTTTTATTTTTAATTTAATTTTTACGAATATAATTGGCTAGAAGTGGAAGATAGGTTATCTTGATTTTGACAATTCATTATGCTAACATGCAAGCTTTTCTCAAAAAAAAATTATGCTAACATGCAAGCCAATTAATTTCTACTCAACAATTTCATTTCATTCATTGTTATTATTTATTTTGGCACATACAAAAAACAACAATAGAAAATCTTACCAAACAAATAACAAAAAATTGAATAGTCGAATATAATACAACTTAAATTTTGAGTGTTGAAATCAACTTGGTTGACATGAATTACCATGTACTCTTATCTTTTAAAAGAAGTCGAGAGTTCAAAACTCTCTTTGTAACCAAAAAAAAAAAAAAAAAAAAAAAAAAGTTGTCGAGCTAAGCAACATCTAAGTAAAGTTGATGTTTGACAATTTTCAATCTCTGCGTTCACATTCATTCAGGCTAAGCAACATCATAATTACCTCCAGCCTTGAACACACTCACTTCCATATGAGAGTGTAGCCGGGTGTCACTAGACCACAAGGTCTTGGAGGATGGTGTTTTTTTAAATGTCCATACAAAAAAAATTTACGATGTAAATTTTAATAGAATTTTTTTTTAATTTTATATTAAATTCACCGTTGGAATTGTAGAGCTGACGAGTCATGCAAAAGCGACTTCGGTTGATGTGAAGTGGAGGAGCGGACCTCTGTTTGAAGGTTTTTTTTTTTTTTTTTTTTTTTTTTTTTTTTAAATATACCTCTGTTTGTAGTTTAATCTTTTTGTCCTAAACTATGTTGACAACTTTAGTAAGAGTTATGAAATTTGGGCACTAATTTGATTTGGATTGTGTAATTATTGAAAATGATTACAATAGAGTGTGTAGAATTTAGAAATGACAACCACCTCAAACTAATGAGATTTTTATAAATAATTTTTTATTTTTGGTCACAATTATTAAATTATTATTGTATTTTTAAAAGTAAATTATTATTGTATTTTTTTGAGTAAAATTATTATTGTATTTGATTCTTAATTGTTTATTAATTTATTTTTTTATTGTTTACATTTGATGCACAGCAATCTCTCTCTCTCTTTTTCTTTGCTACAATTAGTTCTTTGGACCAAGTCTTCTATAGAAAAAAAAGTCATAATGCACTACATTAAAAAATGAAATCCTAAACCAAACCAAAAAAAATTAAACCATAAACTCTGAAGGAGAACCTTAACAGGGCGTTTGGTTGGAGGGAATTTAAATTCCATTCCTACTTAATTTCAAAGATAACTAAATTTCTTAGTTTGCTTGGAGAGAATTGCAACGTAACTCCACGAAATTGCAATTCCCTTATTTTCATGGAATTAGAATTTCATGCCTCCCTCCCCCAAGATTTTAATTCCGTGGATTTTAGAAAGAAAAAGAAAAAAGAGAATCCTAAGACAAAACCTCTCTTTTTTTAACCTAAGATTAATGATTGACAGTTTCTTCTAGATGATAACATGTATTATTCTTCAACTACTGTCAACAGAGAGTTGCGTTCTTGAGTAATAATCATTCTAGGCCAACCTTAATCAAGTATGTTTTCTCAAAACTCTCAAGTATTTAAATTTGATGTGTATATAACGTATTTGCCTACATTTAATTTTGAAGAACAAAAAAAATTTTAATATGTTATATTTTTGTGGTGTTTGAATATGCAAATGGGTACAAGAGATACTTGTCATATAAGATGATTAATAACAACAATTGATATTTTGGACTTTATTCCCTTTTAATTCTCATGTATACCAAACATTGGAATTGAAATTCCTAGTAATTTTATTCATACAAATCAAACACTGGAATTTAAACTCCACTTTATTCCTACATTGTTCTTTTCCCATGAAATTACAATTCTTTCCCACACAATTCCTTCCCTCCAGGCTCCAACCAAACGCCCAGTGTATTATTACATTTTCAAATTGGCCAACATGCATGATATAATGTTGCAAAATGTATCGTATAATATTGTAAAGTACACATTTAAAGTTAAAAAAAATTATCAAAATGTCCCCACATTTTTTTTCTTTCCTTAGCTTAATTACTCAAGATCTGTTAGATTTTACAACATAAACGACTGTGATGAATTTTTAATTTTTTCTCAAGAGAACAAAGTTCTCATATGATCATCCCTTCTCTCTATATATATAGGCACATTATTTATCCAATGACAAAATTTTAAAATTTCTTAAAAGATATCTAAGATAATCTAAGATGCATGAAAATAATAATCGGTTAGAATGTGCCCAGCTAGGTAAGAGATGTAGGTGAAAACTGAAAAGTAATGTTATTACTCTACTAAAAAATACCATATAACATGATTTAAGTTGTGATTGAAAACCCGGAAAATGAGACGTGTCAAACTAGGTAAGAGATGTAGGTGATGTGAAAGTAATGTTATATATTACTCTACTGAAAAGTACTACATAACATGATTTAGGTTGTGTTTGGAATTGAAGTTCGAAAAGATTTCCGAAAATTATTTTTCGGGCTTTTTGTGTTTGACTACACATCGAAAACACAGTCACCCCAAAATGGCGGAAAATGACTTCCACCCAATTTGGGCGGAAGTCATTTTCTGCCGTTTCATTTCAAAGAAGAAGACGAACGTTTCTTTGTGGAAACCATACCCAAAACCAAAGTGCTATGGTTTTCGGCGAGAAACCAGAGCACTGCTCTGGTCCGACAGAAATCAAATATGATTTCCGCTGGAAACCGGGGTAGAGTTTTTTTTTTTTTTTTTTTTTTTTTTAAATTAAAAATGTTATTTTTAATATTATTATATAAATTTTAATTTTAATATTTAAAATAAAATAATAAAAATATATAATTATGCAATTATACTCATTTTTCAAAAAATGAACTAAACACACAAAGATAGTTTTTCAAAATATATCCAACCACTGAAAATGAACATATTTTTAAAAAAAAATTCAGAAGTCATTTTTCTACTTTCCAAACACAGCTTAATTTAAATAAAAGACATGCTTGATATTACAATAATGCTTAAATAAATTATATAATCTGAACCCAACAAACCCTAGACGTTCACGTAACTGGCTGTACGTATATATAGCGCATGTCATAGTCGTCGTTGGACTAGGTTCAATTCATTATCTTTTTTGTTTCTACAGTTGATGCTTACAATATATATAAAGTTTCCAGAAGAGTATACGTGGCAGTAGGTTGAGTGCATGCATGGTGTGAAGGTGTAATTTTCATCTTGGCATCTGTCCATGGATATCCAACTATATATAGTATCATATTTGGCAGATCAAAGAGAAGAAGACGGTGGAATTGGGAAGCTTCCCTCAGGTCATCGATATTGAATGCATGCATGTATTTGTGATGCAAGCTAAGTCGGAAAAATGGGATATATTTTGTACACGTATGTAGTATGTATATATTTAGATAAAATACTATATATAGTCGTCGTTATCAGGGATGATGGTGTATTTATTTAGATAATATATGATGGATACTATAGATAGTCGTCCTTATCAAGAATAATGATGTATTTGTTTAGATAATATATAGTCACCGTTACGGGAGAAGGTGGGAATAAGGAGGTTGGGGGCCTTCGTCCCCACCCCTACCCTGCTCATTTTTTTTTAAGGCTTCATCCTAATTTTTTTAGTCTAAATTTAGCAAATAAAAAGAAATAAATTTAAATATAAAGTTTATTATTCTTTATTAGCTTATATTTCTTTGATTAAGATTTCTATAATTAAAAATATCAAGTATTCAACTTTAACTTGAAAAATTTCCAAATTAGAGAATATATATATATATATATATATATATATATATATATATATATATATATATATATTTATTAGTTTTACACTTTTACTAGTTACTTAATTAATTAATTAATAATTTATTATGTATTTTTATTATTTATTTACACTTTTAAGATATTATCTATATTAGTTTTACACTTTTACTAGTTATTTAATCAATTAATTAATAATTTATTATGTGTTTTTATTATTTATTTACACTTTTAAGATATTATGTACATTTGGTAGTTCAAAAGATTAGTTTTGAAACGGATCGAAAAAGATTAAATTAGTTCTTTAATTTTTAGTCTTGGTTTGCATCATCAAATTAGGGAATACCCAATTAATAATCAGCAAGATGAATATTCAGATGGTTTTTGAAAAATTATTGTTGACAAAATCTTTGATAACTTTTGCTTGATAAAATAGTGATGTACGAGCAAGACACTATTAAATTGAACTTCAAATAGTTTTATATTTTATGAGTTAAAATAGTTAAACGTTAATATATTTTTAAAAAATAAAAATAAATGAAAAAGTTTGATAAACTTTTAGAAACTAAAGATGAAAAATAAAAAACAAAAAAGTATAAATACTGTTTTTATATGTAACTTAATAAAATGTTATTTATTTCAAATATTGTGAGTATGAATTTATTTTGGACATAAAAATGACGTGAATTTATGAGTGTATCTTAACTGATGTTAGCCAAATTTATAAAATGTCTTAACCTTAACCGATTTGAACTTTCTATTTTTAAATTAATTGAATCAAAATTAATTTGGTTAATATATTGGTTGGTTAGCTGATTAATCAAAATATTTTAGTATAATTTAAAAACTATTAAAATTTATAAATGAAATTGTTTAATTCATAGTTTCATACCATAATATAGTCATTACATTAATATATACATGATAAAAAGTGAAAAATTAGTATAATAATGTGATTTATGAATTATATATAGGGGCAAAATGAAATGAGAACCACTACTTGCAAACTGCACGATCGGATATCATTAGTTGCACAAATAGTTATTACAAGTTGCATAATTGTAATTACAAAAATGTCACCACATTTTTTTTAAAAATAATTACAATGTGTTTTGATTTACTAGTTTTTTAGGTGCACAATCATTCATTATAAGCTGCACAATTAAGTATCAGCAGTTATATATACAATCAGACATTACAAGTTGCACAAAAGTATTTCGCACGAAAAAATTGATTCTCATTTGATCTTGATTACACACACACAAATTAGTCAATCGGTTAATTTAGTTAGATATTTTTGAACTCAATTAACAAATGATTAAATTTTTTAAAAAATCATTAACTCTTAACTGAACTAAAATATTTTGGTATGGTTAACCAAAATTTATAGATTTGCTCAGTTAACTAATATTTTGTTGAATTGTACACGCTTCTACATGTATTAGTATAGTGTTTTTTTTTTTTTTTTTAAATATATTTAAAAAAAATCTAATGATTGTAATAATATTTTAACAATTGACTAAACTATATTTGGCAATCAAAAATAGCAAATAACTTGTACCGAATTTTGTTATGTAAAAACTGATAGTGACTTGTATTAATTGTTTTGATAGTTGATAGTGTTTTTCTCAAAAAAGATAGTTGATAGTGTTAATTACTTGTAGAAACGTGTTTAGTAAAAACATTCGAGATAAAAGTTAATAATTAAAAGTAAAAAATACTCCGTAATAGCATAATAATTGGAGGTATAAAATTGAAAATAATTGAAATAATGTTTCTTAAAACAGAGAGAGAAATAAAAAGGAGGGAAAGAGGATAGTACAAATTAAATTGATGGTTGAAATCCATTGGTCAAGTCCACCCACTGCTCACTGCCTTTAATAATTGAGTTTGTTGAAAATCACCCTCACCATTTAGGGGCAATTCTGTCATTCTGCAGGCAATGACTCAATGCTCATGTCTTTTTCTTTTTATTCTTTTCCTTTAAAAAAAAATTAGGGTGTGTTTGGAAAATGAGTTATTTTCTTAAAAAAAAACATTGTCATTTCTCGTGTTTGGTTGCATTTCAGAAAATTATCTTTGTGTTTGGTTCATTTTCTGAAAAAATAAGCATAATTGTATAATTAAAATTTTAATAGTTGTTAACTAAAAAAGATTTGACAACAACTATGTTTTGCCCAATTATTATTATTTTTTCAAATAACAAACAAAATATTAAAAAAAAAAAAGAGAGTACTGGTTTATAGCATAAACTAGTTTGGTTTCGTCGAAAACCAGTCAAGGTAGAAAGCGAAAGCTGGCGGAAGAAAGCTGATGAAGCATTATCGGAAGAAGCCATGAAGAAGAACGAGTTAGATCCGGAAAATGACTTCCCCAAAAAAAAGGAAAGTCATTCTCTAGAAAAACCAAGTTATTTTCCCTTTAACTGAAAATCATTTTTCATTGACTTCAATTTTCCACCATCTTTCAAACATTAGAAACCCGAAAAATGATTTTCTCCCGTCTCCCAAAGACACCCATTAGAGATGTTAGAGGTAATCATAAAGGCTAAGGTACAACAATGCTTATACCAATAATTGTAATAGCAATAATTATAGATGATATTAAAAAGAAAAAAATTGATGTTAGCTCTAATGTTTGCTTTTTGTTTGTTAAATGATATGTGAATCATGTTGCCAACCTTCGGGAAGTTGTTCATTTGTCTGATCGTATGGAAATATTTTTCATTTATTTTTCTTCTCTTTTTGATGTGTTGATGGATGATATGAGGAATTAATGAATCATATTATGTTTTTCAAAAAAGAAAAATAATAATAGTAGTAGTAGATGTACTTCTTGTAAATATAAAACATACCTTATTAGGTAGTAACCCTAACCAATTAAGATGACAAGAGATCCACTTGTGGTGTTACGAGTTCGAATCTTTGTCCCCTTGGTTTGAACCGATGAACTATGAGTAACTTAAATTAGTTTACTTTCTTGTAGTCCTTTGCATGCTATGGTCACGAGGAAGACAAAAAAAATACTGTATTAATATTAACATTTTGTTCTATTTCAATATATATATATTCCATCAATGATAATTAATTCAACTTATTTATTACTTTTTATACCATTTTATGTGTTTAATTTATTTAATGAAATTTAACTCAACTTATTGACACTTTAATTTTTAAACATAATATTTAGTTAAAAAAAAAAAAAACCTAAACAACTATTGTTAATATGAAGAAATTAAATCACAAATATAATGGGAAGGATTGAGATGTCAAACCCCGAGACAAATGAAAAGTCTGTAATTTTAGTATTTACTAATCTCTTAACACGACAAATTGAAATAGAACTTACTCGTTGCAATAATGCGTCCATTATCATCAAAGAGCACATCACCGTATCCCAGCTTGTTCGATCTTGAAAAATTTGCCAAATATTTAGTTTAATATTAATGTATAATTTTTATTAAAAGTAAGAAGCTAGGAGTTTGATTCATCTTCAATAATTTTTTTTTTTGACTTTTTTCGTTTTGGACTTTGTAAATTAAATAATACTTGTTTTATATAGTAATTTAATTTATTTTCAAAAAAATATAGTAATTTAATTTTAGATTAATTTAATTTCTATATTGGTTGAAATAATGGTTTAAAAAAAAAGGGCAGTAGATTTTTTTTTTTTAAAGAAGCATTAAATAAACTAGTGACTGCCAGATTCTTTATTGGAATTATTGCATTATTTTAATCAATCCTTAAGAGAGAGAGAGAGAGGTTTTGGCAAAAACAATTTTGGGCAATTCTAATCTTATGAATTATGATCCTGGATCACCATTTTGCTCCTACCCACATTCCCCTGTTACTATTTCTGGACTGTAGCCTCTTTTTCCTATATTTTTCTTATGCCTTTTTGCGCGACAAAAACAACAAAACAGACAATACTACACAAAAGTTTTTCTTCTTTATCTCTCTCTCTCTCTCCCTACTACCCCTTTTTTGAACTCCCTTTAATTTCGAAGTGGGGCCTTTTGATTTGCTGACATTTAATGCACACCCACTTTTGAGGTTATTGTACAGCAAGCCAAAGGTAGAAGTGTAGAACAAACTTATACTTAGTCCTGTTTCTTGCTATGGTAACTTACTTTGGTTCACACTTTAATTGTTGTTAACTTGTTACTCTCACAATAAGTACCATTTTCCGAGTTTTATTGCTATGTATGTACAGTTTGGGTTTGATGGGGGTGGGGGTGGGGGTAGGGGGTGGGGTGGGGCGGCGGGTGAGAGAGGATGTGTACAAATCCCCCATGTGAGGTGTTGTAGCACTGGCATTCCTCCCTCATTCTAAAGTTTGAGCTTTCTGGGTGCTCAAGAAATTGTACCAATTCTTGAATCTTTGCTTTCTGGGTATTCTAAAGTTTGAGTCTTTTCTTGGATATCTGCTTAGTGGTGACCTTTCTGATTGATCTTCTTATCTGGGTTTTGTGCAGATTTGGGCTTTTGCACTTGTTCCAGTGAGCACTATTCTCTAGAAACTTTACTGTGGTTTGGGTTGGTTGTTAGCATTATCTACTTGTAGTTTTAGAGAGAGAGAGAGATGGCAGGTGGTGGAGCTCCGGGACCAAAGGCGGATGAGCCAGCGCCACATCCACCAAAGGATCAGCTTCCCAATGTTTCTTACTGCATTACTAGTCCTCCTCCTTGGCGTGAGTTTCTTTTAAGGGTTTATGGAAAGTGTTTAATGCTTTGAGCTAGGTTATTGCTTCTCTGATATGATTGTGTAGTTCTATTGCTTTTTCTACTTATCCTAATGTTATCTGCATCTTAGTAGGAGTGTAGTTGACCTTGGAGTAGTGATAAGTGTATTGAATGTCATGGTTTCATGGTTTCTGTATTCTGCTTGAAATGTACTTTTCTAGGAATTCTTTACTTGAATTTCTTTGCTGACAGATTAGGTATTCTATTATGCTTGAGTTGGTTTATATGGGCTTAGTTTTGTTCAGAATAGATGGTTCTTGTTGTTTGTGCTTGAAAACCACCCTAAACTGAGTGAAAAACTTCTCCCCTTTTCTTGTTTCTGCTGTGGAGAAATGTTACAAGGACATTGGTTTAAAACCACATCCTTATTGGGCTTCCTTGCATCTCTGAGTTTCTTTTCTGGGTATTCTAAAATCTGCATAGATTGATTTTCTTCCTTATTAGTCTACATTCATATAGTGTTATTGCTGTATTGCAGCTGAGGCCATTCTTCTTGGATTTCAACACTATCTTGTGATGCTTGGCACAGCAGTTATAATTCCCACCGCCCTCGTTCCCCAGATGGGAGGTGGAAATGTTAGGCCTCGAAGACTTTTTTGGTGTTTAATTATTTAAAAAAATTTTCTTGCTCCGAGCAGAATTTCGTATTTGAATGAACTGGCATTTGTGTTTGTTGCAGGAGGAGAAAGCCAAAGTTATTCAGACCTTGCTATTTGTTGCGGGGCTGAACACCTTGTTGCAGTCTTTCTTTGGGACCAGATTGCCTGCTGTGATCGGAGGGTCGTACACCTTTGTTGTACCGACGATTTCAATTATCCTGTCTGGTCGTTGGAATGACCCAGACCCGATATCGGTTTGTACCCTTGAAACTCTGCAACCTATACGTAATTTGGAAGTATTAGAGATTACAGTATTAGCTTCATAAGAAGTATTCTGCTTCAACACACACCCTCTAGTTTTAATTGCCACTGCTTTTATGTGCCCGAGAACATATTTGGGGGCTATGTGGTAAACAGGGGAAAAGCTGAAGATGATTACTCGAAAATGCCATGTTTAGTTGCAGACTTGCTGTAATTTTTTTTCCTAATTATTTGTTTTCCTTCTCATCAGAGATTCAAGAAGATAATGCGGGCAACACAAGGCGCACTTATTGTCGCTTCAACTATCCAGATAGTCTTAGGCTTTAGTGGTCTCTGGCGCAACGTTACAAGGTTGGTTAGCATTGTATTTGTATATATGCTGTTGGATTCTGTAGGCAATGGCACGCTAATTTAGTTATCAATCTTAGAAGTAATGTCTCGTTGAAGATTATTGCCTTTGAGATTTAGAAACTCACCTTTATAAATATTTATTTTTTTCCCGTGGCTTTTTAGGTTTTTGAGCCCACTTTCAGCAGTTCCGTTGGTTGCTCTTGCTGGTTTTGGTCTCTACGAGTTTGGCTTCCCTGGGGTGAGTATATGTAAATATTGATTGTTAATAGTACTGCTCTGCCTTATTCTATTTTTTTCAAGAAAAAAAAGAGAGAAGAAACTATTGTCTCTTTGTACTCTAATTCGCATTTCGCCTCTGCAATTTGCCCCTGTAATTGGCTAATTATTAATTTATGATTTGATTGCTGTTGTTTAGGTTGCAAAATGCGTCGAAATAGGGTTACCACAGCTTGTCATTTTAGTCATTTTCTCCCAGGTACGAGTGGTGGAAATCCATAGAATTCTAAGTAAACATAAATTCCGTTCATCCATTCAAATGCATTGTTTTAATCATAAAATAATTAACGTTGGCATTTCAGTATCTGGCTCGTCTGATAAAGCCGGGGAAGCATATTTTCGATCGTTTTGCTGTAATATTCTCGGTAGCAATTGTTTGGATTTATGCCCTCCTACTTACCGTTGGTGGGGCTTATAACGGGAAGCCACCAAAGACCCAAGTAAGCTGCCGAACTGATCGCTCTGGACTCATTGATGCTGCACCATGGTAAGCGATAATATTTGCGTACGCAAAGAACAGTTCAGATGAGTGCTTGCTTTGGTTAACAATTTAACTGTTTAGTTAACAAATCCATATCATAAATGTACAGTACGGTCCGAATTTTATAAAATATCAATTTGTTCTATTAAACAATCTACTTTATGATCAAAGTAGGGATGGAATATTTTCCCTTTTTTAACTTATCCCTTTAGTGTTTTCTTCCTAATATGACAATAGAACTCGTTGTATTTATTGATAGCTCATGGATTGGCATTGTAAGTTAAAAAAGAGTCGACTTAGTAATAAATACAAAGAAGAACTAATTGAGTAATGTCACAACAAGAGATAAATTTAAGATTAATCTAACATTACTCGTATCTTCTAAATCAGAAACTACATATGGTTTGATGTCTTCAAGATTTTCATAAATGCGATTATGTTTTCAGGATTAGAATTCCATACCCCTTTCAATGGGGAGCCCCTTCGTTTGATGCAGGCGAAGCCTTTGCGATGATGATGGCTGCGTTTGTTGCACTCATAGAGGTTTGTTTTCACCTTCGAGATCAAAGAAATATTGGTTTTTTTTTTCTTTTTTTTGCATTGTTAACGCTAACTTTTAATTATAAATTTAAATGCGGGTCTTGAATTAACTTCCTATTTTGCTTGGATTAATGTGGCGTTTGCAGTCTACTGGAGGTTTCATTGCCGTTGCAAGGTTTGCAAGTGCAACTCCATTGCCACCATCCATTCTAAGCCGTGGCGTAGGTTGGCAGGTAATCAAATTCGTTTGCATATTTGAGTTGCAGATTCTCTCCTCATTACGGGGTGAAAGGTGGAGAATGAAAAAAAGAAAAAAAAATTTTTAAAAATAAAGAAGTAAATTTTTTGGTGACATCTTTTATGTCCTCACCCCTTTCCTTTGCTTGATTGCATTCATAATTCTCATTATGTTTGACATGTCTCATTAAACAAGTGATTATTTTTCGGTGACATCTTTTAGTCCCCAAAGGCGATAAAATTTTTTGGCTTTCCAGGGAATTGCCATTTTATTATCTGGGCTGTTTGGAACTGGAAATGGATCTTCCGTATCCATGTAAGTTTTGCTTCTAAAAACTCCAAATCCACATGTTAATCTCTTTGTAAAGTAGTTGCTGAAGTCCCGAAGCACTTTTGCCCGTAAAAGTCTTATTTGCTTGTGTATGCAGTGAGAATGCTGGGCTTCTAGCCCTTACCCGTGTTGGCAGTCGAAGAGTAGTCCAGATATCTGCTGGGTTCATGATTTTCTTTTCTATTCTTGGTAAATTATACTCGGTTATGGTTTCTGTGATTTACAGAATAATCCCGGTTTTTCAGTTTTCTGACTAAATTGTGATCATCAGGGAAATTTGGAGCCATCTTTGCTTCGATACCAGCACCAATAGTAGGCGCGTTATATTGTTTGTTCTTCGGTTATGTCGGTACGTGTGTATTACTAGGCGTATGTACTTTTAATTTCCACGATTCAAACGTTTTTGAAGTTCTCGTGATCATAATTACGTGTGCTCAGGTGCGGGGGGCTTAAGCTTCCTTCAGTTTTGCAATCTGAATAGTTTCCGAACCAAGTTCATACTAGGGTTTTCAATCTTTCTCGGTTTATCTGTCCCTCAATACTTCAACGAGTACACAGTCATAGCTGGCTATGGGCCCGTCCACACAAGCGGGAGATGGGTATGCACATAAAAACCGTCCTGTGATTATTCCCCGCCTACAATTCGGTTTTGGCTATTTTGTCACACTAATGAATATTCGTTTCAGTTCAACGACATTGTGAACGTGCCATTCTCATCGGAGGCCTTTGTGGCGGGGATTCTGGCGTATTTCTTAGACAACACGATGCACAAGGATCATCACATAAGGAGGGACCGAGGCAAGCATTGGTGGGACAAGTTCAGGTCTTTCAAGACCGATACCCGAAGCGAGGAATTCTACTCCCTCCCGTTCAACCTCAACAAGTATTTCCCGTCGGTATGATCAAGGAAGGGAAAGCGATGGCGATTCTCATCGTCAATCCTTGCAGCATTCGCGTTCCTTGAAGCCGTCGTGTTTCGAGGCTCTAAAGATGCAACAATTTTCATTCTCCTCTGTGTTTCTTTCTTTATACTGCAGTATAGTCTGACTGCTTAGAGCATTTTATTATATTTGTTGTAAATTTGTTGGTTATAATGGAGTGATGTTGCTTATTTCTTGTGCCTGTGTTTTTTGGTTTAGTTTCAATAGTGAAATTTAGTTAACTATTATGGAAATTATTATTATTATTATTTTTTGAGTACTACTGACTCAGTTACAATGTAGTATCTGTTCATAAACTACTTTCTCAACCTACTGAAGCACAAAGAGTCAGCATCGGATGCCACTAGACCACAAGGCCATTGGCAACTATTATGGAAATTAAGAACTAGTTATTATACTTTGCAAATTCTCTCGTGAAATTCGTGAGATAGATTGAGTTATGAGAATTTGAGTCTTATATGAGTTTGAGTTTAGTAAAATCAAATCCTGGAAGTTACAGTTTTGTTATAAAGTATTACATTTATGCTATGGATAAATAAGATTTGTTATCACTTTTGATCTCGGGGAGCTTGTTCTCACATGAACCTTACCATGTATACGATATGATTGATAGCTCACCTAGGAGCCTATCCATTGGATCGTCTAGATAGAATTTTTTTTTAGAAAATACGAGATGCAATAACTATGATTTTCACAAAATGTATCATTATAACAATTTTTAGTAGCATTTTGGATATAAGGGATGAGAACGGGATGAGGAGTGTATTCCTCGTTCCCGTCTCCATGACCGTACCTTGCTCCCCATCCATGTCTCGTCCTTGTTAGGAAATAGAAACTTCTTCCCATATTCGTCTTTGGAGACATGACGTCTCCGTCCAAATCAACTCTATAGTCAAATAAGTAATTTAGTACTATTTTTAATATCTAAGTAAAAAGATTTAAATATTAAATACTTATTTTAAACTACTAAATATGTATGTATGTATATAGATGGAGGTGCATTTATGTTAGATTGAGGATCAAAGATGCTTGCAAAATAGAAGAGAAATTATCTACCTAGACTAGATAGAATGTGAAAATGTGGCCTATAGGCTATAGTGGTGGTGAAATTGGGCCTACAAAAAAATGTGGCTTTCATCGACTTTAAATTTTTTAAATGGATGAGATGAGTTCTCATGGATTTAAGGAGATTCTTATGAGATTGCATCGCTATATATATTAGAGAAGGAATAATGCATTTATTGGGAGAGAGGAGAATGAAGAAGGGTGTAAAATATATAGGTGGAGGGTGGAGATCTGGAAAGACTATAGTTCAGTAGCTCAGATGTCATAATCATAATGATAAATAACTCTCAACAACATTCTCCAATGCCTACTGGTTTTGAATTTTTTTTTTCTTTTTTTTGCTCTATCTGACAACCGTTGAATCTGTATGCTCTCTGATGAAGTTAGTCAATCATGGGGGAAATGTAATTGGACGAAACCCAACTACCGACCAATGCGATTGCAACAACCATTGGATTATGATTCACACATTTGTACGAAACATAAATAAAAACTTCATTATTTGATAGTTTTTTATACATCACCCGGTGTTCCGGAAAACACTCTCACATGGATGATGGGAGTGGGTTCGAGCCTCAATGGAGGCAACTGTTGACTCTTTGTGCTTCAGTAGGTTGAGAAAGTAGCTATGAACAAATACTACATTGTAACAGATTCAGTAGTACTAAAAAAAATGTATTTTTGAAGATAAACGTAGCTATTCGAACAAATAATATATTGTTAGTATATTAAAAATTTATATTGCATTATGATTCACACAGTTATTTGGACCACGATCCGATCCACACAATAATTGCGGTGATTGCAGCTAATGGGCCACCAAAAGAGGATGAATTTGACGCTCCATTTATTATATATGGGCCTCCAATGATTTGACCAATTGTTATTATACTATAAACTATGGTTCATATTGCATTGTGAATTCTTATTCAAAAATTATGCGTGTACAGTTAACACATTTTGTACCTACACTTAACAATTTATGTATCTGTAAACAAATTGAAGGCACATCACATGCTAATAATTACAGCATGTAACATGATAACTACATGCGCATAAACTGTCAATTGTAGGTACAGAATATGTTAACTGCAGGCACATAACATACTAACCAACATCTTATGTATCTGCAGTTAACATATTCGTACAATAGTACTAAAAAAAACATTTTATGTGTCTTAACATATTTGTCACAAAAAAAAAACATCTTAGACTAGGTCCACAATGTAAGGTAGACCCTGGTCAATAATATAATTTGCCTGATTTGACATTGCCACTCTAGTAACAAGATTATTGATGGAATTTTTTTTTTTTTTTCAAGTGAAAAAAAAAAGGATAAAAATATAGAGTGGTCGCCAACTAGTTACTATCTTAGAAGATTTATTTATTTATTTATTTTTGATAACTAAATTTTTCATTTTTTAAATCTAAATTTTTCATCACTAGTAAACAATTTTTTATTTTTTTTGAGAATAGTCAACAATATTTATGACTCGAAATCTAAATTTTTCATTTTTTTTTTCAAAATATTTCGTTAGTTTTAATCTCTCGCCACGACGACTGAGGAAGATTTCTGGCTCCGCCATTGTATATATGGACATGTGAATCATGTAGCTTGCTTATTTGGAGGCCGGTGGTAGTGCAGATCAAATGGAAATGAGAGCACCATACATTGCCTTTCGTCGGATTCGAAGACAGAAATCCTCGCAGATGATATTCGACCAACATTTTTAATTTCATACTCAGGTTTAATTTGTCCTATATATGTTTTGAGGTTGGAAAGGAAACCATTTGATCTGTAGTTGTTGTTTTTTTCCCTCCCCAATTATCAAACTTTTTGATTGGCTAGCTTCCCCTTCATCATGTATTTTGTACACTCACATACATATTTAAAGTTGTTTTGTAATTGATATAATAATATATATTAAGCTTCGCACTCAAATAATTAACATAATAAGCCTCAATTTCAAATATTAATCCTACCTTTTAATAAACCTCATATATGAAAAGAAAAGAAAAGGGAAGAGATTACATATTTTTAATTTGATAGTGTGTGGGAGTATATATTTCAAGATAACGCAAAGAGGTGGGAGTGGTGAGCTGAGCTCATGGGGGTGCCAGTGCCCCAGCAATAGCTCTCGGCGATGTACTCTAGCCGGCCAGAGAGACTCCGGATCGACATGATGATACAAAATTTTATATTAATTTAAATTTTGGATATTGAAATAAAAGAATAAAATTTAGTGTTAATTGAATATAATTATTTAACGTCACAGGATACAAAATTTTATATTAAATTACCAAAATTTAAAATTTTGGATATAAATATATAATTATTACAAGATGTGTGGGTGGGTGTGGATCAATTACAAAACAACTTTAAATATGTATGTGAGTGTACAAAATACATGATGAAGGGAAGCTAGCCAATCAAAAAGTTTGATAATTGGGGAGGGAAAAAAACAACAACTACAGATCAAATGGTTTCCTTCCAACCTCAAAACATATATAGGACAAATTAAACCTGAGTATGAAATTAAAAATGTTGGTCGAATATCATCTGCGAGGATTCTGTCTTCGAATCCGACGAAAGGCAATGTATGGTGCTCTCATTTCCATTTGATCTGCACTACCACCGGCCTCCAAATAAGCAAGCTACATGATTCACATGTCCATATATACAATGGCGGAGCCAGAAATCTTCCTAGTCGTCGTGGGAGAGATTAAAACTAACGAAATTTTTTTAAAAAAAATGAAAAATTTAGATTCGAGTCATAAATATTGTTGACTATTCTCAAAAAAAATAAAAAATTGTTTACTAGTGATGAAAAATCAAAGTACATCAAATAAAAAATTAAAAACATAAT
>CP025645.1:15333461-15364039 GCA_003576665.1 Ipomoea trifida
AACATGACTAACTGTTAGATAGGATGTTGAAAGAAATGAATTGTAAAATTATATTTTGAAATCGTAAAATCCAACAATATTTATTTATATCAAAAGGTTATTATATTGCTAAATAAAAAATTCAAACATTTATATATATATATATATATAATATATATATATATATATATATATATATATATATATATATATATATTATATATTATATATCTTGTAATACGTATATATTTATATCCAAAATTTTAAAATTTGGTAATTTAATATAAAATTTTGTATCCTCTGACATCATATTCGATTATACTATTTGACTATAAAAAATTCAACCACAACCAACACTAGTAAGTTAACTATTATTGATTTATACAAAGTAGTTTTAAAATTACATAATAACATTTAAATCAATTGCCACATAAATGTAAGGCATATTACCCCCTCCCCCACCCAATAATAATATATATTAAGCTTCGCACTCAAATAATTAACATAATAAGCCTCAATTTCAAATATTAATCCTACCTTTTAATAAACCTCATATATGAAAAGAAAAGGCCAGGGAAGAGTCAATTTGATTCACATTACATATTTTTAATTTAATTGATAGTGTGTGAGAGTATATATTTCAGGATAACGCAAAGAGGTGGGAGTGGTGAGCTCAGCTCATGGGGTTGCCAGTGCCCCAGCAATAGCTCTCGGCGATGTACCCTAGCCGGCCATAGAGACCCCGGATCGACATGATGATACAAAATTTTATATTAATTTTAAATTTTGGATATTGAAATAAAAGAATAAAATTTAGTGTTAATTGAATATAATTATTCAATGTCACAGGATACAAAATTTTATATTAAATTACCAAAATTTAAAATTTTGGATATAAATATATAATTATTACAAGATGTGTGGGTGGGTGTGGGTGGGTGGGGGAGGGGGGTAATATGCCTTACATTTATGTGGCAATTGATTTAAATGTTATTATGTAATTTTAAAACTACTTTGTATAAATCAATAATAGTTAACTTACTAGTGTTGGTTGTGGTTGAATTTTTTATAGTCAAATAGTATAATCGAATATGATGTCAGAGGATACAAAATTTTATATTAAATTACCAAATTTTAATATTTTGGATATAAATATATACGTATTACAAGATATATATATATATATATATAAATGTTTGAATTTTTTATTTAGCAATATAATAACCTTTTGATATAAATAAATATTGTTGGATTTTACGATTTCAAAAATATAATTTTACAATTCATTTCTTTCAACATCCTATCTAACAGTTAGTCATGTTTCTTGCCAATTTTACCCCTATTTATCCAGTTTTGTGATGGATTTTGTTCAATAATAAACCATTATATTAATAGTAATTTAAAAAAAATCAACAATTTAGTATCTAACAATGCATGCATGTCATCACAGTTTGAAATACTGCTTGCATGAATGAGTTATAATTGGATTGTGGCCTGGTCATCCACTATTGACTTTAGTAGTTAAAGGCTTAAAGCCAATATTAATTTGTCAAAATGAGTATAATTGAAATGGAACAAGTAATTATAGCATGATCTCAATTTTGAGGACCAAAGCATGAAGATGGTGGTGCATGAGTCATAATTGAAGCAATCCCATATATTATTATTACATGTACTTACAATTCCTTTTAATTTGTCAAAACTTGGTATCATATCATTTGCAACAAACATATAATTGCACATAACCAGCTTGGTTGACATGAGTGGTCGTGCACTCTCGTCCATTAAGAAAGGTCGGGAGTTTGAACCCTCTCTCGCATGGAAACACCAATCGCCTGACCAACACTTTGCCCCTTAATTAGGGCGGACCGGTGTAAACGAAGATTAGTCTAAATACACCTCGTGATCTAACAAAGAACATATAATTGCATATATATCTTCTCCACCCAAGCTTAAAATAGGAGGCATGTACATGGAAGGCTTAATTATTTGACCAATTACCACTTTGCTGCCCATTTCATAATCATGTCCTCTTTGACTATATCTACTTCTCTTTTGTGTAGTACTAGTTGTGGAGCATAGGAAAAAGATAAATTAAAGTGGAAGCAACAATAGGACTAATTCTATTATTATTATTTGTCTAGGAAGTTGTAATATATATATATATATATATATATATATATATATATATATTTACCGAGTAATTGACCATTGAGCCTTATATATGCAAATAACATATTAGATGTGCAATTCAACTATCAATTTAGACTTTTAATTAAGATGAAACATATCGTTTAATTTGATATCAGAGCTAATGTTAAGCCAATGCAAAACGCAATGTTCAATTTTAATTAGAGTGTGTTTGAAAAGCAGGAAAATGACTTATGGAAAATGTTTTCTGGAAAATGAGTCATTTTCCGGAAAATGATTTAATTTTCAGTGTTTGGATGCATTCTGTAAAATTGTATTTGTGTGTTTGGTTCATTTTCCGGAAAATGGATAGAAATATATAATTATATATTTTTAATACGGAGTACTTTATTTAAAATATTAAAATATTTATAATAATATTTAGAATAATATTTATAATTTATAATAATAATTAAAATTAAACCCCCCCCCCCTCCCGTTTCCGGCTCGCCGGGAACTAGAGCACTTGGTTTCCGGCGGAAACCATGGTAACGGTGATGTGTGTGTGTTGTTGTGGGCGGAAAATGACTTCCGCCCAAATTTGGCGGAAGTCATTTTCCGCCAAATGAGCCATAATTTCCGTTTACTGGGTTTTCCAATGCTTGCCAAACACCCAAAGCTCGGAAAATGATTTCCGGAAGTCATTTTCCGGGCTTCCAAACACACCCTTAAGATAAACAAAGTGTTGGGCCGGGGTTGGCCAACTCAAGTTTAATTTCTTACCCACAAATTTAAAAAAAAAAAAAAAGAAAAAGAAGAAGATATATTACATTATAAGTGCGGATAATATAACTAATATTAAGATTTTGGTGTAAGTGTACAAAAATAAATTTGTACCGACGAGATTTAAAATAGACAACATTACACTGAAATGTAAAAAATAAGTAACAATAATTGAAGAGTCGTTCCACGCTTAGACAAAAAGAGATGTATGCAACTTAAAAGAAATGATGAGAAAATAAAATAAAGTAGTTTTGATTCTAATGTTTGTGTTACTTTGCTGGGAAACAACAATAGTGTGTTGAATGTGGAGATAAATATGGAATACGATTGTGAAGGCAAAAAGCCCTTTTCGGATATGATGAAGACGTCACGATGTTGGATAAAGCTGCCTTTTACATATATATATCAACTGTCTCGTTATGAACTTCAGCTAGTAATTTTTATTTATTTTTAAAGGGAAAATGACATCTTTAGTCCCTGAGTTATAGGGGTAGTGTAGATTCAGTCCCTAAGTTATGGCTGTATGCGAGTTTAGTCCCTCAGTTATTCACAAAGTGGCGAGTTTAGTCCCTGGACATTAAATTTGACGAAAAAATTAAAAAATATTCAAAATTTAAGGGGTAAAATAGGAAATTCACATTTTATTATTCTTCTTATATCAAAACCACTTTTACAATATTATTTTTTTCACTTTTTAGCCTAATTATTTTCAAGATTTTTCATTTTTAAAAGTATTTTAATAACTTTCAAATGACTTGTTAGGAACCTGACTCTCGTATAACACACTTAAAACTTAGCACAAATAAAGAAATGCATGACCATTGTATTTAGGTGTATGAAACGCACTGTCCTAACATGTTTTTATTTTTTTACTAAGCAACAAATGTAATAAAATTAAAACTTTTGAGATAGGATAGTGTGTAAAAAAATCTCAAAAGTTTTAATTTTATTACATTTATTTGTTGCTTAGTAAAAAAAAATAAAAACTTGTTAGGATAGTGTGTTTCATACACCTAAATACAATGATCATGCATTTCTTTATTTGTGCTAAGTTTTAAGTGTGTTATACGAGAGTCAGGTTCCTAACAAGTCATTTGGAAGTTATTAAAATGCTTTTAAAAATGAAAAATCTTGAAAATAATTAGGCTAAAAAGTGAAAAATAATGTTGTAAAAGTGGTTTTGATATAAGAAGAATAATAAAATGTGAATTTCCTATTTTACCCCTCAAATTTTGAATATTTTTAAATTTTTTCGTCAAATTTAATGTCCAGGGACTAAACTCGCCACTTTGTGAATAACTGAGGGACTAAACTCGCATACAGTCATAACTTAGGGACTGAGTCTACACTACCCCTATAACTCAGGGACTAAAGATGCCATTTTCCCATTTTTAAATGTAAAACTAATGTTGATTATAATGTGATTGGAATGACTAAATCTTAAATTCCTTAATAAGATAAAAAAAATGATAAAATAATGTAATGTTTGATGAACTTTAATTTTTCAAACACTTTATGTATGTTGGGAATTATTATTAGATTTTATATTAATTTATTTTTAATTTGACTAGTCAGCATCGAGACTTTGACATAGGGGTGCGGTAATATGGCAAATTCTAGGCCTGCTTTCCTGCCTTAATAACTCTAATCAAACATCACTAATACTTCATATAGGTGGCCACAGATCAATTCAGGATCGAACTAATCCTAAACCTGCTTGAAAAAATCGGGTTGAGTTTGGACCGGGATCGGATTGTACCAGTTGGTCATGGTCCTATTTAAAAAAGTTCAGGGTCTAGCTCGAAACCGGCCCAAGATTTGGTCTAGGCACGTTTAGGTCCATACTTTGATCCAGATGAGTTTGAATTAATAAATAAAGTATTTTTAGTTTTCTTAGATAATACTTCTTCCAACACTATATTTATGGGGTTTTTTTTTTTAACTTGAAAACTTAATTTTACGTGGTAATAGTCAATTATTGCATATTAGATGTCCAACTATGTAGGTTTTGATTTCTATAAATTATTAAGGATACATATGTTGGAAAATTGCACTAAAAATGGCATTTTAAGTGGCCATTTTGTGGTATAAATATTTGCGGGTCCACTTCCGATTTTGGGTCGGGGTAAAAGTGGATTCGGGTTCTTCGTTCTTAGACGAAGAGATCGATATATTATACGCTCAAAATGGATAATGGGTGAATGAGAAATTGATTCTCAAAGTAGACCCATTTGAGATGGAATTCAAGTGTGGAAAGCTTATGTAGCTTTGTCCCACATTGGTTTGGAATGAACTTTTGCACCGCTATATATACAAGGGACTTTTTATGACTAAGTACCTTGTATAGCATAGATGCTCTCTCTCGCGCGCAGGGGGGGTGCAAATCAAATTCCAAAAAGAGTTCGAAAGGCTTGAACTTGTGTGCACTTGCGGGCACGAATGTCGTCCGAAAAAGTGGTTGGCCTTGCGGGCTAAGTTATGCTACATTTTCGAAGCGAGATTTCCGTCTCAGACCACATGTAGTTCGATGTCTCGAACCAAGTCGTGTACGAGAGCGATATCGCGCAGTCCCCGGTCGGCGCGCGCGTTCGATGTCTCGAAGCCGGCACGAGCTATGTCTCGACGGTACGCAGATATGAACGACGTCTCGAACAGCGATTTTGGAGTTAATGTGATTAACTCCAATCTTTATTTCAGAGTTTATTTTCTGGTTTAAATGGGTTAATAGTGCGTGTAAATAGGTTGCTAGTGGTTATGAATGGGAATTAAATGCCAGATTTAATGCAATGATCCCATCATTCACTACATATTTGTTGTGAGCAGCAGGTTTGAAAAATACACAACAAGAACACACGAATACAATACTTTCTCCTCAAAACCCTGCTCATATTTCCTTCAAGCCATCTGCGTTCTTCCCACGGTTTAGTTCGCCGGATCCAAGTTTGAGTGCACAAACGGCGGATCGTAGCACGTTTTATCCTGGGAAGCCTAGGCCGCAACATTCCAGCACCTCGGGAAGCGGCAAATAAGGTTTTAAGGATAGTGACAACACGACTCGTGCTTCCAACCACCCCGGAATCCATACAGTTCACCCGTCTTCTTCCAAGGCCACTCAACCGAGCGTGGTATCTTCATCGCAAGTAATTGTTTAATCCTACGTGGATTATTTTTCGTTGTAATTTGTTTTAGTTTCGTTTTCCAGTTTCTTGTAATTCCGATTGTCAGAGAGTATTTTTCCTAACAACATATGCATCTTAATATTTCTAAATATTTAGAGCAAACTCAAATTAAAATCTTTTATAAATTTTTAATTTATCAATCTAGCATAATTATTTAGTGACTAAAAATCAAATAAACTTTATAATACATTTTATAATATTTATAAGTTATCAATATTTATAATGTATTAATTAATAAATTTATTAATCTAACATAATTTAGTGATATAAAAATCAAGTTCAAATGATAATATAAACATTACAAGTATTTTATAAATTTTTAATATTGCAATTTGTTTAAAATTTTTAATTTAGTAAAAAATATTTTTAATTTTAAGATTAATGGTTCCAATCTTATTTTAAACAAAAATGTTAACTTTGAAAAAGAGAGAATGTGTGCGTTTATATATTAACATTATTGTATCAAAAAGTTATATTGTGGACCAAGGTGCACAATGCATTGTGCACCCCGTACCAAAATGACGTTGTTTTGGTTATTTTAATTAACAGTTTGTTCTTTTTGAAAATAACGTTTCCCATTTTGGTTGGTCGTGTGTATTTGTGTTAATATTCTGCGTATTCTTTGAAGGCATTCTGTGTATTGTAAACTATGATTATGTGTATTCATGTTAGGGATACTTAAACATAGGTTGTGACGTGTTTTGTGTATTCGAATGTTAGGAAGATGATTTATGTGTAGTTGTGTCAATATTCTGTGTATTCCCTGAAGCCATTCTGTGTATTCTATAAAAAGATTTTGTGTACTCCCTGAAGTCATTCTGTGTATTTTAGACAAGGATTCTGTGTATTCTTTGAAGTCATTCCGTCTACTAACATAAACAATACGACGTTGTTTTGGATCAGGGTCCACGATATAACGATTGAAAAATCTCGGACCTAGTGCAAGATCGGCCCACAAAAGGCTTGGGCCCAAGCCAGGACTGGTATGGGGTAGGCCCGACACGGGACTTACCCAAGTAATTCAAGGTCAGTTCCAATCTGTGTAGCACTTCATCACGTCCTTTAAGTTTGCACTCACAAAGTGTTTAGTTGGAGAGAATTACAATTCCATTCCCATATAATTCTGAAGACAACAAAATTCCTTCGTTTGGTTGGAGATAATTGAAATTCCACGGAATTGCAATTCCCTCATTTTCATGGAATTAGAATCCTATGGCACCCCGTGATATTTTAATTCCATGAATTTTAGGAAGAAAAAAGGATAATAATCTTGAGATAAAATTACCCCTCCATTTTTAACCTAAAGTTGATGCTTAACCTTCCCTTCTAGATTATAGCGTGAATAAATTTTCGACTACTGTCAACAGAGAACATCGTTCCTAAGCAATAACCATTCTAGACCAACCTTAATCAAGTATGTTTTTCTCAAAATTGTGAAGTATTTAGATTTGATATGTGTATATAACGTATTTGCCTAAATTTTGAACAACAAAATTTTCATTCTATGCTTTGATGGTGGGTGTGTTGTATAATGTTCATTCTGTGCGCAATCTATGAAACAGTGAACGTCATGAGTTGTGTGTTTGTTAACTTTGCTTATAAAAGCGAATGAATTCTTTATTTCTATGCAATAGTGATTGAAAATTTGCATTGTTTATATTTATAATAATAATAATAATAATAATAATAATAATAATAATAATAATAATAATAACAACAACAACAACAACAACAACAACAACAACAACAACAACAACAATAATGGGCATTTTAGATTTCATACTACTTATTCCCTTTCAATTCCCATGTATACCAAACATTGGAATTGAAATTTCCAGTAATTTTATTCCTGTAAATCAAACACTAGAAATTAAACTTCACTTTATTCTTACATTATTATTTACATATGGAATTGCAATTCCTTTCCCACCTAATTCTTTCCCTCCAACCAAACGGCCCGTCAAAGTAACAACTATTGTTAAGTCTTTTAAATAAAATAAAATAAATAAAAAACATGATAAGAACATATACTACACAAGGATTTTTTAAATTGAATTTTTTTTTGTGTGATTTTTTTTTTTACCAATAATCAAGTTGGTCAAGATGTTGAATTGATTAGTAACTATAACGTTACAAGTTCAACTCTTAACGGGAATGACCTATTTGTCTTCTTGGTTTGAGCCGAACAACTATGAGCAACCTATGTTGGTTATCTCTTTGTGGTCATTTGCCAACTATGGCCATAAAGTGAGGTTTACCCAATGCGCACCTTCGAGTAGTGGCTACTGATTTCCCTTGTCGCTAAAAAAAATGATTTTTTAAAATATAGCCATGAAATTAAAAAAATAAAGTTTTGAATGAGAATTGTATCACATTGAAAGTGAATATAATGTTAGTTTGAACTAGGATATATACATTTTAAATTTTAAATTTTAAAATTTTTGAACTGCTTTTTTTTTTTTAATGTTATCCCAAAATGATACTAATTTTTTATTTTATTAAAGAATGTATAACGTGACATTTATCTATACTTCTAACATAAAATCGATGTAATTGTCCCGTTGAACAGCTCAAATGGTTGACCAATTAATGTGATAATTTATCTCATTCATAAATCATAAGCCTTGAGAGAGATTTATGAGGTCCAGTTTCAAGTAAACTTGAAATTTTTTTAAAAAAAATATCTTTCAAAGAAAATAAAAAATAAAACTGATGTAATTAATTTTACTTGTTTTTCTTTTGGGGATAAACGTTTTATGATGTTGTATGACACCGGCCAACAGAAAGTGCCATACTTCAAGCTCTTTTTCATATGTTTTTTGACCAAATTAAAAGCACACTTTACAATAAGCGTTACTTTGACATATTTGACTCAGCTCTAAAAGTGATGAATTTTTATGAAAAATTAAATTATACATTTAACCCCCACTTTTATCAAATTTAATTGAGAATAGAATTTAGAAGGTATTCACTTTTTTTCCTATTTGGAAATGCTTGTTACATCATTTAGCACGTCCCTTAATATTATTTCATTTTATCCAACTTTCATACTTAGTTGATCTTAAAATAATGTCTAAGCTCATATAAATTAAAGAAATATAGGTTAAATAAGTCATTCAATTACACACTAAACTGCATTTAGGTCATTAAAGTGAAAAAAATACAATTAAGTCATTGAACAACGCAATTTAATGCAATTACACCTAAAATGGCTTGTTTACCGCTGACATGATGATTCTTTTATTTTAAAGTAATTTTTAAATTTTATTTTAATAATTTTAAATAAAATAATTGTTTTGAAGTTATTAAAAAAAAGTTGCGGACTTTTTTTTTTAAATTTCAGAATAGTTATTTTATTGCCAAAGACCTTGTGGTCTAGTGGCACCCGGTGTCCTGGTTTACACTCCCACATGGATGATGGGAGTGGGTTCGAGCCTCAGTGGAGGCAACTGTACTACATTGTAACAGAGTCAGTAGTACTAAAAAAAGAATAGTTATTTTATTTAAAATTATTTTTAAATAAAAGAATCGACATGTCAGCGGTAAACAAGTCATTTTAGGTGTAATTGCATTAACTTGCGTTGTTCAGAGACCCATTGTAATTTTTTGAGTTCAGTGACCTAATTTTAATTTGGTGTGTAGTTGGATGACATATTCGACTCTTATTCTTAAATTAAATATTGGCCCTGTTTGGTAAATAATCAGCCTATCAGTCAATTTTGGCTTATTTGACCACTATTAGTTGTTTGGTTAATAAGCTTTTTGTAACTCCAAAATGCTAAAATTTAAAAGGGACTCAAAGCAGTCTTTTCAATTAGCTTTTTGAGAAAAGAAATTATACCAAACAGCCATCAACTAACATATAATTTATCAAACAACTTTCTACAATCAGCTAATATTATTAACAAATCATTCATTCTAACCCAAACAGCCAACCCAATCAGCCAACAGCCATTTACCAAACAGGGCCATTATTATTTTACACTTCCAATAGCTTATAAACTAGTTTTACATTACGAATATATGTATAACTGAGAGACTAAACCTAAGTCAATAACCTTGTGGTCTAGTGACACCCAATTGTACTCCCATGTGAGAGGGTTTGGTTTAAGCCTCATTTATACTACATTGTACCAGAGTCAGTATTACTCAAAAGAGGCTAAAACTAATGTTTTTTCTTAATAAAATATCACATTTAAAAAAAAAAAAATTGGTGCATATATTATGGCAAAATGGGACAAAAAGATTGTAAGAAAAATGATGAGAAGTGTGTGGGGGGAGAGAAACAAAGCAGTGATTAGGGAGAGGGAGAAGGCACGCTTTGCGCGTGAGTGAGGGATGTGCGTTTTCCGATGGCCCCCCCGACTCTCTCTCTCTCTCTTTTCCCACTGAATTTCACGCCTTTGCTGTCCCTTCTAATCCCCCCAATCCCCATCCTCACTTCTACTGCGTCTACCTCAAACTCAAATCAAAATTTTCTCTCTTTTTCCTGTACTATTAATTTTATTACAATGTAATTATATTTTTATTTGTTATAGTACAAAGAATCAATACTTCATTATCGAAATTTGATCTTGTGATATTCCTTCAATGAGAATAAGAGCAAATCGAGTCTTATCAGTCATATAAATAAAATTTGTCGCAAGAGCAGATCGAGTCTTATCAATCGCAATGTGGGAGTTACCTCTCAAAATGAAAAAAGTTCATTGCGCACATTAAAAAAAAATCTTGCATTTATTAATTAGTTGAATCACTATGATTTATCATTTTCATAGTGACTCTAAAAAATGATTTACCATTTTCCAATCATGTCAGGTCAGAATACGAAAGAGTTTGGAATTTGTCACAAGATTAATTTTGTAAAGGGACAAGACGCGTGAAGTGGAATGTAACGTAGGAGTGGGGCTGTGGGGGATATAGAGGAGAAGAGATGATAAAAACACGTGGTCATAATGAGTTTACTCACTCATTAATCTCTGTAACGTCTCCCCATCATTACATTTGCTTAACCAAAGTACATTCTAATAACGTTGTCACACACTATTACCACAAACAATTTTTTTTAAAAGGAAAACAACATAAAAACTAAGCAAAAAAGATAATTATTTAATTTCAAAGAGTTTTACATTATCATAAGTAACGTGGTTACAATTAAATCATGTGCTCCATCTCAACTAAAAGCCTAAGCTAATAGTTGGACTGCACATATTATATTTCTGCTCACACGCCCACTCAACGTGTGCGGTTGATTTCCGAGTCATGATTTTTTGCATGGCTCTGATACCAAATTAAAGCATGTGTTTCATCTCAACTAAAAGCTTAAGCTAATAGTTGGACTGCACATATTATATTTATGCTCACAGTTACTTATAATTATAAAAAAGAATTATAAAAAATATATTTACACTAGAACTGGATTATACATGATACAATTATATAGATCTTCTTAATTGTAATTATAGCGAATATTATAAGCATCAATACTAATAGTATTTAGTATAATAAGATATACTTATATTAATATATTATATTGGAAAAATAGTTTTTAAAAAGTTTTTTATTTTTTTCTTATCACCGTTGAAATTCATTTATGAAATAAATAGAAAAATTGTTACTCCGTATAAAACTTTTTAAAAAGGAAATATACGTATAGAAAGGAGGCAGGGAAGAAAGGGAATAGGAGAAGAAAAGATTAAATTGTCCTCATTATTTCACCTATTAAAATTTTTTAATTTTTCGACGGTAATTTGATCAGAGAGACTGAAATTGAGAAAAATTGAATAGTTACAATATTAAATTGATAATTTTAATACTCGTGAACTGAGATTAACAACACTCCAATACTTATAGAACCAATACTGAAATTTATTCAAACATAAAATTTTCAGTCTAATTACGCTTTTCAAGAATGGATCCGTCCAAGCCATGTTATTCATATAGTTAATTGACCCCTCGTGCAAACACTTTATCATGTCATTTATCAAATTCTTGTCTGCATAACACTTCTAAGAATATATTTAGAATAATGCTATTTTTTCAATTAAAATTACCACCTAATATTCATTTCCATATGACATTATTTATGCTTTTTTTAGAAAAATATTTATTTATTACTTCATTAACTGGCTATCATACGAATTAATAAATAGTACATATATAATAATTAAATATAAAAATTAATACAATGGCACAATGTGTAAGCATCCTCAATAGTAGTGATTTTTTTTTTGTTTTGTTTGTTTTTTTTTTTTTTTTTTTTTTGTGGTTTTTGAGATACTAATTAGAACTTAGAAGAGAGATGAGGGAGAAAGAAGAAGGAAAAAGAGAAAAAAAAAATTAAAAAGTATGTCTGACGCGAAGAAAAAAAAAACGAAAAAACAAAGCAGCGGACGCGTGCAGTGCGCTGTCTGCACAAGTCACGCACGCTATTGCGCCTCTCTTCTCCATTTTCTCTCTCCTATGGACCCCACAAAAAATCATAGCCCCCAAACATTCTCTCTCCCCTGCATAAGCTAAGAATTCTCAAAAAACTGAGCAAACCTTTTTGAGGGTAATACGGAGATTCGAACCCATGATCTTTTGCATAGCTCTAATACCAAATTAAAGCATGTGCTCCATCTCAACTAAAAGCCTAAGCTGATAATTGGACTGCACATATTATATTTATACTCACACTATTGAAAATGCTAACAAATATTAGAGAATGATTTTTGCAAAAATAAAAAATAAAATTCTAACAACTACATTACTCTTTTTGTTTATTAAGTACGAGTATGTTAAGAAACCCTCATAAGCCAAATTCCAAATACATTTTACCATATATTATTAATAATTCATGTGATAAGTGAACTCTTTTTGTGCGAAAGAATTTTAGGAGAATAGAATTTTAGGAGAATCTGGGTTTGATCAGCTCAGAGAAACCGATGCCTCTAAAACTCTGATCCAGGCCAGCAACAATGTGAAACCTAATATATTCACACAAAAAAAAAGTGATAAAATTAATAATTGTGCACAAAAAATGATAAAATTAATTATTGAAGTATTAGAATACAGAATTCATGAGACAAAAGTGAAAATAAAATTACAATTGAAATTATTAAAGTTTGAAAAACCTGGCACACAAAACACAGAATCTTAAGTAAACTACTAGTCCAGGTAAAAAAACAATTCTTTTTTGTTGGTATTTCTATGGTGATCTGATATATCAATGACACTATATAATATATATGCCAAACATTTTATAGAAAATATTTATTTTTATATACACTTTCAATTCTTATTTCTAAAAAAAAATAAAAATGAAACAACTTTAATTATTTATTTTTGGAAAAGATTAAAAAGTATTGGTATCCACACAAATATTTATCAAAAACCAATCCCCATCCCCAATATATATAAAAGGGGTTGGTGTGGCAATGGTGTATAGAGATATATATAGAGAGAGAAAGAAAGAGAGAGAGATATAGAAAGAGAGAGCAGTTGCGTTGTTTCTCCTTCTTCAATTCCTCCCCAGTTCCCTAAACCTCATTTTCACTCTCTGCAACCTAGGTTTCCAAGAGAGAGAGAGAGAGAGAGAGATGGGAAATTGCCAAGCGGTAGACAATGCAACTCTGCTAATCCAACATCCCGGCGGCGGGCGAGTTGACAAGCTTTACTGGCCGGTTCCGGCGAGCGACATCATGAAGATGAATCCCGGCCACTACGTCGCCCTCCTCCTCACCACCACCACCTTCAACCCCGGCGCCGCCGCCGCCGGCGCTACAAACGACAACAAAAACAACATCCCCGTTCGCATTACCCGCATTAAGCTGCTCAAGCCCACAGATACTCTCCTTCTCGGCCATGTTTACAGACTAATCACCAGTCAAGGTTAGTTGGTGTTAATTAAGTTTCTTCTCCGATCCCTATTTCTCTTTCAAGGTTTATAATGGAGGAGAAATATGTGTAACCGACACCGGCAAGAAGATTAGAAGAGATCGGAGGATCTGTTGAATATATTAGATTAGAGTAGATTCTGTTTTGATTATGGTTTAGTGATGAGTTTTTGGAATTTTGTGTTTGTTGTTCAGAGGTAATGAAAGGGTTGTGGGCTAAAAAGAATGGGAAGATGAAACAGCAGCAAGCGGAGCCAATAGAGAAGCAACAAAAGATGAGACCAAAACCAAGTTCAGATTCCAAGACAGGACTTATTGCAAGATCTGAAAATAAGGAGCACTGTAATCAGGTTAATATATATATTTTTTTCTTAAATGTTTTAATTTCCAATTATTATATATTATAATAATAATCTAATGATGTATATATGTGCACAAATTTCAGGTAAAACATAGGTCAGGGGGGAACTCATCAGCAGCAGGAGCAGTGAAATGCAAAGCATGGCAACCATCTTTGAACAGCATCTCTGAAGCTGCAAGCTGATATTCATTGCTTTATATACATATATATATATATATATATATATATATATATATATATATATATATATATATATATATATATATATGTATGTATGTATGTATGTTACTGTGTATGAGATTCTGATCTGGTGTACTTTGTGAGTTCAGGAAATGGCTAGTTTTTAATTGGTTTTGTTTCTAGTGATCCAGAGATGCAGAAATCACATCCAAAAAAAATGTATAGCAAAACTCTAATCATATTCTTATTGCATCATTTAATTCAGGCTCAGTTTACTAGTTTAGGTTAGACTAATCTTAAATCTCCAGAATTCCAGTCCAAGAGTCACTGGATGAGGTAAATTATGGGTCGCTTAAGTAGCCTCCCAATAAGTCCATGTCGTCGACTCTGCGAGTCTACACAAAAGGGATCCATCTCCACATCTCTAATCTAAAGAGTTCTGAAGAGCCCTTGGGTTTGAGCCGGTCAGCTATGAGTAACCTAGGTTGATTTACCTCCTTGTGGTTCTTTGTCGGCTAGGGCTAGGGTTACAGGACCAGGATTTACTCACTACTCACACAGTCAAGAGTGAGGTTTACCTCGTTCATCTAATAAAGAGTTCTGAAGAGTCTTAACTCTAGGTTAGGCGGTCTACCACTTGAATTAGCCTTGTGGGGCCCAGTTGTAGTTTTTTTATAGGGGATGTAATGTGCCCCACTTGGAAATTGGAACATGCCTTGGAATAAATATACCACACTACTAACGTTTCAGTAACACTAGTACTACACATACATATTGTTGTCAATCTAGTCATCGACTTTGTTGTTATAAAAACTGGATGGGGATGGGCATCTCGCGCTGGTTCACATAAATAAAGGGATTGGATTTGATTTCAGCTTCACCTACCAGAGACCAACAAGTTGATGAATGGACTATTCAAAATGTGAGTGCTTTATTTACAAGTTATGGGGGGGACAGTACAGAATTGAAGGGTACACACGAATGCAGAAGAAATGAATTGAAGTGAGATCGAGGAGAGGACAAGATATTTGGAACTGAAAGTTAATCTTAAGGACAAAAGGAAAACAACAAGAGGCACAAGGCAAAAAGCATCATTTGCATGCGTGCAAACACATAGTTGTTAATTCAAACAATATAATGGATGGGGCTCACATAGTCAAAAGCTTATCTATCTGCATTATTGAGCATCATATATTCATTCATACTTGGTTAATTATGCATTGATAGAAAACTATATGTAGTGCAATATCTGCCTGTGATATATGCTTGCTTCAATCACTGATGCCCCTACAATGATTTTATTTTATTTTTCAATATCATTTAATTACTATGTTGTATTAAATACAATTTCTATGTCAAGCACATTGTGCTTAGATGACACATCTATGACTCTTCTTGAGGAAATGTTATGCGATTGAATCCTGGTAGTAGAGTATTAACTTTTTAAGCTGCAATAGATAGAAAAAGTACATAACAAATACTACCTTATAATAAAGTCAATAGTACTAAAACATACCATTTCTATAAATAAAATAAAAAATAAAATTGCCCTCCATAACCATTCACATCTCCATCGCCTTCCCTCCACCATTGCCATCCCTCTCCTTCACAATTGGACTTGGGATAAACCTCTCCTCTTCAATTATATGGTTTTTGAAATCTATAGCCATACTTTTGGTTTATGAAATTGGTCAAGAATAAAATAGAGAATTCTTACACCTATTACATCAATTTTATTTAACTTTTTATCATTTCTTTGGTATGGGTCTATGGGACACTCAAGTAGGTATGGGTGTCTATGAGAAAATTGAGAATCCATCCTAGTCGTCAAGTAGAGAATATCAACCATTTTAAAGCAAGGGGAAAAAGAAAGAAAAAAAAAAATAGCAGTGACACTTTGATAATTATCAAATTTACGAGATACAAGAAGTTGACAAATTAATCATATTATAACAAGGTAATTCAACAAGAAAAGAACAAGTTACGAAAATATCTCAAAACTTTCTTGAACTTATACTGCGGATACAAGCTTTGAAAATATGCAATAATGTGGATATAAAACCACTATAGACCATGGGTGGTTACAAACAATTATTATACCATGGACCAAGTCCATCTTGCATTATATACCCTGGTAAAAAAATTATGTATTTGCAGTTGATGTATTCTGAATGTTATTTTGCACCAAGATCTATAATGCAAGATAGACCCTGGTTCATAGTAATTTTTCGGTTCCATCCATGACATGACTTGTAATTATTGGGTGCCATGAATTAGATGCTCCAACTAACTTTTTAAAAAAGAAAAAAGAAAAAAAGAGTAAAGTAACCAATCAAATAATGCCATGTTATGATGAAAATAATGAGAGAAATATTTTTAGGGTGTGTAGCATAACTCTATATTTATTTATTTATTGTGTGTGTGTGTGTAAATAAGAGAGGATGGGGCTAAACCTAACCTCCACATCTCCCCAAAAAAATGTACAAATCAGAGAGGCATAACAAATCCTCAAAAAGATTGGAAGGAATGCTTTAATGGAATTTAGAGGCCCATATCTACTTTCATAAATATCTTACTTTATAATGCATTAAAGAATCTTTGGTACAAAAATATATTTAAACATCACATTTCAGAATGTAAAATTTACACATTCTGCAAATATACCTGCACAGTTTCACTATTTTACAGACATTATTTTCAAAACTTGAACCCATGGCCTAGCATCCAAGGGGAGGACTGTATTATCAATGCACCCACACCAACCTTCTAACACAACAACATATATTTATTTAGTTAGTCTATATAAAATCCAATGCACCAGATTTTATGATTGAATATCTTCCCAAAATCATTTTTTTCCTTTAAAAGAAAAAACCCTCATAAAGATTCCTTCAATGAGCCCACTAGCAAAAGCAACCCCAATAACTACAGCATAAACCTCAATCAAGCATTTTAATAGGTGGGTCATTAGACCTGGAGTTGAACCAGTCCACATTCTAAATAGTAAATGACAAATGGTCCAGCTTCCTCCCTTGTATTGTAGACCTCATAACCCCACCCTACAGTAGACTATACTTTCTCAGATGCCAATTAAAGTTGGAAAGGTATCTGCTTAATCATAAGACCTGATTTCAGGCAAAAACAAAAGCAACTTCTTTTGTGTGACGAGAAAAACTCGCAGGCCACTATCTTAAGGTGTGCACTAGGTAAACCCCACCTTGTGATCTTAGCTGGCAAAGGACCACAAGGAGATAAACCAGCCTAAGTTGCCCATAGCTAACCGGTTCAAACCAAGAAGGTTGGGATTCGAACTCGTGACCTTGTGGTTACGAGTTTGTATCCTTAGTCATTCTGACTGGGTAATTCAAAAAACAAAGACAATTTTGTATATATGAAAGAATGAATAGAGAGCTGAGCAAAGCTTTAGAGAATACTTTGTGATCATCAAGCTTTGTACATTTTTGACTTTGAGCAATCATATCAGCCAACTCTGTTGCATTGGGAGAAGTGGAATCATTTCTCCTCCTAGTTTCCATTAGATCCTTCTTTCCCTTTTTTCTGATATGCCCTTCAAGAATAAAATAAAAAGTAGCTTTTCTCTTCTTTTTCTGTCCCATTTTTGCAACTGTATAATATACTGAGCAAGATTAGCATATACAAATTGAATCTCTATTGATAAACTTGATCTTCAAGAACATAAAAATCAATCCCAGATAAACATATTTTACTAGAAATCAAAAAGAGTAAAGTGGCCCTATAAAGTAGAGGAGCTAGGGCAGTAACAGGTACACTTGATGTAGAGGAAACTTACAGCTTGTTTACTACTTGAGGATGGAAGTTGTAATCAATCAAACCCAAATCTGACCATTAATGTAATGGTGGTCCAGCTTCATAAAGCAGGCATATCATCTCTGGTGATGGGAGCTTCATTTAATTCGCACTACTCTATTCAGATAGGTGAAAGAACTTGTAACTAACCAGTAATAATTGCATCTCCACCTAAACTTTCGGAGGCCTCAAACCATTACAATAATGTTTTCATGGTGGAGAAGAATAATTTTAATTGAATAAAAGTGTGTTGCACAACAATCTTCACCAGAAAAAGCGGTTCCTATCCCTCCCCTTTGGGCCAATTAAATCTGGCAAGGTCTCAGTGCCTCAGCTGTTAATGTGTTTAATTGAACCAGGTGGTAGACTTTTGGGCCTTTATTGCCAAGATTTGGGAATCATTCAGAAGTATTCTGGATGAAACCTACTTGAATTCTTGTCAGCTCCAGATTCTGGCATAGAAAAAAAAAAAGGAATGAGTTAGGAATTTTCTTTATGAGCTTTTAAGCATGGCAGTATATGTGTAGCTTACAGTATTGCTTTCTTTAATAATTGTATGTAGAGATTTACTCCAGAAGTCAGAGATAAAGGACCATTTTCTTAAGAATCACCATTTCATATACCATTGGGCTACACTCAAATTTGACTGCTAGAGGCAACCACAACCAACTTGGTCAGGCTGTTGACTTGCTAACCACAAGGTTACAAGTTAGACTCCTAGGAGCGGCCTGTTGGCCTGCTTGGTTTGAGCCGGTCAGCTATGGGCAACTTAGGTTGGTTTACCTCCTTGTGGTCCTTTGCTGGTTAGGGTTACAAGGCGGGATTTACCCAGTTCACAGCCTCAGGTAGTGGCCGAGGGTTTTCCTTATCGCCCAAAAAATAAAATATCTAAAGATGATTCATTGATTGAAAGCGAAGGCAGGGAAAAAGGGAAGCACATACGAAACCTACCAAAACTCTGTTCATGAACCCTGACAGATCAAGAAGGTTGACCTGATAACATTATAAGTCAAATGAAATGGAGCAAATTTGCTCCTTATTTGATCAAGGTTCTTCCATTTCTATTGACTAGACTAACTCTGGATTTCAACAGAAAGAAAGAAGAAAAACATCTGTTTTTACCAAGAAATTAGTATCTTAAAATAATAAAAAAAGGAGTGATTCAGCTTTGGAGCCCCAAGGCATCTGGCAATACACAACTACACAGCTATGCTCCTACTGAACTTTTTAGTTGATAGCTTGTATGGGGCTCTTGAGTATTTCATTCTACTTATTTTTAAAAAGTAACGAGTCATGGCTGGAATTTATATAAGAAACTTAACAGTTGAACAGTACACACAACACTGCAAAAGAATATCACCAGAATCATTAAGTTAAGAAGAACTTGACTAATACTAGTACCTGGCAAGAAGCTCAGATAATGCTGAAGTGGAAAGTAAAATGTGCTACAAAAGATGCCATCCACCAAATTTGGAAAATCAGAAATTGTCGTAACAGCTTATATCCGAGTGCAAAGCTTTAACTCCATATTCAATATTGCTTGATTGCATTGTATACAGTTCATTCTAAAAATGCAAAGCTTGAACTACAATACTCTATAGTATCCTGTTAATAACATTGGTCCCGATCATTCTTTATTTGTACCAAATGCTTTCAACACTGCAAAGTAAAAACTACCAATAGTCATTGCATAAACAATTTCCTCCTCTGAAAGTGTGGAAACGAGAGCGATCTCTCACAATAATTTCTCTTTTATAAACTTTTGAAATGGCCTTCAGAGCAGAATGACAATCCTCACAAGTTCTCAAATTTTTAACTATGCGGATAGTAGTCCCAGACATAGTACTTAGCAGTCCGTAAGCAACAGCTAGCTTCTCACTATGCCATGCCACGGCATGCTCCTTCTCCTCTTCAATAAGATCAAACGATACATGCATGGTATTAGCAACATAACCTGCTTCACGAGCCTTGTTCAATACTTCTTTTAATTTTTCCTGAATTTCTAAAATCTGTGGGTGCAACTTTTCAGCAACACGAAACTCATGAACAACGCCATTCACCTCGATCCAGCTACAACCAATATCAGGTTGAGTTTTCCTCTCACCCATTGCCTTCCTCAGTTCAATAACTTTCTCCCATCTCCCTAGAGAAGCATACAAATTAGAAAGAAGTACTTCACCTCCACTAGATCCACAAGATCCAAGGCCCTTAATATAGTTTATAATGCTCTCTCCAAGATCAGCATTACGATGAATTCTACATGCACTGAGCAAAGCCCTCCATAAAATAATATCAGGTTCCATTGGCATGCTTTGGACTACTTCAAATGCCTTCTCCAAGTAACCAGCACGGCCAAGTAAATCAACATAACAGCCATAGTGCTCAATCTTGGGTTCAATCCCCCATGAGCTCTCCATATTATAGAAGACGGAGGAACCCTCTTCCACAAGACCTGAATGGCTACAACCATTTAGAACTCCTAAAATTGTCACTTTGTTTGGACTGATTTTTTCATCTAACATCCGATTAAACACAGTGAAGGCATCTTTACCAAGTCCATGAATAGACAGCCCAGATATCATACTCGTAAAGTTGTGAACATCTGGTCTTGTTATTTTATCAAATACTAATTCTGCACAATCTATTCTCCCACATTTTGCATACATATCAACAAGAGCAGTGAATACATTTGAAGTATATGGAATTCCACTTTTGTCAATATAAGTGTGAATCCAATTACCCTGTTCCAAGGCTCCTAGATGAGCACAAGCAGAGAGAGCACAAACAAGAACAGCCTCATTAGGCTTTACCTTATGCTCACTGCCAGACAACATTTCACGAAAACATCTTAGAGCTTCCATGTACCTCCCACTTCCAACAAAACCAGAAACCATCACAGCCCAAGAAACATCATTGCGCACTGGCATTTTACCAAAGGCTTCAAGTGCTTGGCACATCTCTCCATTTTTTGCGTACCCACATACTAAACTAGTCCATGAGAACACATCTCTCTCAGGCATTTCATCAAACACCATGCAAGCGTCATCTGTTCTCTTGAAAATGCCATACATATTGACCAACGAATTAGCCACATACAAATTCGTCGCATACCCAATTTTCATCACTAGCCCATGTGCAATTACGCCATGCACCAACGACATTTGGTGGGCACATGATGTGATGAGGAAAGTGAATGTGTACTCATCAGGAATAACCCGAAAGGGGTGGTCTAAAGCTAGCATTTTTCGAAAAATACTGATGGGTTCAAGAGAATTTTGAAGCTTAGAGTAAGCTCGGATCATGAGATTCCATATCAAGATCGGCGGTGTGGGCAAAGGGTATTTGTTGAACAAAAGTTTAGCAGAGGAAAGGTCGTGGGCGAAGTGATAGCAGTGGATAAGAGAGTTGGTTAAAGAAGGGTGTGAAGAGAGTGATAAAGTGAGAATTTGGGCATGAATTTGCTTGAGCTGAGATATGGGTGGGCGTTGGATTAGCAGCTGAGAGAGTGATTTTACAGTTAGATGGGAATTTGAGTTTGCATTATCAAGAATGGGAATGGCGGGAAACGAAGCTGATGAAGAAAAGTTGGAAGGTTTAGGGAAAAGTAGGGCTCTGGTTCTTGATAGTCCCCGCATGGGAGTGTGCCCACTGCCTAGCAACTTACAAACAGGAAAGAGCGATGATAAAAGATTGCGGAAGAGGTAAGGTGGGGAAATTTAAAGAGGTTATAACTTTGCCTTTTCATATTTTCACCATCACTCAAGAAATAGATTTTTTTTTTAAATTTGGACCATAAAGGAGCAACCCAACTCAATTAATCGGGTATTTAGTTTGGTAACCATAATGTTTCAAATTTGACTCTCGATGAGTACTGTCTACGAGTTTTCATATGATTTGAACAAACCAATCATACGAAACTTATGTTAGTTTACCTCATTGTGATCTTTTAAGATTAACAAAAAAGTTTTATCTAGAGCACACTTTTAAGTACAGAGAAAGTATATTCTCCCATAATTTTTTTTTAAAGACCTTTGTCTTATTAAGAAACAACCGAGAACGCTACCCAACAAAAGTTTTCCTACACCAATAGATCCGCAAATTATATCGTGGACCGTGGTCCACAATGCATTGTGGACCGCGGTCCCAAAACGACGTCGTTTTGATTAATGAAAACAGACGGATGAATTCGCGCCACTCACTTTCTTTTCATATATACTGCACTTTCTTTTCTTTTCATATATACTGCACTTTCTTTTCATATATACTGCAGTTACATTTCAACACAACTGCAGTTACCTTTCAACACAACTGCAGTTACTTTTTGATATAACTACAGTTTCATTCGATAATATCAAAACAAATGCAAGGCAGTATCTTTTGGAATGAACTGTAGTGTCAATTACGGGGCTCCGTCTCGCACTTACTAAAACGACGTCGTTTTGGGACCGCGGTCCACGATATAAGAACTGCCATAGATCAACAAACAATAGTGTACTAATGGAGTAATGTCAATACTCATAAGTTATAAATAGAGAGAGGTAATGGTATTTTTATAAATTATAAAAATAAATTTATTATTTCATAATTTAGATTTAGATTCTATTTTTTAATATTTGGCTGAAAGTTACAAACCAGTCTCTTTATTTTTGTTTAGTTGAAAGTCAAAAAGTTAGATTTGTATCTCTTTGGTTCATTTTTATTATAGCATATTACAAGTTACAAATCAATAACCTATGTTCATGTTTAATTTTTTGGATTATAGACTTGGAAGGGTTGGACCAAGATTTTTATTGATTTGTCTAGTTCGATCAAACTCATATTTTAACCGGTCTAGCTCAATCCAGTTCAAATAATAACCATACAAATGGTAAGTCAACTTGTTCATTTGACACCACTTAGAGGGAGTGAAAGAGAATTGAGTTTGAGATAGAATTCTGAAAGATATCTTCCAAGTAAAAATCTTGAAAGACATTTTATGTCAAAACTGATCATTCTAAAATGAATATTCCTTGGTGACTTCATTTTTCACTAGTAGCCAAACACTAGGAAATTAAAAAATGACTTCCAAAAATCGTTTTTCTAATTTCCATAAGACTGTTAATCTCTCAATTATTTGCAATGTAATTATAGATTTAACATCTCAATAGATAAACTGTAAACTGTCACTTCACTATGAACTTAGAAATTGGAAGTCGGCTCAAACCCACTCTCATCATCCATGTGAGAGTGTAAATCGGGACACCGGGTGCCACTAAACCACAAGGTCTTTGGCTCTCATATTCTATTTATAAAGATGATGCCCCTCCTTTATATTTATAGTAATCATTACTCTTAACATTCTACATTATAAAATTCCTTTAATTCATATTTTATTTTTATATTCTATTTACTCTCTATGTTTATTTGCATTTCTTCTTCACTAATAACTTCTAATTAATATGAACTTAAATTGTAAAAATCTTGAATGAAGTCTCACTTTTCCAATAGGAGAAACAAAATTAATGAGGGTTGACTATGGCTAAAGGGGAAAAAATAAAAGAAGAAAGAATGACAACAAGAATCAATCACACAAGACTCATTCATTATAAAAATATCACATAAAAATTTTCTGGCACACATAAGGGCAAAAACAGCAATGCCCATATGAAATGATTTAAAGAAAAGACTCAAAAAACCACTGTCAAGGATTGATTCAGCAACAAAATGGAATTCTTACAGAAAAACTCTCAAGTGTTAGCACTTGAAAATGCATTGAGGAATGCTGACATGTATGTTTAGACTTCATCATGGAAACTGATCTCAAACCATGATATATCGAAGGAACATATATAAACGTTAAGCGATCAGATCAGGCCTTGCCATTCTCAGTCACCTCCTTAGATTTCTCGCTCGTATCCAACTGGCTGAAGTTTCCCTTTTCCTTGAACAGCTGAGTGTGGTGGTGCCTGCAATACAGCTTATGCTCGTGTGCTACATAATTTGATGGACTGATCACACAGCCGCCGTGACTGCACTTGAAGCAAGGCCTGTGGTATGATGTTCCATCAACCGCTACCTATAGAAACAACATCCAACGTGAATTAGGATCTTCGATTGAAATCAGTTCATGTACCTATACATTTGTGCTCCATTTGGCACACACAAGAATGAGGTAGGAAAGGGTTAACCCCACCGCAGCTAAGATGGCTAAGGATATAGACTTGTAATCACAAGGTCACGAGTTTGAATCCCAGCCTTATTGGTTTGAGCCATTCAGCTAACTGGTTTATCTCCTTGTGATCCTTTGCCGGTTAGGATTACAAGGCAGAGTTTACCCAGTGCAGCCTTCTTGGTTTGAGCCATTCAGCTAACTGGTTTATCTCCTTGTGATCCTTTGCCGGATAGGATAACAAGGCAGGGTTTACCCAGTGCACACCCTCATGTAGTGGCTTACAATGTAGCAACAAGAGCCTTAAGTGTTTAACATTGATTTTGTGGGAAGTAGCAAGTGATGCAAAACCGATCCTTGTAACTGAAAATGTTCAACTTCTGTACTGAACTTTAGTTTATGAAAATGAGAATGACTTATCTTAAACCAACTTTTCTTTTCCAGTTTAATAACATTTAGCAATATCTTACCTTTTCAATGGGGTAAACTGTTTTCTTGCAAGCAACACATTTATCTTGAGTTCCCGCAAACATGCTTGAAACTTTGCTGCTTGTGTGTCCCTGTCCAATTTAGTTCATTATAAGTAATAGCAGAAATTTGATCAAAACAACACAATAAATTGTGCACAAACAAAAATATCGCTGTGCCTTAACCATCTAGAAACTAGATGTTAGTACCTGATCTGCAGCTCTTTCCCTCACCGTTTTTGGAGCCCCTGCATAAGGTGGTGAAAGGGATAGAATAAGCTTTGAGGTACGAACAAGACTTATTATAGGTGAAATGGAACTCGATAATTGCTTTTACCTTCAAAACTCTTATCCAAGCTACCAGTCATTTTGAAAAGCTGATTAAAGTGTGGTTTGCAATATAGAACTCCTTCGAAGGAGTTGTAATTGCTGAGCTGCAAAGAATAAGACCAGGAAACAAATATATAATAAAAACATTGCTAAGCTGCAAAGAAGAAACTTTTTTTTTTTTTTTTTATAAAGCTTATTTGATCAGATTAAACAATCTACAGTTTGATTATTAAGCTTATTTGATCATATTTTGGATGGAGATCATTAAATCCCGTGATTGACTGACAGTGAGTTTGGACAGGTAATATCCAACTCAAAGGAAGAAAATGCTAACGATAGACACACCATGTGTGCAACAGCAGGCACGAGTCGACAAATAGCATTACTAGCGTAGTAGGTGCAACATGAAGGGGAAGCAAGCGATTTTAATGCAAAGACACCAGAAACAATCAAGCCAATTAAATCTGACTAGTCCAAAGCGTAAAGGCCCCACAATCACAGCAGCAGAGATAAGTTATGTACAAAAGAAGGTCCATGTGGTGGAAAATAAGCTGTCAGAGAAATGAATTGGCAGTATACAAGCTTCAATTATAACAGCACAAATTCTTCACTTTACCCTTTTTTTCTCTCTGTTTTTCTTTTCTTTCTTTTTTGGCTACCAACAAAAGTTAGCTATAAAGCGTGCATCTATCAAACACATAAAACAATAAAAATATTTCTATTTGTGTGCTTCATATTGCCATACTAGACACAAACTGGGTAACCACAGAAATACATTAACCCTAATTTACTCAGAAGCATCGCATCCCTACATGGCGACATTATCTATATGAATTTCTGAACTATAATGAAGATTTAAGACGAAAAATTATGAGATGTTCAAGGGAAGCCAGCATGTAATAATAGCAAGATTCATGGTTGAAATTTTTACACTTGTACAAAACTGTGTAAATGCTAAATCTTCTTCACTCAATATGTAAATCAATGCAACACCTCGGGAATCGAATTTGGACATCTACAAATCATACAAAGTGAAGCCAAAGAAAAATGTGACAGCTGGAAAAACAGCAATAGATCCCAGAACAATAAATTCCAAGTGGATTGAGCACAAGGATTAATTACTCAAACAAGGAAGAAACTTTCAGAGACTCAACAGAGAACAACAAAGTCCACTGTTAAATTCCCTTTACATCAAGAAGCTAAGCTCCATTTGGTACATAGGAAACATGCAGGAATCAAATCATAAATCCATTCCAATTTCTGATTTTTTACCTTCATTGGGTAAGTTGTGTTTCCTTAGGAAACCCTATTGAATTCCTATGAAAAAACAATCAAAATAATCCCATATTTTCTTATGATCAGAACCATCAGATAAACTGGAATGAAATAATATCAAATCCTGTGACCCATAACATTCAAAGAACAGCAAAACCAATCTCCCAAACAATCAGATCACTAAAGGAAGAGAGCTAAAACAGTCCAAAAATGGCAAGAAATTCAATTCTTGCTTAAACACACAAATCCAAACACATGTCTGTACAAAGTAACCAAATCAAGAAACACAATTATCAAGTCTTAAACAGTGAAGTAATTAAAACATCACATCCACTGAAAAAGCAACAACAAGAAGTGGGAAATGATGAAAAACCTTGAGAGTCCCCTTGCAATGGAAGCATCTGAAGCATGCCTTGTGGTAGACCTTATTGTCTGCTCTGAGCTGATCCACCAAGTATACTGTCTTTTCACAAGCTTTACATTTCTGGGTTGTCCCTGCAAACGTTGCCATCTCTCCTCTCAATCTCTCTCTCTCTCTCTCCTATCTTTTCTAGTAATCTTTGAAAATGTTTGAAAAATGTTTTGATTGTTTTACAGCTAATGAGAAGGGAAGTGCGGGCGTTATATTGACTCTGACAGGTGTGAACGAGGATATGCGGCAACGGTTAGCTTCCAAATGTAGGGGTAATTCGGTAAAACTGGCAGTTAATGATGCTTTATAACATAAGCAATGCTATTATATGAATCTGTTTCTTATATTCTTATAATATAGTTGGTTACAAATTTGTACACACTATTTATTTCTCAAAATATAATTAACATTATTTTCCTTTTAAAAATGTTTTCACTATAATAAGAGTATATCTACGTTCCACCAGATAAATATCGTCAAATTTACAATGAGATTTGCAATCATTACATGCACCTAAACTTTTAAAAATAATATAACGAAGTATATCAATTTAAAATTCAAACGCATTAATGATTTGTAAATAGTTTAAAAATATACCCTCATAACATTAATCTAGTACTCCGTGGTAAAAAAGTCTCTTAAAACTTATTTTTGACGATATGATGAGAGTTTGATCCCTACAACAATCATTATGAGTTTGGACACGAGATGGAATTCTTGAATGCATATATATAATTTAGTATTGAATTTCAAAACTAAATTATCTTAATTTTATCTCATATTTCTTGAATAAATTTAAAGAGTCCACAATGTAATCTAAATATTATTTTTTACAAAATAATATCTGTTCACAACCAAAATTCTTGACTACTCGTTTAAAATAGTAACTGAAATGTCATTACAGTTAAAGTGATAGGCATACGTTATTAGTCTTTAATGATTAATAGTGGGGTTTGAAGTACACGTGTCGGATAGAGAGGGCTTGCGGTATTCCAGCCAAAAGTAGAGGGCGGTAAATTGGACAAGGGAGTATTTAGTATTGGGATTCGGAGATATTATTGTCTGCTCCTTTTGCAAATCAAATTCAATCTAAAAATTTATTTATTTATTTATTTTTGAAAATTTATTCTTAAGTGTTGATTTTAAAAAAAAAATGTTGATTAATTAGTTTTTTTTTTAATAATAACTTGTTGTCTTAAAATAGTAAAATTCAAAAAACTGTTCAAAGCAGATTTTTCGATAAGCTTTTTTAGAAAATTATTTTTATATGTAATTAGCTATCAGCTAATAATTAATTTACCAAACACCTTTCTACAACAAATTAATGCTATTAACTAGTCAAATGCACTAATCTAATCAGATCAGCTAACAACTATTTACCAAACACCTCCTTTAGGGGGCGTTTGGTTCAAGTTATATAAGATAACTAAGGTTATATTTGCTTGGTAATATAAGATTCCCATGTTTGGTTCAAGTTATGTAAGATTCCCAGGGAATATAAGATAACCTCCCGATGAAGTTTTTAGCTATTGGAAGGGAATGTGAGATACACCCCGATTTCTTATGTAATCTCACATTCCCTTATCTTATTCCTAATATTGAGCTTTTGGCATTTTAATCAATTTATCTTATTTCCGTTGTCTTATTTACCTAGTTCAATTTTAAACCAAACACAGGAATCTAACATTTTCAGTTATCTAACATTCCCAGCAATCTAACATTCCCTAAGGTAATCTAACATTCCGTGAACCAAACGCCCCCTTAAAGTAATCAATTGAATAAACTAAACTAGTCCATTAAAAAAAAATATTCTTTTTGTACTTATATTAAAATGTAATACAAGTTATTATTTCAGTAAATTGAATTCTTATTATTTAATAACGTGATACGGAGTATAATATATAATAACATAATCAATTAGTGAAAAAATAATAATGATAATGACATTGTAAATACATTGAGTTAAATAACGTGACAAGTTGAAAAATATATTTATTTAAAATTTGAATATATTAAGTATTATTATTATTATTATTTAAGTAATACAATAGAAAAGTATGTTTGTCTGAAAAAATGCAGAAAGCATATAATAGTGATTGTCAAATATAGGTAAAAGGCCAAAACGTAAATTGACCAATAAAGAATGATTTGCTTTTTGTTTTGAATTTTTTTTTCTTTTTGTCATGACATATAAAATAAGCTAAGGGGCCCATATGGGTCTGGATAGTCGGTGACTCACGCACCATATACAACTCATCCCTCAATTATTTTTTTCGCTTTCAAATTTTATCACTTCTTTTATATTGGATAACAGTATAATATATACTACTCCCAATTAAACTCTCAATTTTTACAAACTCATTTAAAATTTTAATATAAAGTTTTGGATCGGTTGATAAATATAATTTGTCATTACTTACCACATCAAAGAATAAAAATAAAAGAGTAAAATTTAAAAATACATATAATAGAACTATATATATACGAAAAACCTCAAGTGAAAATAAACATCCTTATTAAAAAAGACATAATAATACTAACCATCAATCTGAAATGATATAATTAAAATGTCATTTTTTTTTCACATTAGAAGGGAGACATTAAAAAATAAATTAATAATATTAATTGTTTTAAACAAAAATAAATCGTAGCATTTTTATATATAATATATTAATATGTCTTCTCTTTTGTGCTTTTTTTTTTTTTAAAAAAAAAATCCATATTAACGAATAAAAAAAAAGCCAAATCTTATTTCTTTCTTTCTTCTTCTTCTTTTTTTTTTTTTTTCTAAAATTAAAAGGTGGCTTTGGAGTTTGGAGTTTTAGTGTGGGGGCTCACAACTCACAAGGGAGGCGGAATGGGTCCATTGATGATAACATATTTTTCAACTTTTTTCCCCTATATTTTTACAAATATTGCATAATTACATAAATTTTCAATGTAAAAAATAAAATAAAATTTATATAATCAAAATAAACAGTAAACTACTATAGTTCCCCCATAATTAATAATTATATGATTAAATTGTTTAGAAATTTATATTAATTCATCATATTTTATTTCAACGAAATATTCTTATAATATATTAATTAATTAAAGTACTAATCGTTGTCAAAAAAAATTAAAGTACTAATCAATCATTTGTAGCTATAAAATGAATTATCTCATTTTTATTTTTGAAAATAAAGAAGCTCATTCATTTAATCATAAGCTGGAGCGATTACAAATAGAATCGATGGAACGGTATACCATTCCTTACCGTCAACATAGAAACAACTTCCTTAGCAATGCTACAAAGAACTTGATTTGCAGACTGTTTCACAAATTTGAAGCTGAATTCGTTGGATGAACTTAAAACTTCTTTAATATCATTAAAGAATCGATCAAACGTAGTCAATACTAACTTTGGTTGAAAAGTCTTACACACTACCTGAGTATATGTTTTCCATATGTCGTTCATTGACAATATATCCATCGAGCTAAGCTGCAGATGCTCTTTTTCATTGTCATCTTTGTCACCCAAGATGAAGTTCACATACGCCATGAGCAACTTATATGGTTCACACTTATGAAAAAAAGAAATCGCCAAAAGAAACGAAAGGAAAACAAACTCGTCACACAAACGAGATAAA
>CP025645.1:15364731-15431695 GCA_003576665.1 Ipomoea trifida
TCAACTGACCTTCGATTCGAGAATCCCGCCATACTGACCGAAAGTCTCATCAAGGGTTCGTTCGGTGGTGGCCCAGGCCAAGCCACCGACGAAACACCTAAACTCAACATCTGCGCAAGCCATTTGTAGAGGAAAAAAAAAAACCACGGAGAATGCTCACACAGATTGAATCGGATTGCGAAATCTAAGTGATCAACCCCTATTCTAATGAGGGACCTTTGCTTTCAAATTAAAATCGTAAACCGTCTAATCCCTCCCTTAATTGAGTGATAACCAATCTATAATTAATATTATTCTATCATTTACCATATTACTAATTAATATTATTCTATCATTTACCATATTACTAAAATACCCTACGTTTGAGCGGGAAAATTTGGGAGGAGGATATTGTTTTTATATATAGTATAGATTAATTAATTAAAGTACTAATCGTTGTCAAAAAAAATTAAAGTACTAATCAATCATTTGTAGCTATAAAATGAATTATCTCATTTTTATTTTTGAAAATAAAGAAGCTCATTCATTTAATCATAAGCTGGAGCGATTACAAATAGAATCGATGGAACGGTATACCATTCCTTACCGTCAACATAGAAACAACTTCCTTAGCAATGCTACAAAGAACTTGATTTGCAGACTGTTTCACAAATTTGAAGCTGAATTCGTTGGATGAACTTAAAACTTCTTTAATATCATTAAAGAATCGATCAAACGTAGTCAATACTAACTTTGGTTGAAAAGTCTTACACACTACCTGAGTATATGTTTTCCATATGTCGTTCATTGACAATATATCCATCGAGCTAAGCTGCAGATGCTCTTTTTCATTGTCATCTTTGTCACCCAAGATGAAGTTCACATACGCCATGAGCAACTTATATGGTTCACACTTATGAAAAAAAGAAATCGCCAAAAGAAACGAAAGGAAAACAAACTCGTCACACAAACGAGATAAAAACATTGAAAAAAAAAAAAAAAACAGAACACAAAAAGAAAAGAGAAACAGCAGTACACCACCTCTTAAACTTTATTTTGTGGATCCACTAGAATCAAACCACCTCTTTATCCACCTGGCAAAATCCATAAACTTTAGATCTTTGAAACTATCGCAACATCCTTGAAAGGCTGATGGCTAATTCGGTAGTGAAATTTATTATGAAACTAAAAAAAAACTAGAAATAAAAGAAAATAGGAGACCACCGGCCAGGAAACGAAGCTCCGTCAAAGGCTCAAAGCTTCGGATAGAAGCCGGCAGCCACCAGATGAAGAATCAAGGTTTCGTGCAGTGAGGTAGATAGAGAGAATAGAGAATTACCTCATTTCGTTAAAACTCACATGAATAAAAGATTAAAAACGAAAAACATAAAATTGGTTCTTAACTCTAAGATTTGACCTAAAATTTTGTAAACATCAACACCCTAAAGAATACGGCAAATTATACCATGGACTATGATCTACCTTGCAATGTAGATTCTGGTTAAAAAATAACTTTCAAATTTTGTATATGTAATTGACATATTCATTACCTGTAACTATCATATTATGTATAAACAATTATCAAGTTATTTGTTTGTATACAAAAATTGTTAACTGTAGGTACATAATGTGTTAATTGAAGATACATAATATGCTAACTGAAGGTACATAATTTTTGTATCAGGATTCACAATACAATATGAACCCTGGTTCATGGTATAACAATCAGAAGAATACCAATTATAAAATAAATTTCAATATGATCCATAAGATTATTAAAAAAAAATTATAGGGAAAAATAGTCAAATAAGTTGTCGAACTAATAACAAAAATGCAATTAGACTAATGAATCCAAAAAAAAATAAAAATAGAAATTCAAATGTACTAGTTTTTTCTTAGTTTAGGAGGCTAATTGCACTATTGTTACTAGTTCGATGGTTTATTTGACATTTTCTCCCAAATTTAAAGAAATTGTGCAGGGTATAAAACTTGAATTTTTCGTGATTATCATGACTAATTTTTTTTGGAAAATATTATTTCGAATTATTAAATTCTCTTTACACGACCTCACAAATTAAAGAGCAACTGATCATTGTAGCTGAGATCCCGAGTTGAAACTCGAATCAAAAGAGGAGTATGATCCGAAGCTATCATAGGATTCATAGGGAGGTGAATAACATTAGCGTCGGGGAAAGATTGCCTCCACGCAACATTGCATATGACTCTGTCCAGGCAGCTTGGTTTACTAACCAAAGTTTAAACGATGTCGTTCAAACTTCGTGGAACAATAATCAGAATCTTCAAGATAATATCTCACGAATGACGTATGTTTTGACATCTTGGAATAGAACTGTTTTCAGAAATATCCATCATAGAAAAAAAAAATATTCTAGCTCGCCCGAGCGGGGTGCAGCGTAGTCTAGCAACTTCATATCATAGTGGCCTAGCCAAACTTGAGCGGAAATTGACAGATGAGTACCAAAGAAATTCTTTATCATGATGAGCTTTTATGGTTCCAAAGATCCCGTGAAGAATGGATTGATTCGGGGGATCGAAATACGACATACTATCACGTTGCTACTGCCGTCCGGAAGGCTCGGAATACGATAAAGAGCTTGCGTGATGATTGTGGAACAATTGAGGGGACAAACTCGTGTTAAGTATATGTTTTGACGCAATTGCTGCTTTTTGCTGTATCAAAATTAAGCATATTTATAGGGAGCAAAATAGATTTGCAAATGCTCTAGCTAACCAAGATCTTACGAGTCAGAGTGGGCTCATAATGTTGGACGAAATCCCGCATGGGTTAAGGGAAATGCTTCAAGAGGATCAGATTAGTGCTAAATTCCTTCGTCGAACCCCTATTGGTGGACCGACTATTAAGTATAGTTAGTTTTGGGTATCCCCCCTCCTGTCATGATAAAAAAAAAAAAAAAAAAAAAAAAGAAGACTAACTGATCAGTTATTGACATGATGGTTAAGCTAGGCACACAATTTGTTGTGTTGTTTTGGTCATGTTTTGGTCAACTTTCTGCTAAATTGGACAAGCAGCAAAGTTTCAAGCATGTTTGCAGGAACTCAACATCAATTGAAAAGGTAAGGTATTGCCAAACCTTACAGTATTAAGCTAAACAAGAAAAGTTGGGTTAAGATAAGTGATTCTTACTTTCAAAACCTAAAGTTCAATTATAAGGACATCCATTTTGCATCAGTTGCTATTTACCAGAAAATCAAAGTTATGCACTGTATTGGGTATGTGGGAATGGATTGAACCTGGTAAAAGAAAAAAGATCCATGGAGTTATTAACAAACAGAATTGGAATCACATTTAGTCTTTTAGGGTTCAAAGAGCCACCCAACCTTATTTCTATTCTCACCTAGTTAAAACATGAGTTTCTTAAAAGGAAAAATTGGTGCATCAAGTTATCAGCTTTGCTATGAGCATACAGAGGAGGGGCCTTAAACCACGAGTTTCTTGCACTAAATATTCAAACAGCTGTTCCCTTGACTTATTCCCTATACTCTTCAGAGAATGAAGGGATTGCCAATATGCAGATTAGAATCATGAGCCACCACTATGTGCTTCCACTTGCCTTCTTCCTAGCTTCTTCCCTCATAACGGCTTTCACATAAATTTCATAACAACATCCTGAAAGTATTCAATCAAGAAAACTGGATCAATACAAGACATTAAGAGTATCAACAAAAGGTTTCCATAATGCAGAGCTGGGCAACTAGTGTCCAAGAACTCATGGAGTACAACTTGTAACAAAATAGCCTCAGAACTTAATGCTCTTTATGTGTAACTAAGAGCAGAAGACCAGACATACTTTCTACTGTTGTGATCATTACACAAAAATGTAATGACAAATACAATGGGGATTTCAAGTGCATTTTATAGGGTTCATAGTAAAGTCATCAGTTAACAACAATCCCAAATCTTGAAGTCAATATATCCAGAGAAAAAAAAAAAATTAGCTGGATAGCAAACACTTGTGTGATTTTAGAAGAAAATCATCAGGTCATCAGGAAAATATCTTATATCTAATCCTCTGACTTTTACAAACTGATTCAATAGAATTTTAGCCAACAGGGAAATAAAATAAAAAGAAATCAACCAATTAAAGGCAAAGACAATGAAGTACCTGCTACAACAACAACAGTGAGAACATCTCCCACCCTCTTCAGGGTTCGTACACTCTTTGTATTTGATTTAAAGCGTCTCAGTGACGAATCGTCTGCTAGTAGCTGCCAAATAATAATTTTGATTGATGATTCCAGAACAATTGAGATGAAATTATACAACTCAACAGAGGAAAATGCTCCTTTTAGACTGTCATTCTATACATGCCTCCAATTGCAGCAGGCAACAATCAATAAATAGCATTAATAGGTGCAATATGAAGGGGAAGCAAACAATTCTAATGCAAAGACTAGAATTGCTCAAGCAAATGAAATCTAAGTGTCCAAACTAAAAGGCCCACAATCACACATGATAAATATGTCATGCATAAAAAAAAAAGGATATCAATGCATTGGATGGATGAACTCCAAAGGCAAATTACTAATACTGAGTTTATCTTTAAAAGAATTAAAATATACACTAAAGGTGAAGACTAAGGACTTGCTGGCTATGCTTATGTGTGTAATAAATACTTTTCATGAAATGTATGCAAAAATGCTTTTGGTGCTTGCCTATAGATGGAAAACCTCCATGGACAAGGTCATGCCTTTTTAGTGTATAATCATATAATGCCATTTAACATCCTTCTACCATTCTTATGTTATTTCTAGGTAAATAGAAACTAGAAAAGCATTACTATTCACTCCAGAAATGCATCACTTCTATTTTCATTTCATAACTAAAATTTCAAAGCACTTATAGATTTACTAAGTTTCTAAGGCAATGAGGTCAATCTCCCACAACCTATATAGAAGCCTTTAAGAACACAAGTTATCCTTGAAACAAAGTTATAATGGAGGTAAACTATTCCAAACTCATAGAAAAGGAGTCATTACTTGGTTTGGGAGGAAATAACTAAACAAAAGTAAAAAAACAATACGATACATATAGAGTTTTACGAATTATCCATTACATGTTACCAACAGTAGTGCAAAAGGACTTGATTATTTTATTTAACTCTTTCCAAATTATCAAATACAATGGTAAATCAACCCAGTGATTTATGAAAGACCCTGAACATCTCAAAAGGCTAAGAAGAGGTTGGAGTACAGCATTTGCTGAGTTGCTGACAAATCCTTTTCTAAATTTCTTAACAGGAAAAGCAATGGAACAAATGCACGTGAACAATAACAAGTGCTAATAAAAGAACAGCCCTTGGTACACTTATGTGGAGAAAGCAATGAAAACTATCATAATGATTGAAAGAATGAAAATGGTTTTAATATAAAACAAGAAGCCCACATTCTATCAATCTACTATTAGACACCATCAATTAGATTACAGAATGTTAATTAAATAGAGAATTATACAATCACCTTAATAGAAACAATCATTCATTCTGCATGATACTATCTTGTATATCATGAAAACCAAATGACTAAATTACTTGCATATGTTTATCAATACACAAAACACAAGTGGAAGAGAGAGAGAGAGAGAGATTTCCTCCTCCTCCCACTTCCTTCTCCACTGCCCAAAAAAATCTAGATCTGAAATAAAAATTGAACTAAGCACACTCCCAAGAACTCCCGCTAATTGAGAAGTGCTTTAAAACTCCACAATTCAGACTAATTCTATAAAGAGACTCACAGTTAGTAAAACTTGACATTCACATTTCCAAAGCATTATCTTAGCCAAAATACAGAAACTAGTTATGCTGCAGTGTGTAACACATATTGCTTCTCAATCTAAACCAAAAAAATAAGTCTTTAAGAAACTGAAAAAAGTTGATTTCCTAGTACCTTTGTTCGGGAGAGAAGATTAACTAGTGAAGTATATTCTTACAAGATATAAAATATAAGCAATAAGAAATAGTGAAGTATATTCTTACAAGATATAAAATATAAGCAATAAGAAATAGTGAACTATATTCTTACAAGAGATGAACAGAAAAGAAATATGAACAATTGCTGAAGACTAAACAGAGTTCACCTCCAATCTTTCACCAAAAATATCTCTTAAGATTCAGAAGTTATTCTCAGATTAACTAGCCTAATACTCAAATAAAAACAGGCCTCCTTCCATCAACTAGAGCCAACAGCCAGCTCAAAACCTCCACCCAAAAAAAATTGTAAAACAATGAATAAAATAAAATAAAAGGATTAGGGTAAAGGCATCTATCGACTATCCAAGATTCATCCCCAGATCTTTCCTCTGTATTTAAGCAAATAGCATTAAATTTATTATTAAGATCTGCCATTTATAACATATCAATATATTCAAACTTTTGCTTATGATCTCCAAATTTATGACATATCAAACAGCTGATATCCACGTCAACATAAAAGCTATCAAAAGTAAATCAGATCCTTTCGAAATAACATCATCATCAATGCAAAGTCAAGGAAGAGGGAGGTAGGTACTCACAGCCTTCTCGCGAGCACCAGGTTCGATATGCAATCCACGTCTAGGTGCCACCAACGATGAATCATCAGCCTTCTGCAGTATGATTTTCGTAGAAAGACGAAGAAAATTCACATTCAATCAAAACATCAAAGACTCATCTACAAGACTAATTGTCTATACGTATACACATACACAAAGAGAGAACCTGTGAGTAAAGTCGGAGCTTAGAAAGAGCCGATTTGCCGACCGAGAACGCCATCTTTTTCCGAACAAACCAAAACCCTTTTGAAAGAAATGATTTTCGTAGAGAGTGTGGCGAGCACAAAGAAAAACTGAAAAAAAGACGAGAAAGAGAGAGTTGAATGTTCACATGTTTTATAAACTCGCCCCAAATGTTTTATACATTTCACTTTAACCCCCGTTGATTTTGGACTAGTTTCTTTGACCAGAAACGTCACCGTTTTGAAGAGTTTCACCAATGTTTTATAAATTCGCCCCAAATCTTTATACATTTCATTTTAAACCCCCATTGGTTTTGGACTAATTTCGGTGATTAAAGAGTTTTACCAATATTTTATGAAAAATGTCAAATAAGTCATTATACTAATCTTTTTTGTGTAGTTGAGTTACTAAAATTAAAAAATATGCAATCTAACTTTCAAACAATTAAAATATGTCTATGTGCAATTAAAACATTTTTCTGATTTCTTTTAATGCAATTTAAGTTAAAACATTTTAATTTTTACTCCCAATTAATATGATAGAAGGAAATGCAATTCTTAGTACATACAAAGTAAGTAATATGATCGGATTCTATAAGAAAAAATACAAAAATATTAACAATTATACATATTTTTCTTGTTTGATGGCTCAATTGCATATTTTTTAAGTTCAGTAAACCAATTTCACAAAAGCAAGAAGTTCATTGGCCTATTTAAGACTTTTTTCCAATGTTTTATAAAGTCACCCCAAATGTTTTATACATTTCACTTTAACCCCATTGGTTTGAGACTAGATTTGCTGATTTGGTGAGCAGGAACGTCACCGTTTTGAAGAGGTTCACAACACAAACCACAAAAAGCCGAGTCATTTTGATGAAAACGCTGGCGCCACGTAAACATGGAAAAACTAAAGAACATTCTTAGTAGTAACGAACAATCTTAAACTGAATCAAACGCAAAAGAAAAGATTTTCAAAAAAAAAAAAAAAAACGCAAAAGAAAACAATGGCTCTGAGGTTGGGTGTTGGAAGGCAAGCAGCCGCTCTTTTCTCTGTTACACCAAGAACCAGATTTAGATCTCATGCTGCCCTTGGCTTTGGGTTTCTTCCTCTTCACTCCCCAATCCCAAGAACCCATAATCTTCCTGGTACTCTTTCATCCCTCTCATTCTATTAACGTAGTGATTTTTATGATTTGTAAATTCTGTTTTCATATTCTGGGTCTGTTTGTATTTCATCCATGGCCAAACAACTTGTAGACTAAACTCTAAATATAATGTTTCCTGTTTCTGAAAATCATAAATGGATGTTTGGTAAATAACTGTTAACTGATTGGGTTAGTGAGTTTGACTAGTTGATAGCATTAGCTGATTGTAGAAAGATATTTGGTAAATCAGCAGTTAAAATGATTTTCTCAAAAAGCTGATCGTTGAGCAGTTTGGAATAATAAGTTGTTACAAAAAGCTAATTTATCAAACACTCATATTGGCTGTTTAACCAAGTCAAACAGCTAATAATGGTCGGACAAGTTAAAATTGGCTGATAATCTAACTATGATACCAAAAAGGCCAAAGAGTATTACATTGATGATAGTTGTAATCTAATTTCAGAATCAAGATTTTCAGTTAGGGCTACAAGTGGAACAAGTGTGGGTGCTGTGGCTCCCAAGAAGGAGAATGAAGATCAATCTTCAAAGAATTGGAAAATTAAGATGCTCTATGATGGGGAGTGCCCCCTTTGTATGCGTGAGGTCTCTCTCTCTATGTACAATTCCCTGTTTTTCAATTTTGTTTTTCCTTCCTATGTAAATGTTCTGTTCTGTTTCTTGGTTGATTTGTTAGCTGATGGGCGAAACGAAACTCATGTTTCATACGATGGTGTTGTTAGGTTGATATGCTTAGAGAGAGAAACACAAGTTATGGAACAATCAAATTTGTTGATATAAGCTCAGATGAATACGTCCCAGAGGAGAATCAAGGCCTCGATTATAAAACAGTACGTTCTTCGCTATATCTGAAAAGTTTCATTGTGTCATAGAAACGAAGTTTCTGAACTATTGAAGCTATTTACAGAACTTAACGGGAACCTTTCAGCTTCACCTGTTTATGCGTTGGCATTGCATAAAATTTCATAGCAACAAAATCGGAAAATGGAACTAATCAAAGCTAGTATCTTGAGTATGATTGTAATGTCAAACTCATCATGTTCCAATGACTAGCTAAGAGTAGCATTTTGATTTCTCGTTGCATCTTGTTGAGCAAAAACGATATTTTGCCTAGAAAAGGCAAAATACCCTCGCCCTCTGGCCCCCACACCCCGCTCCGACAGGATAGTGGAGGGGAAAATCAGGGTGACTTAGCGGCCCATTAGGTGGGAGGACCAGTGCCTGGTAGCAAAAATGATATTTTGGTACCAACTGTTTCAGGTTATGGGAAGAATACATGCGATTTTATCTGACGGCACTGTTGTTACAGATATTGAGGTATGCCCTTTTAAGACACTCAAGTTCCTTTTCCTACATAACAATTTCGAGATACATGTGAAATTATATGTGAGTTGTGTATACTTGACAGTTACATACCTAAAGTTTCGCAATTTAGAATAACGTTTGACACCATTGGTAATGTTTTAGGCATTTAGAAAACTCTATGAAGCAGTTGATTTAGGATGGGTCTACGCAATTACCAAATACGAGCCTGTAAGTCCTTACAATGTTTGCTTCGATGTAAGAATGGGTTACTGATTTTCATTGAGATGCTGATTATTGGCATTTGGCAGATTGCAACCATTGCAGATGCTGTTTATGGCGTTTGGGCTAAATATCGCCTTCAAATTACAGGTCCACCTATACTAGTTTCTTTTTGAATGTATTAAGCTCCATTAAGTTCATTCCAATGTTTGGACATGGTCTTCAGTTTATCACATTAGACTATTAGGTTACGCATCATTGTCTAACATTATCGGATATTTAAAGGAATGATTTTCCTAATTGATCAAATAATTCCTGGATTTGATGCTGGTCTGAAATATGACTGTTCTACATATGCTTCAAGAAACAATATTTTTATCTCGCATAAAGACAGGTAGGCGTGCTTCTATACGAAAGTGCAAGGTTGCAGAAGGCGCTAGACGCTAGTCAGGCGGCCGAATAAAATAACAATAATAATAAAATGTAGCCGCTCTAAACCCTTGAAAAAAACACTCGGCCGAGTCAGGCACCTAGTTAGCCGACTAGTCGGCCAGCTGGCTAACAGGCGCCTAGGGGTGAAATCCCCTGGGCCTAAGGGAGCCTAGCACCTAGTCGACATCTAGATAGTTGTCTAGGCCGATTTTTACAACACTGCAAAAGTGTATGCGTTTTGATCTGCATTCACTTAATTATCTCTCATTACAGGTCGACCACCTCTAGAGGAAGTTTTGGAGGCGCGGAGGAAGAAGGTAAGAAAAGTAGAAAACACAACTGCACTTAAAATCTTCATTGATCATTATGTGTTCTTAGTTACAAAGTAAGTTGCAGAACATAAAAAAGTTGATCTGACACCACTGTTCATCTCTATCACAACAGGAGGAACTATGTAAGGACAGCAAGAGCTGCAAGATGTAAACATTTCAGGCATGCTGAACTGCAGAAAATTGAAGTCTTATGTTTTTTGCCTGTATTTCATGTGTAGAATGTGTCCCAATGTACAAGATACCACACTTTCTTTTTCTCGGTACCTTTAGCAGAAATTACATGTAATAATGTACATATGGCTATAGACTGAATTTTTGAGAAAATATATGATCTTTCTGTGTCTTAAAGACTAACAAATGATTTATTTGTTATTAACCTTATTTCCACCAGCAACAATACAGACATACAATGGCTAAATTCACATTTGATAAACAAGAAGAGAAAGAGAATCATACATACGATTTCCAGAGCCCCAGGAACACAACATGGAGGTTTTCCCATTTAAACCACACCTAAGGTTGGTTCACGAAACGAGTAGAATTACACTGACAAGCTAAGCCATGTTTTCAGCATCCTCCTGTCATGGTTTCAACAATCCTTGCTTGAACCCATGTTCAAACGACAAACGTAAAGCCATCTTTCTCCTCTTCAATTGGATGCTTGAACACCTCTTGTAGAATCACCAAGAAATGTTTTTGATCAAATGCAGTAATTGGCACAGATCAAGTACACTTCTCATTAGTGCGAAGATTGGAATCTGGATTGGAACTTGATATAACCACAAAGCAAATCAATGGCTGAAAGAGTGATATCCAGTAGGTAAATACCAATGCATTGTTGAGGAATAATGAGGGCAATATGTGAACATACAGGAACATCAAATCAGGAGCAGAGTAGTAGATGTACCAATTTCAGACAATCAAGTGCGTAACGTCCAATCACCAATGGGCTGAGAAGTGAGAAGCCAAGTTTGGTTTTACCCATGGAGTCATTTCATGGCATGATCTTGATCAAAAGATTTTAGCCTCTTCTGAGCATGAATATTTGGCAATCCCAAAGGTTCACTACCTCTTTTTCTTTTAGACGACTTCACAACACTGAACGCCATTCTCCAACGATTCAATGCATGCTCTTTACGGTACACCATTCTCAAACGCTTCAGTGCATGCACTTTAAGGAACACCATTCTCAAACGCTTCAGTGCGTGCCCTTCTGTGAAAGAACCATCCAGTGGGGGTATGGACGTGGAAATGTTTGCATAACTTTGCTGATTATCAACTAACTCAAAAGGGGCGTGTCCAAGCATGAAGTCGTTCGACATCCCCCAACTGCTCCAAGAAGGACTACGAATTGGATAACAAGAGAAATCTTCATTAAGAGGGCTCATTGAACCAAAATCTTGCCCACTATGTCCAATGCTCAGACAAGTGGCTTCGCGTGGACTGTAACTACTTTCATTTATTACTTCCCTATCATTACGGCACTCCATGCCCATAGAATCTGAAGGGTTCAGTTGTTGAATGAATTCTTTCTCATCACTGTATCTGACTATATCGTTCCAGTGTCTGCATGCAGATTCCTTCAACTTGAGAGCGTTATCCTGTACTGATTGCCAAGTGCAAACAGTTAAATATAGCACAGAAAGAAAAGAAGGAAGTCATAACAAGTAGAATAGCATGCCTTTTCATCCATGGATAACTCTTCTGTTCTTCTGTACTGGCCTTGCAGAACAAGTCCAAGCACTTCTCCAAAAAGGTCAAAAACCACCCGGGTATCTTGAGAATCAGCATAGCAATACACCCTTTCATCAATTTTGCATCTTCGAGCATGGCTCACCGTCTCCGTCCAACATTTTGGTGGCATGTGAAGTATCTGCAGATATTGCAGCAGTTTGACGGCTTAGGACTGTAAGCAGGGAGAAACATAAAAAATTCAAGACTTCCAACACCTGGTTACTATTTTGGACAACATTAACTTTCTTATTGTCTGAAACATACCTTGTGGTTTTGAACTCTAAATTAATGAGGCATGGAATCTTCATTTTCCAGTAAAAGTTGGAAATTTTCAAAACAGAAAAACTTAAGGACAAAGAAAACAGAAAAGGGATGTACTGATGTTTTTCCATTACAGATATACCTATTGTCGCTTACCATGTATACTAAAACACATGAGCATAATATCACCATCCATTGATTCAGCAAATTGTTAGAAGCAGATTATATATTCCTTTGAGCTATAAAAAAACATGTTCATATATGAAAAAGCATTTTAACAGAGTGAGCTCAAAAGAATGAGAAGAAAGCAATTACTTCTTTAAGGTGCTCAGAGTCACTGAGGAGTCGAACAAGGAACTTCTCAACAGTTTCAACTTGTTCCCTCTTTAAGCGATCATAAATTTTGCCCTTTCTGTCAATATTTTTTAATCGCCATACATCATCAGATAAATCTGGGAACTCATGCTTCTTGTACACTGCAATAAACAAGCAATAGTTACCTTTAAATCACATTAATTAGCTATCCTGATCTTCTTGCGTTTATCTTGTTCAATTCAGGCAAGAACGAACAGAGATGTTAGAGTCACGTACTATTCTGTATACTATTTTTATTTCACAGTTTCAAGTAGCTTTCAGGTTCATATGAGTAAATCAGCAATTTATTTCTAGATTGTTTCTCACCAGAAGAGGTATTGTATAGTTGCAGACTACTTACATTGGGCACGGCTATCCTTCACTGTGAAGGATTTCGTTTTTGCTTCTTTTACTACGGTTCCACTGGATGCACCGCCAACAACTCTTGCTCCCAGCATGTACTTGCAGTTACTCGTCCAATCTGAGCACTGCCTGAACTTAACATTTTGCAAAACTCCAACGCCTTTATTCAGCTTCAAGCGCACATTTCCTTGAAGAAGAGATTTGTTAGCATGATTCACTCTTATGATAGATTCGTTGAACACTTGAGATGTCCAGTTATCTTCGACAGCATCATCAAACTCCCCTTGAAGAGCAACAATTTCTATCTCGGCAGAGGCCTCACTCCCAGTTTCAATGACCTCTTCAGTAAGGTCATCGAGTAAAGCCACCTTTAGAACACAGCCTCCTTCACCCTTGATTTCCTTGCCTGTGAGGACAAGATCAGAAACTGTTTGCAGGAACTTTAGCTTCAGGCACCTTGGAATTGGATTGGAAGTGTGATTTTCATTCTCTGGATTCCTGAGACCAAAAATTCATCTAATGGTTTGAGAGAAAGCTCAATAATGATATGAAATACTAGTCAGCCCAGCCCAGAGTGTCATTACCCTTTAAAACTACCCATAAACTTCAACTGTGCCTCTTCAAGTTCCTTCCTTACCTGGAAAAACAATACAACCAGTAGACTCAATAGTTAGTGAATAATATAACAGACCCTCCCTAGGCCACTATGCTTTGGGTTGTGAGCAGCAACACTCAATAGTTTGAAATAAATGTTCACTCAAATCAAAGGTACACCAAGTTACATCGTGCACAAGATCCACAGTATACCAAGCACCAATATTTAGGGTATCAACATTAGGGTGAGGGTGAGTTGATATAGGTTAGCTTCAAGTCTCATATGCAAACAAACATAAGAACAATGTTATAATTTGGTGTTTGACAGCAAACCTATCAAAGTTCATGAATTATGAGGACAACCCCAACCAAGTTTATCAGGCTATTGACTTGATAACCACGACGTTACAAGTTCAACTCCCAGCTGGAGCTGCCTATTGGCCTTCTTGGTTTGAACAGACCAGCTATGAGAAACCTATGCTAGTTTACCCTTATGGTCCTTTGCCAGCTAGGGTAACAAGGTGGATTTGTACCTTTCGGGTAGTAGTTGCAGAGTTTCCTCGTCACTCAAAAAAAAAAAGCATGAACTAAAATTGCAACATATATAAAAGGATCTCACATGTATTGGAATTGATCAAACTAAAGCAATTGATACACAATCATTTTTGTATTCAAACAATTCCTAAAATTATGGGTTCTCCTAACTTTTCCTGTGTTACAAAATTTGTGCTTGGCGAAATGTATAGTAGACTTACAACTCTACGGACCAAGTCCGCCATGGTCGGCTCCAAAACGCGGTTAATGGTACGAATCACCAACACTTCAATAACCCTTTCTAGACTGCTTACAAAGAGATTGAACCAAACAGAAAGAAAGAAATGTGAGGATCCAAAAAAAATTTTAAAAAATCTTATGGATGGGGAGGGGTGGGGGTTGACTTACTTAGCTATATTCAAAAGTCCACCATGATCTGAGCCGCCGGTTTGTGCCAGTGATCCGAAGTTCGCGAGTTCCTCCGACTGCATAACGACGCCGGACATGGTGGCCGGTAGCGAATTGAAGCTTTTTTTGGGCGCAGTTAGTTAGTTTTTTTTTTAAAACCGCAGTTAGTTAGTTAGTTGTGGAACTGAGACAAAAGCAAAGATTTTGAAAACAACTAACTGCAAAGATAGTTTTTCTAATAAAAAAAAACTAACTGCAAAGATATGGAAACTCCCTCCTCAGCTTCGTTGTTTTATAGTGTAAATCGGTCCCACGCCAATGCGTGTTTCTGTAGACATTTTAGACAATAACTAAGTAAGACAATTTGTAGATTGCAACACTCTTCAACACTACTCTTGTGGTTGTCCACCTCGATTTGGCCTCTGTCCTACTACATCATTTCTTCATAACTAATAACTAATCAAACTAACACATGATTGGTTGATTTTCAATATAACTAATACTGCCATTATCTCATTTTATCTATCCTACCTACTATTTATTGGTCAGCTCAATTGTTTATTTTTTCTTTTGTTTTTTTTTTTTTTTTACTTATTTTTAAATTTGATTTTGTGAGTTTAATAGTATTTTTAGTGTAGTTTCTAAATATATAAATTTTGCATACTAATATTAAGAGTTAATTCCATTTTTGGTTTCAGATTTTAGGTGATGGTCCACTTTTTTTTTTTTATCTGAACATCCACATCTGGTCCTAGTATTATTGTAGCATGACCGTTTTTTGTCGTCTATCAACAAAACAATTTTAACGTCGTTAAATACAAAGGCATACCGGTCTTCAATTATAATTATTTTTTTAAAAAAATAAACATAAAAATATAGTGGGGTCAACTCACTTTGTATAAAAATGATTAAAATGTATTTATATTTAACGATTTTGTTAACTGGTGGCCAAAAGTGATCATGCCACAATAATATTAGGACCAAATGTGGATGTTTTGATAAAAAAAAATGACTAAAAGTGAATTATTATCTATAAAATTAAGACAATAAATGAAATTAACTCTGATATTAAACTTAAATATTACAAAAAATTGAATTAAAAATAATTTCAATCAAGTCTCGTATATTGGCATTTGCATGAGTAAATATACATTTATTATCCCCTTCCTACATCAGTTTCAAAACAAAAAACCAGATCATGCTCTGCCATTATATTATTCCCTCAATATCCATTGATATGGATGCCCTAAAAGGCGATATGGGGTGCTCAAGAATCTAGGCACCGTGAGTATGGTGAAGCTAAGAGATCAGAGAAGTTAATCAAATAGTCAATTGCCCATCACGGTCAGAATAAAAGGTGAGGTAGTTCACTATTCAAGTCCAATTCATGACAATAATTTATTTTGTTTCTTCAACACGTGGAATCTGTTTAAAGTTCATTCTTAAAGATATCGTCAAAACTCAACAATTTAAAATTTTCACTCAAAAGCTAAGAGGAATCATAAGTATTAGATGGATTTAGATGTACTTCACTGATTCAAGTCCAACTCGTGACAAGAATTTATTTTGCTCCTTTAAGAGATGGGAGAGTTGAAAATTCATAAATCTCCCTCTCTTTTGCATGCTTCAGTAATATTATATTACTTGCAACTCCATTGAGAACTTTAGTGTCGTCTCATACACCGAATGATTACTTCTAAATCACTCTCAACGATGACTCAAGAAAAGCTAGTTAGGCAGATGACTTGGTAAAAGCTGCTACTCAAAGCTGTATGAATTCCATGAAGAACCTAATTTCATGTTATCTAGGTAATGGTAATCATATTAGCTAAAGTGGGGATGTATATGTTAATCACTGTTAATGGGATCATTATACTGCGGACCATAATTCATCTACTGAGTACTGACATAAATACTTATTTTTAGTACATTGAATGTTCATTATTTTAAAGTTAATATTTTTAATATATTGAGAGTTTATTTTTTGGTATATTATTTAAAAATAAACTTTTAGTACATTAATAATGAACCTTCAATATATTAATTAAAAATAACATCTATTAATGATTCACACTGCAATGCTGACCATACTCCCATCCCATCCTGAGGTTGTTCTTCAGTGATTGAGAAACCAGAAGATCAGAGCATCATTATCTTCAATTCTAGCATCTTTGATTTTCCCCATTTTTAGCAAATTGTCATAGTTAGAAGCTTGCCAGGATGTGCTTATAAAAACTGTTACGATCAAGCGCTTCTTTATTTCCTTATACCTGCATAGCAGCCAGTACCATATTTTCAAAATGCAGAGTGCTGGACTTGACGCTTCTTTATTTCCTTATATCTGCATAGCAGCCAGTACCACATTTTCAAAAGGCAGAGTGCTGGACTTGACGCTTCAGGCCTCCGCCCAACAAAAAGTATCAATGGGAAATTTGAACTTTAAAGGGAGAAAAGAAAGCATACCAAAACCTGACTGACTATCTGGTGCAAATTAAAGGAACCATTGCGTCTATTTGTCTGTGTTCATTAATCCAATTAAGCTAGCGCACAAAAAGCTAGCTATCCAGAGCCTGCAAAACCGAGAACTATCACCCATGTTAATGACCCAAATCACAAACCTTTTAACCAACATTACATGCCATGGTACTCAAGGAACATATATAGTATATGTGCAAGCATATAACGCAAACAAAAGCAAATTTATACGTAATGTACATGGTTTACGGGATGTTGTTCGAACGCTCAAGTGCATCGTTTCAACTCCTTTTATCACAAGGAATTTCCTTGTACAGTATCCGCACTATTATCAGACAACATAACTTAACACAAGACTGCTGGCAATGCACATGCTAGATAGCTAGTAAGAAAATAAAAACGAACATATTGAATGCTCGCTAGCTGCAAATTACCATCTAATTTCTAAGAACAATCATATCGTTTCAGAACCACACAATACAATAAACAGTAGATTCAATGGATGGGTAATCATACAAAACAGGAGAAGTGAAACCACGAAATACAAAGTATGTTTCGAGACACATATCACAACCTAGATAGTGCTTTGAAGCAATATATATATATAATTTCCACACTTGGGGGGTAGTGCTCCCTCCAATCTAACAAGTCGCAAAACATGCTAAAAGGCGAAATTAACTTACACGAAAAGTACAGCTAGCGGACCTTTTTTGGAAGCTTATTAATTAGCACAATCTTCGCTTCTTCGCAACATGCAATGTGATAGCCTTCATCAGTAAGAACCATCTTACGAAGCTAGACATTTTTGCCCAACCAATGCTGCCTTTGGGAATAGCAGAAACTCGAAGAGGCTTGTTTGTCACTCCTGCACTTAGCTCATCATCAATATCAACTTCCTCTTGCTGATAACTCCGAGAAAAAGTATTTTTGGGAGCCTTTGTGCCATTAATGAGGTTTCCCGGGTCAGAGTTCACATCTTCGTTATGCTGCATCTGATGGCAAGTCGAAGAACTTGGACCTGCATCAGTAAGAGTGAGGGAATGAATACCATTGCCCAGCATGTATTCGTTAACCATATCAGAGCAGAATTCATCAGAATATGTAGCTTCCAAGTTACTGGGGGAAGCAAATTGCTGTTCATGTTCAACACTATGTGAATTCTGCTCAGAGTTCTCAAGGATATCATCAGAACTTAACAACTCAAAAATTTTACTCAATAGCCGAGAGAAATCATCAGTATCAGATGGATTCAGAGCTTTTAAACTAGCAATTGCATCAGACACAATATCTGCAGCACTAGTTGGTGACAATTCACTCCCATGGCTCTGCTGATTACCAGAACCAAAAATCCTCAATTGCATATCTTGGGAAAGGTCATCGGGCTGAGAAGTCAGAATGCTTAAGACATCATTGTTCTTGTCATGTTGCAGCCCGGAGTTGCCAAAAGCAACGGAAAGTGCAGCCAAATCATTAGATGGGGATAAGAGGCAAGGATTAATGGAAGAGCATGAAGCACCATCATCATAGGTTTTTGGAACATTTTCCCAATTTGCAAAAACCTGCAGTTAGGTAAGATAAGAGGTTAGAAATGCAATGCAAGGAAATAGATCATCAGATAGATGATGACATTGAAAATACAAGCATATCGTGTACCTGTTGATGCTCGGAGAGGCTTTTTTCAATACAAGTAAAATCATTCCCTGAATATAACCCGCCAAATTACTTCTTTAGTGGAATTAATTAAAGACCACTGTAAATTCCTGTTAACTCTCGTGAGTATAAAACTACTTACTTGCATTCAGCTTGCATGTCAGGGCATGATCTAAAGTCGCTTTCCACTTGGCATTCGACATATTTCCAAGTACCTGTGGACATACCAATACCACTTGTTTCATCACTTCAGATGTGTGGCCATTCACAAGATTATAGCATCTTAAATTGCAAAATAAAACAAAACACCTCATGCAAGGTTTTTTTAATATGTTTCAATTCTTAACTATAAGTTAATAATTCTTACATCTCGTAGTCTTTCACGATTCTTCTGGAATTCAACTAGAAAATCCTTCACAGTGAGAATTTTCTTTTCAACCAAATACTCGTGGAAAGGACCATCTTTGCCAATGTTTTTTAGCCGCCATACTTCATCAGTTGGTGATGGGGGATAACGCTTCTTCGGTTCTACAAATGAAAGCCAGTGCAAAAGACCATAGAAAAGCAAGCAAGCAATTAAATCATAATCAAGCACATACTACTTACTTAATCCTTAGCAAATATCTTTACTGTGACTAGAATTTTTCTATGCTAACTACATAAGAAATATTAAAAGATTTCTTGGATAAACTAAAATACTGACTTAAACGCTGATCTTTGACAACAAAGGGCTCTGACACCGCCTCTCGAATTCTAATGGCATTGGGTTGATGAACAAACCTTGCTCCTAGCCTGAACTTGCGTTTTTTCATCCATTTCCCTGTGTGTTTGAATTTAATCCCAGACACACGTGCATTGCCTTCTTTCATTTCCAAGTATGGGTTTTTACCGAGCAATGATTTTCTTCCATCTTCACCTACCACAATATTGGTGTTGAAATCTTCACAGCTGGGATTGAAATTTCCCTCAACCGGAACAATTTCAATTTTCCCCGAGGTCCCAGGTCCATGTATGACTGCATCCCCCGTAGCACCATCAACTAATGCTACTTCTAACCTCCCATCGCCTTTCGCAACAATCCATTCTCCAGTATAAACCTCCCCAGGCATTTCTTGGGAGAACTTCAATCGTAAACTTCTTGATGCAGCTCTGTTATGGCTGTTCTTATTGTAAATAAACACGCAAACACACGATGAGTAGCATCTAAAATTGCTATAAAACTTAAAGCTTTCCATATCGTAACAAGAAATTGAATAAGACTGTCTGATCTCCCACTGTGAATCTTACAACAATAACAGCAATAACTATGCATAAATGTTAGATTGATTGTTACCTCCTGAGAGCAGTTAAAGTCGTTTCTAGCACACCGTAAAATTTCACCTGTAAATAACAAATTTTCAATGTATACAGACTTGTAAACAATCAATCAAGGCAGAAGCTGCAATTTATGCTTGTTTTACTAAATTAGGTTAAAAAAAATTGAGAAAAGTTTAGTAACAAATCTTCACTAGCAAAGACAAAATCCACTTTATGGTTTATGACTTTATGTCACTGCATCTTTCTTCACAAAGTTGAGGAACTTTTCAGAGTCTATGAGCATCCAGAGCAAATCTTATAAACTAAATGAGTGATTTGGGAAAAGGAATAATAGCTAGTAGCAAAGACATAACTTTATTTCCTTATACTGCCACATATTCGAGAGGCAGAGTGCTTGGATTTAGCCCTTCACCTGCCTCCGCCCAACAGTTTCCCCAGCACCTACCGCCACGTTTTCGAGAGGCAGGGTGCTAGATTTGGCCCTTAAGACCTCCGCCCAACAATTCTAAGACACTTAGTTCTGGACTTGGCCCCTTAGGCCTCGACCCAACAATCCCCTACCCACTTAATGCTAGACTTGGCCTTCATCGGCCTCCGCCAAACACAAAGAGAGTGTAATTACTTCAAATAAACAGAGATATTCAGAACAAAACCTGTTGAAAAAATCAGAAATTGTGGTGGAGAAGTACTATTGCACAGGCAAGCAAAGATAAGCTTGGGCAGTTTAATTAATTAGTTCAAAATTAATAATACAGGTAAAATCTGCACTCACCCAATCATCACTACGAACAAAATGCTGTAGAAAGGCAATCACAATCATCCTCAGCTTACAAACACCCACCATATCCCTAATCGCCCTGCATCACAATTCACAAGCCTTTCCAAAGTCAACCACCAAGTCAACCCATAGTAAAAATAAAATTTAAAAAAAAAAAAAAAAGAAAAAAAAAAGCCTATATATTGGTGCTCCTTAAATTAGCTTTGGATTCAATATCTTGAGCATATATACTATTATAGCACACAGCATGCATGCATAGAGAATGGGACTGGTAAGAAATTTAAGAGTCAAAAGCATATATGAAAATTAAAGAAAGCCCACCTCCAAAAATGATGAGAATCTGGAGAGTTGTGGGGATTAGAGAATGTTGGAGAATCCCCATGATTGGGGTGAACTTGTGACATTTTGATGGCTTTTTTTGTTTGATTACAAGTATTAGTAAGTACAATGGCTGAAGCTTTCAGCTTTCTGGTTAAGAACAAAACTTTACTTTAATTAGCATTTTTATAGAGCTGATAATGGGGGGCTTTCATTTCATTTCATGCAACGCGGAAATGGTGATGAAGTTTACAATTTTAGCCTTCCACACATTGCGCGTTACCTTGGGGGATTGTAAAGGTAATGACTAATGTCACGTGCCAAATTATATATGCATTCCTATAACACTACACATATATTTCAATTTCAATGGCAAAAACTTGTGTGAGACCGTCTCACCATGAGACGGGTCGGGTCGGGTCGGATCAAGATGCAAATGTAACACTTATATGCACAAATGTCATACTTATATGCTCAAATGTAATACTAATCATGAATAAAATTTTTGTTACTTATTAGGGTAAATGTAATACTTTTAAGAGAAAATACAATACTTTTACATTTAAGTGAGAGGCACTTGTCAACATTACTTATTATGAAAATTGTATTACTTTTTCTCTTATAAGTAACAAAAATTGTATTTTTGATTAGTGTTATATTTGAGCATATAAGTGTGAGATTTGCACATATAAGTATGACATTTGCATTGTGCTTTGACTCGACCCGACCCGTCTCACGAATAAGGATCCGTGAGACGGTCTCACACAAGTGTGACCCATTTTCAATATATCTTTTTTAATAATTGTGTGGTTAACTTGCAGTAATAACTTTATTCTCTACAATAGTGATTTTATAAGCTTACAACAGTTATTTAATGAACTACAATGATTTTATCAATATGAAGTAGTGAACGGTATGAATATGCAATAATATAGTGACTTTATAAATCTGCAAATTCATTAACAAATTTGTAAAAAAATATTAATAAGGTGTTATTTAAAATATCTATGTTAAATGTTTTTAAGTGATATATTTTTTACATAAACTTTATTTGTAAAAAAAAATAGAAAAATAAATTTATAAACAAATATTACATTGTAACAAAGTCAGTAGTACTCAAAAAAAAAATTTAAAGAAAGAAATTAGAGATGACTTATTGACTTCACATGTTATTACATGCATTATGGTCCATGATATAACTATTGACTAATGTGCATCTATGGCATATGCGTCCGAGCTACTCCGGACGCAGATAGTCCAAAACTTCGGACGCAGGTGGCTGATTCTGTATTAGTGAATGCTAAAGCTTGTGGTACAATTTGGGTTTCTTCTTAAACAACTTGGTGGCCGGCTGTCATATCAACTTGTGTGATGAAGGGAGTTCACGGATTCTATTATATGTTCAAACGAGAGCCTCGGAGTTGATTGGTAAGTCAATGCTAATCCACGTTGTTGGTATATGTTGTGTTATTACATAAACTAGTATTTTCACTCGTGTTGCACAGAATGGATTTGTTATAATATTTTAAAAATATTTAGATAGATATACAATTATATAAATTATAACAATGAATATTATATAATGCAATTGATGAAATAGGTTGGATTGGTTATATTTTATGATGTTATCATTGCTTGAATTTGAGCAAATAATTGATCGATTACTTGTGTGATGCACAATATAAAAAAAAATTCAATTCATAACATTCAATTAACATATTATGAGCTTATAAATAAATTGAAGACACATCATTCGTTGTCTACGGACATATAATATTTTAATTACATGTGCTTAATTTATTAACTACAGACATATAATGTAATAAATTATAAATTAATTTTATACGGAGTATTAAGTAATTTTATTTTATTAGTCTATAAATTGTGCAAACTTATACAAATAACAAATATTTTATTATAATTTATATTTAATTTTTGTGTATTCTAAAATATGTTATGAAATATATTAAAGATTGGAATGTTTTAGTATATTGTTTCATATTATTTATTTGTTTTAATCCTATCCATTGATTAGATATTTTAAATAAAAAATACTTTTCTTTTATATTATATAACAATGGATGCTTCAAGCATTGGAAATTCACATGCATATTAAAATTTCTAAAAAATTCTCATGCATATGTAATCTTTCAGCATTAATATGACTAGCTATTGACCCGTGCGATGCGGACTAATATTATATAAATTAAAATGAAGTGTTGGTGTAAAAATAGAATAATATAAGAATTGACATATTGTTTTTTCTTTGAGAACAAAATATTATTATTGAAAGGACAAATTACTAATTATTAAAAATCTCTTTGTAACTATTTTAGTAGTAGAAGTACAACTAATTTGTGAATCATAGCAAACCAAAATCTTGAGGCCGTCTGGTTTACTTATTCTTGATGCACCCAATATAATTGACCATGGATAAAAACTGATTTCCTTAGGATCAATCCAATATTCCACAAAATTTGCTAACAAAAAGAAAATGAAAAAAGCATTTTATATATAAACTAAAATTAGTTATTATAAAAAATTATTAACGTAAATAAAAAATACGGAGTATTTTTTACAAAACTTGAATAAGTCACCCTGCGTACATAAAGTATAAATTTATATAACTATTGTCTCAAATGAAATAGATCAAATATATATACCATTAGTCAAAACACTATTTTGAGTACCGACCATTGGTTGAAGTACACAACCTATTTTGCTCAGTGGTAGTGCACCTAACTCCTTTGCTTGTTGATAAATCTATATCTCGATGCTCAGAAATGTAACTTTCTAAAGTAAAAAATTATTATGCACATTTATAAAAATAATATTTTAAATATTAAAAATACAATATATATATTTTACTAAGTTGACCCGTGCGATGCACGGACTGATATTAGATAAAGTAAAATGCAGTACGGTGAAATAAAAGAATAGAATAAGTAAAGATAAAATGAATTATTGTTTTAAAAAAAAGAGAATATAATATCGTTAATTATAGAAATTACAAATTAAAAAAAAAAACCTCTTTATAAACTACATTAGTACGGAGAAGTTAGATGGCCTGTCAACCTTTAAGAAGTTGTGTTAGCACCTACAAAAGGAAGAAAAACAATGCATTTTGAGATTACAATCAAATCATGGTAGGGAATTCGAGAATGTAGGGTATGCCGAATTTTGTTATCAACATGGGATCGGACATGGATTTTGTGTGCCAAAAACACCCCAACAAAACAATACAATACAAATAAATAATATGATATTACAAGATATGACAAGAGTGTTATCAATTCAAAGAAGTTGCCTTAGTGTTTTTTGCCTGAAGTCGTCCATACAGCATGCCATGTGATAAATCATGTGTATCTATGCACAATCACTAAGATGGCACCTGCCTTATTATGAGAATTGGAAATGGAGAAAACTGAATGTCAAGTACTTCTACATCTTTGGCATCAAGTGTTACGTCTTGAATGATAGAGAATCGAAAGATAAATTTGAATAAAAAAAGTGACAATGGAGGTTTTCTGGGTTATTATTCACCATTATAACCAGTTGAGCTGCTCATGCGAGCAAACATTTTGAACTTATACCATTTACTCCTCTACTAGAATATGTCATAGTAAGACAATTTGAAGAACCAAACTAGAAGTAGGGTACGTGGTCCTGACCCAAAGCCTGGCACATCAAACCCTGAATCATCTAATTTTTTCATAACATAGTCTGGTTCATAGGACTTTGTGAAACTGCCTGGAGATTATTTAAATGAAAGACAAATGAATATCCATATTAGAAATTCAAAAGAACCATCCAATTGAAACTATTATTAGAAATCCCTCTACTGAAGTTTAAATAAAAAATAAACGAGTTTTTTGCATTTTTAGTCCCACGACTATAGTGGCACTTGTAGGATTAGTCCACGACTTTTAAACTTTGTAATTTTGGTCCATCACTATTGTTTTAGTTACAAAAATGATCCTTCCGGCGCCGGAAAACAAAAATCAACGGATTTTCTGGTAATTTTTCGCCGGAAAAAAATTGACATATTTTTCGTCAATTTCTCGTCGGAAAAAAATTTCCCTTTCAAGTAGGATTAAAATTGACATTTCTAAAAAATTAATTTAGTTTACTTTTTATTCAAAATTGACATTTCTAAAAAATTCCCCTTTGTGTTGGCAGATGTTACTACTGGACAAAATTATTCAAATATTATTTTTACTTTTTAGTTTAAATTTAATCTTAATAATATTATTTTTTTGATATTGAATTTGTATTAATAATTTTGAATTTGTACTTAATTGGCTAAAAAGTAAATATAATTTAAATTTAAACGAAAAAGTAAAAATAATTTTGAATTTGTATTTAATTTTACTAAGATTAATTTGGCTACGTATGCTTTTAAAAATGAATTAGTTTTCACTTTAATTAGTTTACCAAAATAAAAAATAATTAAATTGACTACATATGTTTTTAGAAATGATTTTTTTTTAAATTTAAATTAACTGTTTAGAAATGTCAATTTTAATCCTACTTGAAAGCATAATTTTTTTCCAGCGAAAAATATGTCGATTTTTTTCCGGCGAAAAATTGCCGGAAAATCCGCCGGTTTTTGTTTTCTGGCGCCGAAAGGACCATTTTTGCAACAAAAACAATAGTCATGGACCAAAATTACAAAGTTTGAAAGTCGTGGACCAATCTTACAAGTGTCACTATAGTCTTGGTACTAAAAATGCAAAAAAACTCAAGAATAAACCTAGGAAGAATTATGTTGAATTGGCAAGATATCAGTGTTACATACTTACATCTCAAGCTAAAGTAAATAATATCAAATATGCTTTAATTGATGAAAGAGTTTATTATCGAAATGGTCCCTCGACTATTGCGAAATTATCAATTTGGTCCTCGACAATTTTTCGTGCCCAATTAAGTCCCTCGACTTTGAAAATTTTAACCAATTTGGTCCCCCGTTTATTTTGCCGTTAAACATACGTTAAATCGGGACCAAATTGATAATTTTGCTATAGTCAATTGACCAAATTGGCAATTAATTTTCACTAAAATGGTCCCTTGACTGTAGCAAAATTACCAATTTGGTCCTGATTTAACGGATATTTAACGGCAAAATAAACGAAAGACCAAATTGGTTAAAATTTTCAAAGTCGAGGGACTTAATTGGGCATCTAAAATTGTCGAGGACTAAATTGGTAATTTTACAATAGTCGAGGGACCATTTCGGTAATAAACTCTTGATGGAATTTTAAATTAAGGTCATGCAGGATGAATTACGGCAATTTGTTTGAAAAGCTATATTTATGGGATATGGTACCAAGATCGAAAGATGTAAACATCACAGCTTAATACAAACGGGCCAAGAAGCACTTGACAAACTTAGCTGAGTTGTGGGCCGGGCCTAAGGGAGGGTCCGCGACTTGGTAAAGATTGAAGTTTTCGATAATTGGTTGTGGACTTGGACTTGGACTTGGATCGGAAGTAGTGGTCAAGGTGATAAATGACAACCATGACCTTAGTGGCTTTGCCATTACGCTCATCACTGATTGCAAATTCTTTGTCTCGGGGTTTGAGGAAGTGATCTTCACGCACGTTATGACGGAAAGAAATAGGTGTGCTGACTTCCTTGCCAATCTCGGCCAATCTGCGGACGGGGGGACGATAGTGCTTGAGACTCCTCCGGAAGATATGTTGAGACTCCTGGTTGCTGATGCTAGCGGAGCAAGATTTAGAAGAGTCATATAATTGCCACATAGGGTGGTGGCGGTTCTCACACACAAAAAAAAAAAAAGAAAGGTTATTTGAGGAATATAACTGTGGTCATATTTTGTCATTTAATTACATCTTAGTACATACCATATAACTAATGTAGTTGAATTCTATTGAAAAAAAATTAAGAAAAAATATTGTCTCAATTGCACGTATTTTAGTCGTTTAATGTTTTAAATTGAATGACTTAATTACACAAAAGTAATAAGTTTAGTGACTTATTTGTTAATTTTTTTTTTTTTATTTTTTCCCTTAACAAACGCCTTTATATTTAGTTGGTTCAAAAAATATAAATGATATAAGTATTCAAATGACACACACATATATATATAATTTAAAAATTAAGAAGAATTGAAAAATAAATTTGTTACTTGATTCATGGGACAACTTTCTCAATTGATAGGGAGGGAGAACTCTTCTCACTTGGTTTGTTGACGAATATGCTAACATTTTTAATTTAAATTTTTATTTAATTATTATTTTATTATTATTATTATTATGAATATTTATTATCATGTATTAAATGTAAATTTGTTTAATTAATAAATTATTAGTATAAAGTATAAACACGTCTTATAATATTTTTTATATTATGTTAATAATTAACCGTTAACAATTAATTTTACAAAATGTTGCTCTACAAATAGTTAATAAATTCATTGATTAAAATTATTAACACAATCTACTAAATGTTAATTGCTAAATAATACCATCATTTAAATAAGAACCAAATATCTTATATCTTATTGTTATAAACTCACAAGTGTATTTATTATGAGAAAAGAATACTACACTATCCATACATTCAAATGGTAGAAAGAATTATGCTATTTTTTTCTTTCTAATTTTACTTTATGATGTTTGCCTATTAAAGTAATGATAAAAAAAAGTTAGTCATTGATAATTTTTTATTTATTGACTTTTATGAATAAAGTTAGTCAACCAAATATAAAATATAAAAAGAAATAATCAAATATTGCTGTGTAAAGAGATGAAAATTACGAAGTGAATATTATTGGAGTAGAAGTTAGAAATGAAAAATAATAAACAAAAGAATTAATGATATATGAGTGCTTCAATTATAAAGATTTTGTTACGTTTAAGACTAAATTTTTAAAGTGACTATTTATTATACTTTTACTTTCAAATTGTTATCATCTGATATCTAAATTTATCACTAATGGTTTTTTGACTTTCAAAATTTAATCACACATAACCTTTCAGATGACCATGACTAGTTAAATTTTGAAAGTTGAAGAATCCTATTAACTTGGATCATAGATAATAACAATTTGAAAATAAAAGGACTATGAGTAATCAATTTAAAAGGGGTAATTTTACATTGTACTCTTATTTTATACTTTTTATGATTTGATATGTTTTGATTGTTTAATGGGAAAATTGTAATTTTTGCCCCTCCATAATATGCTAATTATCAATGTCACCCCTGAATTTTAATGGTGTAAATATTGCGCCTCAATTTTTAAAAATGGTACATATATTGCCCCTCCAGTGGTGTAAATATTGCCCCTGCGGTCGGTCGGGAGGGGCAATATATGTAACGTTTTTTAAATTGAGGGGCAACATTTACACCACTAATAATTCAGGGATAACATTGATAATTGGCATATTATGGAGGGACAAAAGTTACAATTTGTCCTTGTTTAATTTAGTAGGAGTTACGATATTTATCCATTCATTTTTTCCCTTCAATTAAATTTGAACACAAATAATAATAAAAGTTAAAAATAAAATTTTAAAAGAACAATCAAATATTTTTCATTTAAAAATTTAATTTAAAAATTTAGAACTAAACGTGAAAAATATCACGTAGCATTTAAAAATGGTACGGAAGTTCAATTGTACTTTTCGTTTTCATGGTGGGCCAACGCGTTTTTGAGTGGTCCCACTTTTCCCTGTTCCATACCGGCTTCTCCGTTGAACTACCAAAAATTCAGTTCATATCTTTAGAGTATCGCCAAGCCAAGGTGCACGCCTCGTCCCTCTCCGTTCTCCAGTTTGTAATCTTCTCCTTAATTTCTCGTCTTTCTATTTGTATCTATACACTCATAGAGAAGAAATCCCGAGAAAAAAGATTCTGATAAGGTAATATATTGTTTGATCTTTTTGTCTCCTCAACCGCCGTTACAGGCTTACAACGATCAGCATTACTCGTCCTCGATGGTTGTTTTACTCCGTAGTGGAAGCAGTAGGGTTTCTGTTATTTGTGTTCGGACTGGAATTCCGGTGGTTTGAAGGTGTCGAGAATGTCACAGAAGCGGCAGAAGGGTGATGATTCTAAACCCCAGCAGGATTGTGGGACTTCCGATGACAAGCGCCGTCGGAAAATCCCCTCTCTCAAAAGGTTCTGACGCACCTATTTTCTTCTTCGTTTTTATAATTTTATTTTTAGCCTAGACTCTGTCGTATAATCCAGGTGTTGTATAGAATCGAATTTTCTGTAAATTCTGGAATTCTAAATATGCTTATTTGAATGCACTTGAAGTCCTTTTGCTCTAGTAGGAGAGTCTGTGGATTTTTCTGCCTTTTGCTTACATAATTGGGTAATTTTGCTGCCTCTGTGATTTATGATGGAAATTTGAGGTAGTTTTCCTTTTTTATTTTAGTTTTAAGTTTTTAGGTTTTAGTATTACTACTAAGAACAATATTTAGACTATTTTACTCTGCTAAAGAGTGTAATGGCCAATCATATGTATTTTGATTTTGGAAATGGAATCCTGAGGATTGCTCTTAATTACTGCAAATGGAAGACACGACTGTCCTGTTAGTTTTCTGATGATGAAAATGGGAATTGCACTGAACAAGTTATATGAGGCTTATTGGTTTTCACTGTGCTGCTTGTGTAATATAAATTGCTGCTATATGTAATAACAATTGACTTAGTTTCGTGCACACTTTGTAGCATTACTACTTTTCAAATTTCTTCTAAGGTATAGTGCTATAATTTCTATATGCAAGTATGCAACACACCCAAGTTCATAGAGGAGTTGCTGGTTGCTGATGTTTGTATAAATCTTTTCTAGTATAATTATTTTATAAAATAACCAACTTTAAGTGTTGCTGACATGCTTTTTCTTGCCTGTTTTGGGAAGTACACTTTTGATGTAAGGAATTAGAACTTAGCACTTTTCATGACTGACTTTCATTTTGTATTTTTGTAGTGCGATATTGCAGGTTATTAATTTGCGAAAAGTGCATAATTATATCGAGCCAGTTCTGGAGCCTTTGATTCGTAAAGTTGTAAGTTCATATTGCTAAATTTTGTTTTTGGTTTTAGCAGTATATAGTATATTGGCTTTCCTTGGTTTCACTGTTTCAGCTACCAATTGTTAGTCTTGGATGAATTGACTGTTGCAGTGTTGCCAGATTTGTTAATTATTCAATGGCATGCATGAAAGTTCTTTAATATTTCTCCTGTTTCTGCGGCAAGTTTGTGAATTAGTCACAGCCTTGGAAGCAACACAGCTAAGAGTACTTTTTAGTTTGAGAAACAAGTGAAAATTTAGTTGAAGCTTTTTCCTTTTAAATATTGTTTGCAGTGCCTAATAAGAAGCTCTTTTGTGATATTTTTGAACAATGAGAAGTATCATAATATGTTAATATGATTTGACCATCAAATTAATGGTTGATAAGTTATTTTGTAGTTTATATTCATATTTCATTCCTTTTTTATTTTTTATTTTTTAAAGTGCTTCACATAACATTCTAATTTACATAGAATCTTGCATGTGCTGTTTTTCCGACATTTGAATACACCCTAATGACCATTGCTTTCTAATTCTTAAGGTAATAATAACTTTCTAATTCTTAATTTTGAGTGTTCTTTAAGTTTACTTTGGTTGAATGGGTGTAGTCTGATGGCTTATTTAATGCTAACTACAGTAACTGTAGTGACCTGCTGGCACACAAATGATTTACTAATTACTACCTCCATTTACACCAATGTTATCTGTTATTTATGGATTTAACTGCATGTTATGAATTTTTAATATATATATATATGTGTGTGTGTGTGTGTGTGTGTATAAAAGTGAGGTATAAGAAATTTAGTTACTAATCTGAGCTTACAGGTACGAGAGGAAGTTGACTTGGCATTGAGAAAGTACATGACCAACTTGAGGTGGTATGAGTTTTGACTCCTTGATTATAGAAATTGAGTTTTTCATTTAATCATTCATCATAAATATAAATTTATTTTTGAAAGAAAATTTTACTGATTCCATGTTTTGTTTAGGAATTGTGAGAAAGATGTACACCTTTATGAAGTAAGAAGCCTAAAATTAATGTTCTTGAATACTATCTCTCCTCCTGTATTCACTGGGGCTCGCATAGAAGGAGAAAATTGCTCAAGTTTGAAAGTTGCTTTGGTTGATGCTCTTACTGGGCAAACTGTGACAAGTGGTCCTGAATCTTCAGCAAAGGTGGAAATTGTAGCTCTTGAGGGTGATTTTGATGGCGGTGAAGGGGACAAATGGACTTTGGAAGAATTTACTAACAACATTGTCAGAGAGAGGGAAGGAAAGAAAGCTCTTCTTAGTGGAGATGCTTTTTTGAATCTCAAGCAAGGCATTGGTTTGGCTGGTGATATTTCCTTTAGTGATAATTCTAGCTGGACTAGAAGTCGTAAGTTTAGACTGGGGGTGAGACTTGTGGATAACTTTGATGGAATTAAAGTGAAAGAGGCAATGTCTGAGTCCTTCATTGTTCGGGATCACCGCGGAGAATGTAAGCTCAAATTTAATTGTTTTTATTGCCAGCATAAATATTATATTAATAAATCACTGCATTATTTTATTTATTTATGCATTGATTACTTTAGTAACATGGTATCTACCAAAGAATAACGATAGTGAGGATCTCTAACTATGCTGAGTTTAAAAGTTTAGTAGTGATTTTGAAGTTGCTCTTTTTAGGCCTTAAGTAGAAAATACTAGTAAGTGTAGTTATGGCATAGTAGATAATTGATCTTGCATTTACTCACCGTAATCTTTCTTGCTCTTCATCATCTCGCAATTAGATGTTCCTTGTATAGATGAAGTTGTCTTGCAATTTCCTTTTAGCATTACAGAGAACTTAGTTTTGCTAATGTTTTCTAATATATCTAGGTCAAGTGAGTTTTCATAGAGTAGCTTTTTATTTTCAGATAGCAGCTATTGGAGAGTAAGCACTTGTTGTGAGGAGTTAAGTAAATTGATCAATTCTTTGTCTTTAACAAGTTTGCCAGACAAATTTGTATTTGTTCAAAACTTTTGAGTGACTTTTGTATAAGAGAATAGTTTGTTTTTTGGTCATTCATGTTACCATAGCACATTTGAGAAAGCAGAAAGGAATAATTGCATAGAAGCTCCCAGCTGAAAAAGCTGGAAATGCTCCTGAACAATTAATCACATTAAATTGTTTCATGGAGCTATTTAATTCCCTGATTTGCTTGCAGTGTACAAGAAGCACTATCCACCATCTCTCGTGGATGAAGTATGGAGGCTTGAAAAAATTAGTAAAGAAGGGGCATTTCATCGGCGCTTGAAGAAGGAAAGAGTCAACACAGTGAAAGATTTTTTAACCTTATTTTATCTTGAGCCTGCAAGGCTACGGAAGGTAAGAAGTTATTGCATATGCTTGCATTTTCGAAGAACTTATAAATCTTGCAAAACATTATTTGAATTTAGTAGAAAATATAGATGTAAGATGATTGCCTTTGCATTGAAATTATACTTTCTTTCTTGGGCCCTATATCTAAGAATGTCTAGAATCTACTCCCTCTGCCCCACTTTGTGTGTTGTTCAATTTATGAGGATTAACTCAAATCGTTTACAATTCAATCTTCATATTAATTAATTTTGTTTTAGTGCACTAAAACTTATATATTAGAAAATTCATAAAAAGTTATATATTAAATACAAAATGCAAATTTAACAACTATAAAAAGAGTTGATTTGACTTTCAAATAATAAACATAATAGGTAAAATGGGAACAAAGAAGTAGTTACTAATGTTTGAATAGTGTTAATCTGAGGATACTGGAGAATGATGTTTAGTGTTGCTTCACAAGTCACATTTAGGTTTTGTTGAATTATTTGATTTTTTTGCTTTTCTAACATTCAAATCTTTACTGATATAATCAACCATGTTTTGAGATTCTAAAATTTCATTATCCTTGAGAGTTAATTTTCATTTTCTGTTATCTTGTGTAGTATTTACTATATTTTCTAGAAATCTTGCAGATCCTTGGCACAGGCATGTCTGCTAAGATGTGGGAAATGACTGTGGAGCATGCCAGGACATGTGATGTCGACAAGCAATTGTATTCATACCACCCTTCTGGATCTGACCAAAAATATGGTGTCATTTTTAATATCGTGGCACAAGTGATGGGGCTTCTTGTTGACTGTCAAAAATATGTTCCTGCAGACAAACTATCTGAGACTGAAAAGGCTCGTTTCTAACGTTATTGATTTTTATGTTCCTACTGTGCTTCTATTTCTAAAACCGTTTTACGTTTTGCTGTCTATCATCTTTTGCTCCTAAATGATCCATTGTTCTCTGCATATTCAGTTGAATCTAAGCCTGAGCCGATTCTATTGTGACTGTTTTCAGGTTGAAGCTCATAAGTTGACTATTTCTGCTTTCGGACACTGGGAAGATGTAAACTGTTTCAATGATGAGTCTGCAGAGTGTTCAAATGTCCCCACAATTCAATGCTCTACAAACTTGTCCGCAACTGTTAACTCTGCTTGCAGCGATATATTGACTTCACAAAAGGTTACCAGATTTGATGCTCAGCATTTTAGTGCTGCAATGCCCAATGCCATGTCACCCATGTATTCCCCTAGTGATTTGAGTAGCTTGGATGGTTATGGTTTTCATCAGTGTCTTGAAAATGCGGGTATTGATTTCGACCTACCACTGCGTTCCCCTGTCCAAGATATCAATTCCTTCATCCGTGATGCAGCAGATTCTATGATTGGGGATAGGTCTCTTCCGTACTTCGATTACATTCAAACTCCCATCTACGATCCACCAGAAGCTGATCTACATAGTGTCCCAGCCCAGAGGAGATGGAAAATATTGTTCAGTGTATTCAGATGGTTCTCGGTTAGGAGAATTGTCGCGAATAAGGGGAAAGAAACATGTTCATAGTATGAAAGGAGGTATGGAATCAGTAGTTGCTGCCAATCATGATACAAATCAGTAGTAGGAGGTTGGTTCTACAGGTGTTGTATATAGAAATGGTAGACAATCAGATTCTTTTAGGGAAAACTGTTTTTGGTTTTCCAATTACTAGCAATTAGTGGGTATACATATAGGATCCTGTAAATGCATGCGATTCCTCTATCATCATGCTTCTTCCCAGCCGATTATGTTCATAAATTACAGTTTGCAATTAGAGGTTTTTTGAGGTTTTGATAATCTCTCTTTTTTATAGAGAAAGTGACATTTTTAGTCCTTGAATTGTGGCATACAAAAATTGATGCTACTTTCTTTATAATTAGAATATGAACGAAGACAATGGTAGTTGTAAGTAATAATATTCGCTATAGTTTTCAGTTAACCTTGGAATTGAATGCTTTGTAGCCTGGTTTGAATATTATTCCTCGCTCGGCTCCTATGTCTCCCTTTTTATTTACTTTGTTCTATCCATGCATATTTCGGAATTTGATTCCTTTCAATTCCGGCCATCAAAAGCTTCAATGTTTACATTGATTTCTTCTTCTTCTTCCTCTTTTCTTTCTTTTCTTTTTTTTTCTTTTCTTTTTTCATTTTAGTTTGAATTTACTAAAGTTTTATTTAACAAATCTAGCTGAAAAATTAATTTAAAGTTCTTTTTTTTTTCTTTTCTTTTTCATTTTAGTTTGAATTTACCAAAGCTTTATTTGACAAATCTAGTTGAAAAATTAATTGAAAGTTAAAAGTTAAAAAGATAGTAACTAAAGTTAAATGTGAAAAAGATAAATGTCATAAGATAAATTAAAAAATAAAAATACACACATGCCCGTGCAAACACACACCCACATATAGTATTATATTAAATCATTCTATATCCTTAATTGAAAAGTAATCAGAGGATATAATATTAGAGTTGTAATATATTTTTAATAATTTTAGAGTTAATGTCATATATACGAGGCTCTGCGAGTATAGTAGTTTTGACATGTTTAGTTTTAAACTTTCAAGTTAACCACATGTGGTTCTTTAACTTTCAAATTTTAACTAGTCATGGTCGTTCAACTTTCAAATTTTAATTAGTTGTGGTCCTTGTGGAATGATGACTTTGCCCTTACTTTACCTCTGAAAGGACGAGTGATTAAAATTTAAAAATTGAATGACCACAAGTTGTTAACTTAAAAATTTAAGACTAAACATGACAAAATCACTATACTTGGAGAATCCCAAATGGACTTGGAGAACCCCAAATGACATTATCTCATTTTTAGTAATAAATTTTTAAATATTTTTAAATTAGTATATATTTGCTTTCAACGAATTATATTTACAGAAAATTTTTGAAATATTCTTTTTTCTATAAAATGTGTATTATTATAAGTAAATATATATGTGTAATATTAATATAATACTAAGTACTTTTGAAATGATAATAATAATTATTATTATTATTATTATTATTATTAAGTAATAACACAATTATGTCACTTATCATCTAATCTCTTAATAAAGATATAATTTTGTAGTTAGAATGGAGAGGAGTTGGGCTTTCATGGGAATGTTTATATGGTGCTGTCATTTTTGTAAAGTAATAAGGATGGTAGTAAAAAAACAATAATAAACTAATGAAAAGCTAATGATTTATTTTAAAATGCTATGTTTCAAAACCATCTATTTTCTAAAAAAATCTTCTAATCTTTTACCAAATTGAGTTGATTGATTATTAGTATATTAAAATAAGTTATAAGGTCTAAATTTTGCCAGATAAAGCTTTAGTTTTCCTTTGTAAGTTGAAAAAAACAAATTCAAAATGTAATTTCACGTAAACTTCATTTTTTCAAAAAAATTCATGTAAACTTCATAAGTTTCAATTTTGCACATATCACTGTACATATTCAAAATTTGCTTCCTTAATGATTTTCTTTTATTGGGTTATTATTAATGGTCTGTAAATTATTAATTTTCTAGTATATTTTTTGTCCTAGATTTATATGTGACAATCCATTTTTAGTTATTTTTTTTTTCAAAACATCCTCATTTGGTCCTAATATTATTGTGGTTTGATCATTTTTGGTCCTCCATCAACAAAACTGTTTAAATTTCGTAAAACACAAGGACATTTAAGTCTTTAATTATGAATATTAAAAAAAAAATTATAGAGAGTCGACGCACTTTGTATAAAAATATCAAAATATCATTTTATTTAATGACATTTCAACGATTTTATTGTCGGATGACCAAAAATGATCATGTCATAATAGTACTAGGACCAAAGGTGATTTCTAAAAAAGAAGGTTGGACTAAAAATGAATTGTCGCCTATAAATTTAGGACAAAAAAGAATCGGAATTAATATTATTAATAGTCTGTGAATATGATTATTAATGCATTCAATTCCATGGATGGAGATTGAAAATGAATAGAAGGTTTCAACGTAGAAGCTAAGGATGAAAGAAAAGGGCCTTTTGTTTGGGTGGAGAGGTGAGGTTTGAGTCTCATGACCTTTAATTTGAGGCTGCTAATTCACATTATGTGAACAGAATAAGACTATCACTTTTAATAAGAGGGGTGAGAATTCACTCTTTTCAAGTTGGTGATAAGATTTTAGTTTCTAATTGATCCACTATTGTCACATGAAAAATATAAGTTCTATATTAAAATTTTAATATAACTTGAGAAATTAAAATATTTTATATTTTAATTTATATTTGTGTCATGATTTATTGTCATTTTCTCTCTCTCTCACACACGTGCGTGCGCGCACACATATATAGAGATGAGGTTATAACTAAGTAGAGTAAGATGCACATTTAAAAAAAAAAAAAAAAACTAATTTCTCCTGAACATATATATTATGCCTCCTCTTTCAAAGTATACTAAAACTATTTTCATTTTTTTGTAAGTGTTCTACTTTTTATTCGTTTCGTTGTGAATGCTTTGTGTGCTTAGTTTTTACATAGTAAATCGTTGTATATTAAGAAGCAACACTTTAATACTCATATATAGCACATTTAGAAGGAAGTGATTTTTTTAAAAGAAAATTATATATATTACATAAGACTCAATTTTTTCCCTTCATGTAAATAACTACTAATATAAATGGATTTTAGAAATTAAATATTTTCTTAAATAACTATTGAATATAAAAAGAAAAATTATTATGTCAAAAGTAATTATGAATTATGGATGATGCCAATGACCTTGTGGTCTAGTAGTACCGGTTGCACTCCCATGTGGAAGGGTGTGGGTTCAAGCCTCAATAGAGGCTCTACTGTTTCTTTGTGTGGATTTTAGGAAGAAAAAATCGATGCTATAGTTTTTATTGTAGGGCTCAACTGAAAAGAGAATAGGAGAAAAAGAAGTTGTGATCCACGCATGTGTAGGAAACTTCTTGAGGGCGCGTAAATACATGTTATTTATTTATTTTTAAATTTCTTGTTAAATTCCTTTTTCTTTTTTCTTCCCTTTGTTTTTTTTTTCTCCCTCCTCTCTCTCCTAGTTAGCACCTCAAAATCACAAAAAACTCATTGCTATGGAGGATGCTTCTATCCATGAAATTGGATGACAAGCACTATTGTAAAAATTGGCCTAGGCACTAGGTGCCCCTAGGCCGTTCCGCTTTCACTATTAGGCGGAAAAAAATTGGTCGGCTAGGCGGCCAAATCAGTCTACTCAGCCGACTAGGCGGCCAAATCGGCCTAGTCGGTCAAGTTGGCCGATTTCATCCCATTTTAACCAAGTTATTTCGATTTTGACCGGTCGTTGGAGTTTAAACTTTAAACCTTTAATTTCTTTTATTAGTTAATCCAATTTATTCATTGATTTTATAATCCATTTTTTTTGAAAAGTAATCCAATTTATTAATTACTCCATAATAATTATTCATTTATTTGATTTATTTCATACTTCATTAATTAATAATCATTATTACCAGATCCTTCTATACACCAGTAGTACACAATTCACAAATGATTCACAGATCAAAGATGCATAAATAAAATATGAACCCGAATTTTATTAGTCAAAGTTGAAATTGGTATGGTCATGCACTCATGCGAGATGCATAATGATTCATTAGTTATTTTTGATAGTTTGCTACTTTGAATCTTTGGTTGATTGAAGTATTTGAGTATTTCATATTTGTGTATTTTTATTTTTTAATATTGCTATGATGTAATGACTTATGAATTATCATTATTTCATTTATTAGGATGTGTTATTTGATTAAAGGTTGAAAACAGTCTCATTAAAATTATTAAACTGCAAGTCTGTACTTTATTTTTTTTTGCCCGCTTAGACCGCCTAGGCGCTACCCGAACGCCCGACTAGCGCCTACCGCCTACTGCAACCATGATGACAAGAGTCAATCAAATAAGTATCATAAAAAGAACTTATATAATAATTTAATTAAAAATGTAATAAAATAATATGTCAACGTGGTTTTGAAAAGAAAAATGTAGCAGTGTTTTTTTAATAAAGTATTAAAAAATAAAATGAAAAGGTAGAACAAAACTTCTTCGAAGTTGTATACTTGACTACTTGTATGGTGCGCCGAAATATTAAAAGGTCAATCACGTGCACCGTGCAGTCCAAGTAACCCACAACTTGTTAAAAACAGAAACAATGAATAGAACAAATTATTTTCCTTATATTCCAACGCATTAAAACGAGTAAATTCTTTTTACACTAAGCTTTATTTAGAAAAAGGAAAAATGATTAGAAATATTTTTTGAAAAATGAATCATTTTTCAGAAAATAATTTTATTTTTAGTGTTTGGTTGCATTTTAAAAAATTATTTTGGTGTGTTTGGTTCAATTTTCAGAAATGAGCATAAATGTATAATTAAAAAATTTTAATTATTTCATTTAGAATATAAAAATCTTTATAATAACATTAAATATAATTTTATTTATTTAAAAAAACACCATTGGTTTCCGCTGTGGAAACCAGACCTATGGTTTCTGCCGAAAACCTTGTTGTGTGTGCGGTGAAAATAACCATATTTTCTTCAATCAACGGAAAATGTTTTCCGTTGATTGCATTTTCTAGGCACATACGCGTGGTCATTTTCCGTGGTGCATACTTAGTCATTGAGTTATACACGTAATAAGCTTTAACTCCTAAGTTATGCGTTTTAGTCCCTCTGGGACTATTTATGTCACCAATATATGTCACTTAATAAAGTGGTTGATTTAGTATTTCAGGTACTAAAGTGTTCACTTTAGCATAACTTAAAGACTTAAAATGGCTACACATATAACTCAAAAACTAAGTTTGTATAACACCATGACATTATTTCGTAACATATTTAGCTTATCAGCGAATTTTGACTTATATAACCACTATTAGTTGTTTGACTTAGTTTTTTTTTTTTTTTTTTTTGAAGAAGTTGTTTGACTTGGTTAAGCAACCAATATACGTGCTTGATTAATTAATTTTTTGTAACAACTTATTATATTGCTCCAAAATGCTAGAATTCAAAAGTTTCTCAAAGCAGCTTTTTCGATCGACTTTTTTAGAAAGTCATTTTGCATGTTTACCAAACATCTTTTCTACAATCAGCTAATGTGATCAACTAGTCAAACTCACTAACCCAATCAACTATCACCTATTAACTAACAGCTATATACCAAACACCCCTTATATATTTTCTCTTCAATGATAATCACAATTTCAATTTAAAAAAAAAAACTTTGCGCCCTATTAAAATTCTTTTTACTCAATCTCAATATCAATAATTACGCTTTTATATATATATATATATATATATATATATATATATATATATATATATATATATATATATATATACACACGTTTTTCACGCGCATTGCGTGAATAGAATAATGCACAATGTTTATTCTAAATTTCTAATCATTTATGCACATGTGTTTAGATCAGTTCAATAGATAATATTTGGGACAACAAGAGTTGATTTATTAAATGCTAAAAATGCATGCCATGGCAAATGAATTGCAGCAGTAGAGCACCGTTGATTTGAACATATAGATATACATAAGTGGCGCTTCCATGAACAATTTAGTTGTTTCTTGAGCGATAGGATTATGTGCAAGATATAGATAGTGGCTGCTATCAAAGACAAATACTTCAAGATATCAGAAATTACTATATGAGCGCGTGATGTGACCAAGTCGCAAGTACCGACTTGTGGTTTTGTTTTTCCTAGGAAACATCGTGGAATGCCAATTTACGCCGTCGTCCTTACCGGAAAGGGCGCCTGTTAAATTTCCTCGATCGGCAGTTGCCGATTTTCCTTTCTTTAATTTGAATACCAAAGTGTCCAATCTTGAAGCATTTTAATTTGGCAAAAATTTATGCGAAATTGTCTCACGGATCCTTGACCATGAGAACGTTTCATGAATCTTTGTATGCATGACGGATCGGATTATAGATAACTGAATGTGTATGTATCACTAGTATTATAATATTTATCATTAGTAGCAATCAAATTTACACTTACAATTTTACATATAAGTATTACAATTTACTAATATGCATATACTAAATCTAATAAGAGCCAATAAAGTTAAATCTATAACGATAAATATAAAATGTGGGTCTTGTTGAAATAAATGGCTCATATTATTTTGATTTTAATATTTTTTTAATTATTTTTTATACTTTATCCTCTATTATATCATTTACTTTTCATAAATACTCCAAACATTCCGTCAGTAAACTTTAGTAACGGAATATTCCGTTAACTATTTATTGTTCTTAATTTACTCATTGATTTTCATAAATTAAGAATGTCTTAGATTCGAACCCCATCCCAATTAGGGTTGCATAATCGTTGAGTATATACTATAAAAATGTTACTAGAATATATCAAAAAAATACAATATAAAATTTAACATGAACGTTGGTCAATTAATTAGCCAGACAATAAACATAGCATTCAAAGTTGAGCATCAAAGATTACATATAAGGAACCTTGAAAATCATTTTCTTGCATTTTTTAAACAAATCTAGGTCATTTTTTTCTTTTCTATTTATTTAATTAATTAAAGTTCTTTTGATTATACTTAGAACAAGACTCAATATTTTAATTATGCTTTTGCATTATTGGTAATGATTTAAGTCATTATGATATTAATATTGTCGTCTGTATTTCTATAATGGTACAATTGTAAATTAGATTACAATTTTACATATATTGTACTATTATTTTATTATTGGACAAAATTGTTCTTACATCTTAAAGTTCCTTACCTGTCAAATTGTTCTTACATCTTAAATTTCCATACCTATATATATGAGTAATGTTACCCACCCCTTTTAATCTCTCTCTTGACATAACACTTTTCGTTTGATGATTTAGTCTTTAGTAATAAATTAGTGGGATCCCAAGTCATGATGGCGGGGGGATTTTAGGGGAACAAAGCATATATATATATAGAGAGAGAGAGGATGATCAATTATTTATTTCAAATTAATATTAATTTTTTGTATTAAATATTATAATTTCTATCTTAAGTATCAAAGCATTGGTGCCAGTTTAGATTATGAGCTGGTAGGGCGTTATCCAATATCGTATTGCCAAGAAAGTCACCTCTTAAATAAACTCTGTCTTTTTCACTTAAAATAAAAAAAAAATCATGTAATGTTGAATGAAAAAGTAAAAATTTGTCTGAGACCGTTTTACGGATCTTTGCCTGTGAGACATGTTAATTAAGTTGAAAATGTAATATTTATACTAAAAAAAATATAATACTTATGCTAGAAAATATAGAAATATAGTGGTTGTTACTTAATGGAATGATTTTTGGTGGTAGAAAAGGAAGAAAGGGCAAGCATGAGAGCGTTGAACGAATAACAATAGCATATATATATTTTTAGGTGAAAAAGTGTAGGCGCTGACAACTCAGGACGGTTCCTAGTAGTAGTATGTAACGAGTTAATCAGGAAATTTGTGGCGTATATATCTTCAATTCGCACTTTTCAGCCTATATTGGCCAAGTCACCAACATATATACTTATACTAGAAAGCTGCCTACGTACGAACAAATATTTCAAGTTTCAACAACGTAATCACATGATGTGACCAAGTGCCGACTTCTAGTTTTTGTTTTTTTTTTTTTGAGGATAGGTTTCGGTTTTGTTTTGTATTCCTATACGTAGGAAAGATCCTAGAACGCCATCACGCCCCAAGCGGGAAACCAAAGAAGACGCTTGTTATATTGTATAATTTCCTTGGCAGTTGCCTTTTCTTCCTTATTTTTTCTCCCCCTCTCTCTATATATACCCCAAAAAACGTTGCCATAAAATCACAACAGTTAGTTGTATCGTTGTTTGAATCCCAAATCAAGCTTTAATCATTCCTATCAATCAATACCACCAAAATGTCCAATAATCTTGAAGCATTTTTGCAGAGCATTATTGTAGCTAGTTCAGATCCTGAGCTGGTATCCAATACTGTACTACTCCCACAGTAAGTCAACTCTTAAAGTCTTTGTCTTTTTCATTTAATTCACAGAAAGAAATAAAATAAAATAAGGTGGATTTTCAATCAATAATTGATGTGGGTATTGCTAATCTTTGTTTTTTGGTCAGAACCGAACTCCATCCCTTCTTTCTTGGTTAAGTTTGCAGCATTTCTATTACATTTTCATTAATAAATTCTTGTTTTTTTTTTTTTTTCCTTTACGTATGTGTGTAATAGCAGATTGAAGGATCTTCTAAGGGCAGTAGTCATTGAGACATTTCACCAAGAATTGAAGCCCGGGATTGAGGATTTGTTTCGTACTATTGTAAGTACTTTTTTTTTTTTTTTTTTTTAATTATTAATAATGCTTTGGCCTATAAGCCTATAATCATCTTAGCTTCCCCTTTAAAAGATTGGATTGGTGTAGGTGTAGAAAGACTTCTAATCTGGTGTTACCATCATGCTCCTTTTGGTGCTAAATTATGGGGTTAAGTTTAGCCTAGTGGTAAACTAGCATATATGTAGGATTAACCTCTTTAGTACTATCACTTTTGGTTTTTGTACAAAAAGCTTAATAAAATATATATAAAGTTTGATCTGGCCCAGAAGCCTATATATAATCATCTTCTCCTTTAAAAGATTGGATTGGTGTGTGAAGAAACTAGAAAGGCTTCCAATCTAGTGTTACCAGCCATCACCTTTTGGTGCTAAATTTTGGGGTTCATCCATTTGGCTTGGATTCAAATCTTCGTTCCCCTTTGATGTACTAAAAAAAACTATAAAAAAAACCCTATTCCTGTCAGTATCAAAAGGTCCCTTTTGGGCTTTACTTCTTAGATTTGTTGAGGAAGTAGACATGTTTTTTTTGGGTTTTTGACAAAAATATCCAAAATGGAGAAGAAGAGATCAAAATATGACTCTTTTCAAAGTTGTACAATATAGGGAAAAACTAATTTGGGACTTGAGTTTCTTGTCATAAACACAAGTCACAAACTAGTTTCTTAAAAATTCAAAATGAATTTTTTTTCACTAAAATACGATTCTTGTATAAATTTCTCAATCATCGCCGTTTCTTGTATTTATACTTTAGCCAAAAAAAAAAAAATCATTTTGAATTTTTAAGAAACTCATTTGCGACTTGAGTTTCTAACAAGACACTCAGGTCTCAAATGAGTTTTTCACTATATTGTACAACTTTGAAAAGCATCCTCTTTTGGTATCTTTTTATCCATTTTGGACCATTTCAGTCATTTTCCCTGTTTTTTTAGTCCTTACCTTAAGATTGTATGAATAACTTGATGTTGTGTTTGGACAAACGAACATTAATACATTATGGTCTATCTATCTATCTATCTAAGAAACATCTAACTTCTCTGGGATATGATGTAAGATATGTTCTGTTTGTTCATACAATTGTGACTGTCAGATTCCAAACCTTAGCTTTCTTGAATCTGAATCCTGGTTGATTCAATAATTGCATGCTGTGTCATAATTGTTGTGTCCTAAGTATCTTAGTCCTCATAATATGCCAAAAGCTCTACAGATGGATTATTTTAACTGTCCAATTACATAATTATGGCAATCATTCTTTATACTATGTGTAAATTTACTTCAAATACCTTCTCTTCAACATGTTTTCCTAGGTACAAGAGGTACTTGAAAGCAAGCTAACTGTTGTTCAGAGGTGAGGAATTTAATTATCTACAATCCTTAATCCATTTAGAATGTGGTTTAAGGTTTAAATGGTAAAGCTATATCTCCTCGATCTCAGGAACCTGGAGGATGAGATACCGGCCACTTCAAACCCGAGAACCTTGAAGCTCAAGTTCATAGAAAAGGCGGTCGTTTCTCCAGTTTATACCGGAGTGGAAATCAAAGGAGAAGGTGGTTTTCCTCTTCGGGTGGCTTTGTTTGACGATATCACTGGAAATATTGTGGACTCTGGACCTAATGCCTCTCTAGAAGTGGAAATTGTTGTGCTCAAGTTTGAGTTTGGTGCTGGTGGAAATGATAGTTGGACAGCTCGAGAATTCGTTGACAGCATTGTGAGAGAAAGGGAAACGTTAAGAAATTCTGTCCCTAGGAGATCGAGCTCTCTTCTTACAGAACGTGTTGTTGTGAAACTAGACAAAGGTGTTGGCGATGTGCACAATGTTAAATTCAGACACACTGCAAGTCATATGAAGAACACTCGGTACAGGCTCGGGGCACATGTTACTGATGACCTTTCTCGTGGTGCTACTCGAATTCAAGAAGCAATGACAGAGCCCTTTCTTGTCAAGGATAAACGACACATCCTGCGTAAGTAGAAGCTAAGATTCTTCATTATCTGTCATTTTTGTTTAGTCAAATTGCATCCTCGAACTCTATAAACTTCGTGTGCAGGTAATGTGAAGCACGTTACGCCATCTCTATCTGACGATGTGTGGCGGTTAGTGCACATTGGCAGGCACACATATCGCCGTCTACAAGAGAAAAGAGTTCTCACAGTGGAAGATTTTCTGATTCTACTCCTCAGAGATCCTATGCTTCTTAAAAGAGTATATCTTCTTTACTCTTTAATTTCCTCAACTTCATATATTTTGTCTTTCTATCTTGGGATAAGGTTTTGTTTTGTTTTTTCATGTCCAGACACTTCGTATGAAGCCAAGTGCTTTCGAAGAAACACTGAACAATGCTAAAAGATGCATCAGCAACAAGATATACTGTCATTACGATTCTTATCGAAACAAAGGGGTGGTCTTTAACATTTTTGGTCAAGTGCTTGGGTTAATTCTGCAATCACAATATATACCCGCTGATGAGCTCTCACAAGATGAAAACGTAGGTTAATTTGCGAGTTTTATTTTATGTTCGCTTGGATCAATTCATTATTATTACTATCCCTCACTTGTTGGTTCGATCTCGACTTGGATTTGTCACAGGCTAATGCCCCCCAATTGTTAGCATCTGCCTATGAACATTGGGAGGAGGAGGTCGAGTGTTTCGATGAGCTGACATCACTTGAGCAAAAGTTTCCTAAGCTATCGAGGTCCAAAAGTTTCATCGAAATTATGATTAAAGAGTTGCATCATGAAAATGTAGTGTTTCACATTAACGAAGATGGAGCTGGTTCTCGTGCAAATGATTTCGGTTCTACTACCTGTCCTTGGAACGCAGATGAACTAATGGCGTTGTCGTTTGAATGGCAAGCTAATGAGGCGAGTCGAGCCAGCAATGAACCTCGGGATGGTAGTGTCGCTAATGGAAAAGTGTTGAAGAAGTGGAAGATATTGGTGAACATAGTGAAATGGCTAACACAAAGAAGAGATGAGGCCATAGTGGAAGTTCATGTTCAAAAGAAGCCCAGACACTCTTAATTCAGTTCTGATCTGTAAGTGGATAGGCCATATATAGTTGCATATATGTTTTCTTGTTTATTATATTGTTTCCTTAACACCACACCTAAACAACATGCATACCAAGTACTTAATCTGTGTTTCTTTATTTGAACCTGTTATGGATGTTACCAATACAATATTCAAATCCAATTCCTTATGAATAGAATGTACTTTCTTGGCCAAGGACCTTGTAGTCCAGTGGCATCAAACCCTTCCCGTTATACGGGAGGTGGTGGGTTCAAGCCTCAATGGAGGTGATGCTGACTCTTGTGCTTCAATTGGTTGAGAAAGTAGTTATGAACAGATACTGCATTCTAATAGAGTTAGTAGTATTCTATTATTATTTTTTCTATCCAACCTTTATTATTATCATGACTAAACTGTCATCCCGCACCCTGAACTATACCTGATTGTTCATGCCGCATCATAACCTTTCATAACATATATTTCGATTCACTTGCAGGTTCTTGGTTACAGCCTAACAAGATATTTGAAGGGACAATATCACAATATGAAGAGAATTTTGACTTTTAAGTTCTGAATGGATGAGAAGTGAAAAATGCAGAAGTCTGAGAACTTCTTCTCAGGGTTTCTGCACTTGAAACTTTAATCTTCTACTAGTACTGATTTCTGAATATTTGATTTTTTTTTTCTCTCATCTCATTTCCTTTTCATTCTACTTGGCTCTGGTCTCAAATTTGTTGTAAAGTTTAATTACAATAATTTAATCTAAATTAATTTAATTTATTTGTTAATTTTTTGTTATGTTTTAAGTAATTAGCATTACCGGTTTGAATTTTTATGTATAATTTATAATATTATTTTCTTCAAAATTGAGTAAGCAAAAAAAATGAAAAACTAAAAGAATGGAAAACAATTCAAAATATGAAGTAAATGGGTTGGTGCATTTAGGACACATGTTGTAAATAAATAAATAAATATGGACATTATTCTCTATATCCAAGGCTGGTCTTATCATTTTATAAGCTAAGGTAAGGGTATAAATGAGTCGAGCCGTTCAGTCAAATTCGAGCTCGAGCCAAACTCGAACGACTCGTTTAATAATCGAGCCGAGCGCGAGCTCTAATGTTTTAGGCTCGTGACTCGTCGAGTCGCTCACAAGCTCTATATATATACACATATTTTTTTTATTTTTAATTGAAACATTAATTTAAAATCAAACTAGTTAAATTCGAGCTCAAAATCGAACTTGAACTCAAGTCCGAGCCTGAACTCGAGCTTGAACAATTGAACTGCTCGAGCCGAACTCAAGCAGCTCGAAAATTGCCGAGCTCGAACCGAGCCTTCCTTAACGAGCTCGAGCTCGGCTCGTTTACACCTCTAGGCTAAGGCAAAATAAAAACAAGGGCTATTAATATATGAAGTTAAAAGATTAATTTTGAATTTTTATAAACATGTAATTTTTTTTATTAAAAAAAGATTAGAATAGTATTGGAGTAGTGTCCATTCAACTTTGGACGAAGTGTAATTATATATTTTTAAAGACTCTTTTAACTGATACAAATGGTTGTAACTATTAAGTATATACCACCAGGGACATTGATTGGAAATTTGGACTTGGTGGTAAAGGTCGAATTTTTCATTTCTGCTCTGTGGCGATATGCATGAACCAGCCTCGCCATCTTCAATCTTTAAGCAGAACTGAGGAACCAGAATCTCATGACTCGATAATGACGACAAATTGACCCGCAATACAAAGCCCGATTTCACCAGGTAATCCCTTGGTCCTTATTAAAACCAAAAACCCCTAAAACCCTAGTCTTTTCACTTTGGATCTCATCGAATCCAAATTCCAAGAAAGAGTATTTTTTCAATGCATACATTACATTGTTCGAATCCTTACTTGTTCTTTCGGGGTTTCCGTTTGATGAGTGTTTCTATGCCGGAAACCGTGAGTATTGGATATAATTGGAGAGTACTGAGATAGAGGGTATGCCCCATTTTTCCAAACTATCAATTCATGTACTCTGCAGCTCTTTTGGTCAAAGGATTTTCCACGGCTTTTGTTGTTTTAGCAGTTTTTCAATTGGTGATAGTTTAGTTAATGGGCTTGGAAGCATAGAGTACCATTTGAATGAAAGTTGGAAAAGTCCGAATTTTGATCACAGTTTTGAGGAGAAGCTAAATTCTGATGTGTCAAATGGTTCCATGGGTGTTAATGGATTTCCTAAAGGCCATTCCCATCAAAACTTTCCCACAAGGAAAAATTTTGTTGGCAATTTTAGAAGTGAGGCTCAGATGATTCTTGGAATTCTTCATAGAGGTGATCCCCAGTTTGATGCAAAAGCAGCTTTAGATGGTTTGCATGTTAGGCTTACTGGCCTTCTAGTGAGGGAAGTTCTCTTAGGGATATTGAAAACGGCGAATTATGCGAATAAGAAAAGTTGTTCCCAGATGGGGTACATGTTCTTTGAATGGTCTGGTAAGCAGGAAAACTATATGCACACTGCAAATTCATACCATTTAATGATGAAAATTTTTTCTGAGGCAGGGGAATTCAAGGCCGTGTGGGCACTAGTAGATGAGATGATCGAGAAAGGTTACCCAACAACTGCTCGTACTTTCAACATATTGATATGTACTTGTGGTGATGCGGGATTAGCTAGAAAAGTAGTGCAAAGGTTTATTAAGACGAAGACATTTAACTATAGGCCATTCAAGCATTCATTTAATGCAATTCTACATACTCTTTTGGCTGTAAATAATTACAAGTTGATTGAATGGGTATATCAGCAGATGTTGGTTGAAGGTTATTCCCCAGACGTTTTAACTTATAATGTACTCCTGTGTACGAAGTACAGGCTGGGAAAACTATATCAGTTTCACAGATTACTTGATGAAATGGAAAGAAATGGGTTTTCACCTGATTTTCATACATTCAATCTCCTTCTTCACATTCTTGGAAAAGGGGACAAACCACTAGCAGCTCTTAATCTTTTGAACCACATGAAGGAAGTTGGATGTGATCCTAGCGCTCTCCACTTTACAACTCTGATTGATGGGCTTAGTCGAGCTGGCAACTTGGATGCGTGCAAATACTTTTTCGATGAGATGATAAAGCAAGGCTGCTTTCCTGATGTTGTCTGTTACACCGTGATGATAACAGGCTATGTTGTGGCTGGGAATTTTGATAAAGCCGAAGAGCTTTTTGCTGAGATGATAAGCAAGGGGCAGCTACCAAATGCGTTTACCTACAACTCCATGATCCGCGGGCTTTGCATGACAGGGAAATTCGAGGACGCTTGCCTTATGTTGAAAGAAATGGAGTCGAGGGGATGTAATCCGAATTTTCATGTGTATAGTACTCTAGTGAGTTGCTTGCGGAATGCTGGAAAGCTTTCAGAAGCCCATCAAGTAATAAGACAGATGGTGGATAAGGGGCGCTATATCCATCTTGTATCAAAGATAAAAAGATGTAGAAGACGATGATAAATTTTCTATTTAGTGTTAGGTGATTCAGTTGTAACATTTAGTTGAAGAATTGCAGATCAATCCAGCATATTTGATACATTCATTCACAAGCTGCTATGGGGCAGTGTATGCTCAATGACACAGAATTTTGATCATGCTCTCTAATAATTTCTATAATTTGTTAATTTTTCCTCGATGTGGCAAACCTGATAGATGTGCTAGACAAATATAAAGAAATGCATGCTTCATCTGAGCAGATACATATTAAATTTCGATGTAGTTTGAAGTGTTCATCCTATCTGTATCTGTTTGGCTCTGTTTCTAGTAAAAGTTCTTTGCGTTACATCAATAGTTGCTTGCCCCTTTAGTTGTAAAAGTTTATATCACCGGTTGCTGTTAGCCCTGCTATCTATTCTGTGAATATTGTTCTGTCATTTATTATATCTATATATTCATTAGTGTTCCAATGGAATACATTGCCTTAGAGGTCTTAGCATGATAACCAACTATTTATGGAGTTAAAATCTTCTTGTTTCTGAATTCTTTTGTTTGTTATCACTCAGTTTTGGTCTTTAATGAAGAAGGGATGTTTACTGTGTAGATGTCATATTAGATTAAAGTAAAATTAATGCATTATTTGGAAGTCTTAACTCTTAAGTCCAGAGTTTGTTCACATTCTTGCAAACCAGTAAATGAATAAATGACTGATAGTTCATGATAGCTTGACCATTCATTAACTAGGTTCAAGAAAACCATTTCTCCTGCATTAACATCTCATAGTATGGTCATTTGCCCTTTTTCTTTTTTGGGTGACTAGGGAAACTGCTCTGCAACCACTATTTAAGGGTAAACTACGTGTCTGTTGGCAATAATCGAACTGATAACGTTTTGACACGAGAATCATGTTCCACCTACTCGACCACTCCTTTCAGACCATCATTTATTCATTTTGGAGTTTGATATGGAGGTCTATTAATATTAATACAAATGCATAGTAGTTAATTCAAAGCACAACCTCATAATCCACACATACATCACCTCTAAAACCAGAACACCATATCCCAAGTACAAACACTGCAACATTCTAACACAGACAACAACACACAACTTTCTCAAATCCAAACACTTCTACCCACCCACACACCATGAATGGGCAACTGTTCCTATTAATCTGAAACAACAAGTACAATAATATAGTTAAGGGCACTTGGGCTTGTTGCCATGGGTGGTCATCTCAGAGTAACACTTGCCACACATCTCCCTATTGCCAGAAGTGCCAGGGGGAACACACTTGCACCTGGCACAACAAGTCCCACAAGCCCTCAAGCACACATTTTTCCTGGAGTGAAGGCTGCATCTATGGCTACATAACCCCCCACAGTCCAAGGGAACTGGATTATGTACTGGACCTGGGGCTGCTGCTGGGGCCATTACATTTGTCTCCTGGTGGTGTCCTTGGTTCAGATATCTTGACAGCCTTAGCACTGCACATTTTCAATTCAATGTTAGCCTTTTACAGGGGGGCAAAACAATAAATGTAAAAATAGGGGTTGCAACTTTCACAAGAGAACCGTCAATTGAAAACTGTATGTTCATTGTTACAGCACCGGCAATCCATTAATAAATACTTGTCATGATGGAAGTGTCAAAAGAAAGTTGGATATAAGAGATTTGAATCTTATATTGTGGATCAGGATTCATTATGACTACGAGGATATAAGCACATAATTTGATAGTCATTTTGGACAAAGATTTACAATGCAAGATGGGCACTAGTCGATATAATTTGCCAAGAGATGTAACGTTTTTCTATTCATCATACTCCTGTGAGAAATATGATAAATATCATTCGTTCACGTAAAGAATGAACAAATTGAGATTTAGATTTAGGAAAAAGGAAAAAAGAAAAACTCTTTCAGGTAAGTAAGTAGAAGTTAGAATGCCAATGCAGTTCTTATATCGTGGACCGCGGTCCACAATGCATTGTGGACCGCGGATCCCCAAAACGACGTCGTTTTGATTAATGAAACATACAGATGAATTCGCGTCACTCACTTTCTTTTCATATATACTACAGTTTCTTTTCATATATACTGCAGTTTCTTTTTTATATATACCACTCACTTTCTTTTCAAATATACTGCAGTTTCTTTTCAAATATACTGCAGTTTCTTTTCATATATACTGCACTTTCTTTTCAACATAACTGCAGTTTCCTTTCAACACAACTGCAGTTACTTTTGGATATAACTATAGTTTCATTTCGATAATATACAACTGTAGTTTTATATGAAAAGAAACTGCAGTATATATGAAAAGAAACTGCAGTATATATGAAAAGAAAGTGAGTGGCGCGAATTCATCTGTCTATTTCATTAATCAAAACGACGTCGTTTTGGGACCGCGGTCCACAATGCATTGTGGACCACGGTCCATGATATAATTTGCGATGCCAATGACCTTGTGGTCTAGTGGCACTCGGTTGTACCCCCATGTGGAAGGGGTGGGTTCTGAAAAATGTGATTGCTAAACACCCCTAATATATGTTTAAGCTATAATTGTCAAACATCTCTCATATATGTTGGCAAATTATTGCATGGACCATGGTTCACATAGCTGTGTGGACCAAAAATAAAAGGTACATTATTTTTTGTACTGTAGGTACATTATTTTAGGGTACCTATAGTACAAAAATAATGTACCTTCAGTACAAAAATAATGTACTTTTTATTTTTGGTCCACACAACTATGTGGACCATGGTCCATGCAATAATGATCGATGTATGTTTACGCTAAAATAATGTGATGTTTTTGTACGTTATGTTATAATTGGTCCCATTAATTTTATTTATTTTATCTCCGCTACTAAATTTAATACTTTCACCAACACTAAATTTAGATTGATAGTGATTTGTATGGTGGCAAATCTCTCTCTCACACACTAATGATAAATAGTGATAAAAAGACAAACCCATATCTTCCATGAGTCTTCTATTATCTCTGGTGAAAACCTGAAATATAGTGTACAATTATATTGTGTCAGTATCATTTGTGGTCCAAAAAAACAACAAAATTCACCCGAAAATTTAAAGAATAAACCAAGAAAAGAAAGCAATATTAATTAACCCAAACAAATAACATAAAATAAAATGGAAGAAGAAAACAAGAAAGTGGAATGAAACACACGTGAAATGCCTGGCTGAGACTTGCATGCTCTGTTTCTCTTGCTCCTTCAATTCTGGGATCAGATGAAACCTGCATTGCATTGCATTGAATTAATTTATTCAAATTAAATAATGTCTAGAAAAAAGAGAGTAAATATAAAACATATTCCCACCGCATACAATTATTGCGACCCTAAGGTTGCCAAACAAGGAATTTATTGTGAGTGAGTGTGAATAATGTTTTTGATATTAATGAACATTGAATACAATTTTACTGCATATTGTCTAGCAATGTAATTTGTTTCAAAATATAATGCATTTTAACTAAATTTGGTAACTTTAAAAATCAATGACTACAATTAAGTATGAGTGATAGTCAAGAGAACTAGATCTGTAATTAACTCATTCCCTGATTACGATTAGTTTAATTTTTTTAAACAAAAAAGTTACCTAGTATCAATATAATATTAAAATATAGTAAGATTTGTAGGGACATCTAGTTTAACTCATTTGTTCCGAGCATCCTCAATAGCAATGTTTTTTTTTAATTATTTATTTATTTATTAATTTTTGAGGTGCCAACTAGACGGGAGAGGAGAGAAAGAGAATAAGGAAAAAGAGGGTAAAAAATGCAAGTCTAACGCCCCAAAGAAAAAAAAAAAAAAAAAAAGCAGCGGGATGTGCCAGCCGGTATGTGCATTAAACGCGCCCGGCTGGGCGCTGTAACTGTGCGAAACACACATCCCTGACCTTCTCTACTCCACTTTCTCTCTCCTGCGGGACCCACAAAAAATCACCCTTTTGCAAGAAGACCCCAACTCTTCTTTCTCCTCCCTCTCTCTCTCATTCACATAAGCCATGTTCTCCGCAAAAACTGAACAAAAATCATCTAAAAATCCTATTGGGGATGGTCTTGATGCACAATGAATTTTGTGGATATGTGAATTAACATCTCCAGTTTCATTACTAAATATAGTAATATTTTCACTTATAATCTTTCAAATATTTTAGATTTATAAAATTTAGTCTAAAATGTCTTAAATATTTCTATGAGAGAGTAAGATATGATAAAAGTGATAGTATTTCCATTTTTTTTTACTAAGTTTAATAATTCAAAAAAATTGAAAATAAAAAAATAGTTAAACTAATGGTTAACAAGTAAAAGTAAAAATACTACAATATTTGAATGATAAAAGGTAGAATTTATCATATATATAATATTTAGATCAAAGGCTGATTATGTTTCCTGTATAAACTTGCAAATATGCACTTTTTGAGTTCTCTCTAGATTTTTTAAATATTTTATTTATTTGAATTTTGTTATCCACTTTTAGAGAGAAACTTTAAAAGCGTACAATTGAATTTAAAAAAAGTATAAATGTGAATTACAGAAAATTCAGTGTAAATTTATGCGAACATATAGGAAAGCATAGTTTGTATATGATCTCATTTCTCTATATATAAGTTCAAGTTTCTGTGCGAATAGTATTTTATATGCGATCGTAAGGTCATTCACTATTAGGTATGCACAAATGTACTACAAAATGTTTAAAAATGCACCATTAGGTGTAATGAGATATGGTGATTTTTTACCTGCTGCATTTTATACGTGGTGCATTTCTTAACATTGTGTGGTGCATTTGTGCATATCTAATGGTGAATCTACACCCGCTACACGGAAAACACTCTTTACATTTGAATCAATATCTATGTGTGTCTGTGTATATATATATATATATATATGAATGAGTTGATCATACCTCATAAGCAGCAAGACAGAGAAAGAAGAAGATGAGAGGTAGGAAAATGGTAAGACGCAAGGCCATGAGTAGTATAAGCTGCAGCTTTGATCTGTCTAATGGCTTCTGCAGTGTTGAGGCTTAATTGGTTTCTCCCTTTTTTATAGAGGAATTGAATTCAGATATTTGTAGTAACTTTTTTGGATTCACCAAAATGCCCTAAAGATTTGCATCCTCCCACTCTTCACACATTACAGCTGTTTCTTCTCCAAGTGGTACCCCTCCAAGTTTTTTTCTTCTTATTTTCGTGATTACTTGCCTGTTATAAATATCTCTGAAATTTTATAACTATATAAAAGAAAAATCATGCCTGACGGACGGTCAAAGGTCGCAGCGGGACTACCATAGGAAAGACCACCCCCGCTAGCTAACATAGAAAGATATTCCCGAATAGCATTAGTCTCTATGTAAACCTCTTCCTGACCGAGCCAGGCCGAATCGAGCCACCATATCTTGTTTATAAAGACAAAATCCCTCACCTTGAGGGTTCCCACATCCGGACTTGACTGGATTTCTAAAAAACACCATGTCAATTATTATATTAGTTTTAAAGATTCACATACAAGATAAAAAAAATATTCACTAAATAAAAATAATTGTGAAATTATATAATTAAAATAAATATAAAATTGCATGATTTTATAAGTATTATGAAAATGAATTATAAAAATATATAATTAAGAAAATCATACAGTACCAATCAATACCGTAAGCTTTTTAAAAAAAATTTAATAATTATGTATAAATAAAAAAAAATACTATGTATATAAAATCGTAAATAATTTGTAAGTGTAAAAGAAAATAAAGATAATAATGTAAAAGTTATATTTAAATATGTTATTTAAATGTGTTAAGATCTTATAACGGTAAAAAAAGGGAAATAAAATGGACATTTTTGTAATAATTTCTTTTGTCACGAGAAAAATTTGCCGTTAGTATCCAAAAATATGCACTGGATAAACTCTACTCTTATGTAATAACTCGCAAATTACACGGAAAAAGTAAATTGCTCTAGGAAAATCGTGTGTGAGTTATTATTATTTTTTCAAACATAGTCAATGTGAACAAAATACCTCCTCTTTTTTTTTTTTTTTGGAGAAGATCATTGAATTAAAATGCATGGTTGAGTTTTCTTACATTACAAAAATTATTAATTATTATTTGTATGTGTGTGTATATGTATTTATATATTTCGTCCTTAAAATAGGTTATTTAATACGACATTGATATTTAATGAAATGTGGACATTATTGGACACTTATGATATATATGGACTTCTAAGTTCTAACCAGTAAAAGGGCGTTCATTCTGTGCTTATGCTTCACACTATCACTCAAAAAGATAAAAGGCTTAAACTTGTCATTAATATTTGTTGATTTTTGAATTAGTAATATTGTATTTATTTGGATCTAAAAAGAACATATGAGGATCCAATACGAGTTGGATTTTTATAAGTATTACACTTTTCATGAAAGTAGTTATGAACAAATTCTATATTATAACATAGTCAGTAGTACATTGATTATATATTCAATTATACTATATAATGACACTTTATTTCTTATAAAGTACTACATTTATGCTATAAAGTATTTTATATAAAATTTAAAATATTAAAGATATCTGCAATTCCGTTATGTTATTATTTTATTCCTTGTAAAATGTGTATTACATTTATGATGATATAAAGTATTATATATAAGGCTAAAGTATTGGTTATATCTGATCTGCAATTAATTCTGTTATGTTATTACTTTATTTCCTGCAATGGTCAATTATAGTTTTGATATAAAGTACTACATTTATATTATATTTTATATATATATATATATATATATATATATATATATATATATATATATATATAATATTATATATAATGTTTCAAATATTGATTATATATGCAATTATGCTATGTTATTACTTTATTTCTTGCAAATTGTCTATTAGAGTTTTAATATAAAATATTACATTCATGATATAAAATATTATATATAAGTCTTAAAATATTGATTATATTTTGTCTGAGAACTGAAATGATTTCACAAGAGACGAATTCATCCTTTATAAGTTTTAAGGTAATTATATTCCAAGAAGAACTGACTTCATTTTATTGATCCATCGGTGCGGAGAAAATCTCATCAAATGCATAGAACAATTATTGATTTATAAACTAGTCTTAGTCTCTACTCTCTAGTCCCCACAACCAATCAACGTACCAGAAATTATGTGCTGATGCGGTGGGAAACTAAGAAACATTATCAAGTGGCAAATTATTGTGTGGACCATTATAGATCATAACAAAAAGTACATTTTTAATATATTAAAAGTATATTATTCGTGTACTGAAGGTACATTATACAAAATAATATATTTTTCTGAATACAATGTACATTTTTAAATTTTAATATACTAAAAGTATATTATTTATGTACTGAAATATAATTATTTTGTATTTTTCTGAATACAATGTACATTTTTAAATTTTAATATACTAAAAGTATATTATTTATGTACTGAAATATAATTTATTTGATAGTTTGATTCACACAACTATATAGACACACAATAATGATTGTTATCGAGTTGGCAAAAGGGTGTTCAATACTGACCTGGGCCCATAATGGGCCTGAATTTTGGACCCTATTTTTATCTATTTCAATTATTTCAAACGAATCGCGACAAACCAATAGGTGAAAGCCCATTAACTTGGTTTGAACTTTGAACATTGAGAGAGGAGATTTATCCTTTGGCAAATTATTGTATGGACTATGGTCCACATGATTGTGTAGACTATTGCTATGTGGACTATGAACTATAAATGAAATAAATATTTTTAATATATTAAAAATATATTATTTGTATACTGAATGTAGATTATTTGATATATAAAAAATCATGTACTTTCAAATAACGTACATTATGTATACAAATAATGTACTTTTAGTATATTAAAAATGTATTTTTTATTTATGGTTTACACAAATATGTGGACCATAGTCTATAGAATAATGATTGTTATTCTTTTATCCCAAAAGCTGAGAAACTAAGGACAACTACGACTATGTTTGGCAAACCTAGCTGAAAAGGTAGCTGAAAGATGAAAAGTAGCTGAAAACTGAAAAGCTATAAGCTCGAAGCTGAAATCGGAATAGCGGTTAAGCTAGTTGTTATGTTTAAAAGTGTTTGGTAAAATTAACTTTTTGATAAGCTGATAAATGTAAAAAGACTAAAAAGGACATCTTCATACATTTAAATAGTTTAAATTTAAATAGGTTTGTTTATATATTTAAAAATAAAATAGTGAAATCAATATATTTTAATAAGATATAAGATAAGAGCATATATTTGAAAACATATAAAGTAAAACAAAATGTTTATAATTCATAAAATTAATTCATACAAAAATCAATGTTCAAACAAAAATGTCAAATTGAAATTACAACTAAACATATTGAAGAAAAAAAGTCAAAAAGGCTTAGTCAAAAAGGTTTTAATTGGAAATGGTAAATGATGTCATTTATTTAAAATAATAAGGTTAAAGATGGAAAAAAAGTTAGGAAGCTACTAGCTTATTCTGAAACGCTACCTAGGATAGCGTTCAAAAATAAGCTCTTATTTTAAGCTACTAGCTTATTTTAGGAACATTACCAAACAGAGCTTATAGCTTATTAGTAGCTTAAAATAAGCTATAAGCTCCTAAATAAGCTCTGCCAACTCTACATTTGGGGTTTTTTGAGAATTTTCTTTCAGATTTAAAAACTTAAATTTTTGTTAATGGGAAGCATGATTTTTCACATGCAAATGCAAATTCTTTGTGGGTTTCAAAAATAAAAATTTTCGTGCGCAAAATACGCGATTGGTGCACATATGAGATATGTTCATGTATACTTTTCTTTTTTTAAAAAAAATTGTTGTCAATTTTTTTTTTCCTCTTCCATCTTCTTTCTCTTTCTGAGGTGTACCTGCAAAAACAGAGAAAAAAATAAAATAAAAACAAAACAAAACAAATGAGGTTGCTATAAGGTTTGTACTCTGTAATAGGTACAACCTTGTTATTTCTCATACTATCACCTTTTTAAATTTATTTATTTTGGTTGAAGGAACCTGTTGTCACTATTTCATGATGTGTATGAATTAACTTATCAACTTTTATGGGAGGTCATGAGATCAAGTCTCAGCGGATGCGATATTGACTCTTGTGCACAAACAAATAAGTTTAGATGAAAGTTGAACTTGTAAACTTGGAGTAAGGGTCCGTTTGGAAAGCCAAAGAAATGGCTTATGAAACTCTTGTGCACAAACAAATAAGTTTAGATGAAAGTTGAACTTATAAATTTGGAGTAAGGGTCCGTTTGGAAAGCAAAAGAAATGGCTTATGGAAAATATTTTCTGAAAAATGAGTCATTTTTTCAGAAAGCATTTTCTTTTCCGTATTTGGTTGCATTATGAAAAAACTATCTTGATTTATTTGGCTCATTTTCTGAAAAATGAGCATAATTATTTTTAATTGTAAATATTTAAAATATACCAATAATGTTGGTGGGTGGGGTGGAGTGGGGTGGTAGTGGTGCTGGTGGGGTGGTGGTGGTGGTGACGGGTGGGGTGGTGGTGGTGGTGAAGGGTGGGGGTAGTGGTGGTGGTGGATGGTGGGGTGGTGGTAGTTGTGGTGCGGGGTGGGGGTTGTAGTGGTGGTGGGTGGGTAGTCGTAGTGGTGGTGGCGGCAGCGGCGGCAGTGACGAGTGATTGACTACTCCATTGCTGCAAGCTGAAAATAATTTTTCTTTCTAAAAAAAAAAAGAAAAAAGAAAAATCATTTTGCATAAAATTATCCCTATTTTTATTGACAACATTCTTATTTTTCATTGACGTTCATTTTCTCCTATAACCAAATATCGAAAATTCGAAAAATAATTTCCACCGCACCCTATGTTGCCTTTAGAGCATCAATATCAGTGGATATTGAATGCATATTGGAACAGTGCAGTGCCAAGTGGAGGAGAGAAGGGCTAAGAGAGAGAAGAAGAAGACTCTTCTGCAAAGACCCAGATCATAGCACAGTAATTATGCAGGGAAAAAGGAAAGCTTGTTGCGCCTGACGCCTGAGGCGCGCCTGACCTTTATCTGTTTTATTTTTTTTTTTATAAAATAAAATTTGTTTTTTTATTTTGTTTTCATCCCCTCACTTTCTCTTTCCTAATCACACTTACAAAAACTCCTCAATTACCGTGAAAAAACTCTCATTGATAAGGATGCTCTTATGCTTTACTAACATCGCCATTTTTATTTTCTTATTTTAATAAAACTAGTCATGTCATGAAAATTTAATTCCGCGTTAAAGGCTGTACTATTTCTCTTTCCAATCAGAGTAGGAATGAATCCAGCTGTCCTGAATTGGTAAGTGGAAACCAGCTCAAACATGGCTTCGTACAAAAAGCTCAAATTCAATTCATGCATGTACAAAATATACAATGTTGGCTTGTACAAAATCCATTGAAAAGTTTAAAGAGTCGTTGTCTTGTTATGTCAAATCAGCAACGCGATACACACAGATATTTACAATTTTTCATATTTGTGAATTAACTAATTTAGCAAATACTCCATCCGTCCCGAATTTGATGTCTTATTTACTTTTTACACGCTTTTTAAGAAATTAAAGTAAATGTGATGTGCTTTCAAAATATGCCCCTAACTTTTTCAATTTTAAAAATTAAAGCAATAAAAAAAACAAAAGCCATAAAGGTAAATTGGGAAAAGTAGAATGATGGTAGTGTTCAATTTTGGAAAGATGACAACATTTTGGGACAAACTAAAAAGGAAAGTAAGACAGGTAAATTGGGAAAAGTAGAATGATGGTAGTGTTCAATTTTGGAAAGATGACAACATTTTGGGACAAACTAAAAAGGAAAGTAAGACAGGTAAAATGGGACAGAGGGAGTACTAATTTTAGCCCCACAAATATTAACAAAATGACAATTTTGATTCTCATTTTTAATTGCTATCAACTTTTATTTTTTGTTTTTGAGTACTACGGACTCTGTTACAATGTAGTATCTGTTTATAGCTATTTTCTTAACCTAATGAAGCACAAAGAGCCGGGTGTCACTAGACCACAAAGTCTTTGGCAATCCCTATCAACTATCATCCACATTTTCATACGTGGTTATTGTTTTAATGCCAAAATTAATCACGGTGGTCACCCCTTTGTTTAAAACATGCTGAAATTTAAAATTTTAAAAGTATTTGTCTTTTTCAACTTAAGATCTCAATTTGAGCATAAATAAAGAGATACAAATTGAGATCAATTTTAGAAAATCTCTTTATTTATACTCAAATTGGAAGGGATAAAAATACCCTTTGGGCATGTCTTACAGGTAACCGGTGTGATAAATGACACTAAAATAATAGTCATGGACGAAAATTGATACTAAAACAATAGTTGTGAATGAAAATTGATAAGAGTTAAACATGTGAACCGAAACTGTTATTTTGTTAATGCCCGTGAAACCAAAATTGAGATTTGCTCTACTAAGAATTAGCACTCATCAAATTGTCAAATATGGAGTAATATTGTAATATTCGGAGAGCTTCTCAAGTTCTCAATGGTATAAACTTTCTATCCTCTCCCTAACATCACATTGTTTTTTGTTAGCATACCTGTGAGAATAGGATTGATTATATCTGCACTTCAAAAATCTTTTTTTTTTTTTTCCTGAACTGAATGAAACAACCTGTGAGGCTAAAATACATATCATCACATTTTCTGGAATCAAGAAACTGTGAATTATCTTCACCTCAAAAGAATCGGTATATATATATATATATATATACAGGCCAGTTTTCATATCAACAACCACAGACCACAGTACCCGGCCATACTGCACGATCGTCTTCTACAGGTTGTTGAATCAACACCGCAATCTTCGTCGGTCAAGCATCTATGGTCAGCACGCGTGTCGGGGATGTGGCAAGCGCTCTCGAGGTGCTCATACTCCTGTTCATGGCTAAGCGTGGTAGCTGGACAAATCCGCTGTGACATTGCACTAGCCCGCCGCTTTCTGTGTTCTTCGTGCTGCAAAAGGGTAGTCGTTACGTCGAGCAGAAATGCAGCAATGGTAGATCAAGTTTGTTTATTTTGTTGGGATTAGTAAAACCGCACCTTGAATGAAGTCCAATTGCTCGGTAAATAGGCCTCGGAAAGCCTATCGTGCCAAGTGCTTAAAACCGGGAGAGGATGGCCCTCGGTCGTGAAGATGTAATTTCGATTGACCAAGAATGAATCATCAAAGAGAAGATACAAATACTTGCACCTGCAGAGATCAAAGAGGAGTTGGATAGCATTCGGGGTGCGATTTTCTATTGTGCGAAAACTGAAAAGAATTTTGCAGTTCATACATGGAGAATGATTGAAGAACAGCAGATATGAAGGAGTTAAGCAAATTTTTGCATATTATATGATGAAGAAGAAATCTTACGTTTCAGCAAGGAAGAAACTGTGCTGATGATCTTCTAATTCCATGGTTGTCACATCTCTAACGCTCGCAAATCCACCTTGAACTCTAGTATATTGGTTTAGAGAATTAACGATTAATTCGCCCACTTCCATATACCATGGATCTGGTAACAAAGGGAAAATGTAGGTTGATCAGAACAGTTATTATTATTTTTAAAGGAAGCTGAGCAGTGCACGAAAATTGCTCCTTGAAACAAACAACAATATAGCAGAATGCTTATATTTCAACAAAAGCAGTCATAATAGATAAGGGTTTATATTACAAAGGAATAAGGGCCAAATAAGCCATCGAACTACACAAGAAACTTCAATTAGCCCATCCAACTCAAAAAAAGTGCAACATGCAAATGAGCCTATACAATTGCTGGTACTCTTTTAAGGTATTAAAATTAAAGCATGTAGGAAATAACCTTCAAAATGAATGTGTTGGGAAATCATAACGGGAAACTATTTAAAAGGAGCTGGTGCACACCTTTGGTTGCTTGGTATAGGTAAAATGTAGATTCCGCGAATTCAGGACGTAGAGGATAGTACTTCTCCGTGGGATGCAACATCTGATGGTCCAGTAGATACCTATACAAATAAAGACACACGCATTTGTTAAAAGTCCACATTAAAAATAAGAGAGAAACATATTGGCTTATAAGGCAATGGGTTAGACCAGCTAATTGATTGGATTCTCATTTAGTCTTTTAGTATGGTTTGGCCCACGTGCATTATAGCCCAGTTGAGTGACTTTTGTCCAGTCTTAGATTTATTAAGAGTATTCATCTTATACTCGCCAACACCAAAGGAATGACATTAATGATGGCAACCACAAGAACTATTGATTTCATTACCGGTCTAATATGCAGAGTAAACATCACAAGGATATAAAGAAAAACATTTAATCATGTAAGGGGGAAAAAAAAAGAGGTATAAAGTACCTCTCAGGTAGTACTCCGAATTTTCTCCATACATGGAAAAACTCTCGATGTGATGAATTAGCTGCATCAACATCACCAACTAGAACCTGACTTATAGCAATTATCATACTGTTTCCATTGATAACCACTGTCACATTCAAATGTTAAAACTTCTCCCTGTCTATGGTTTCTTACCTGCACGCCAGGCCAAAATGCTTGAAGACTTGTAAGTTGCCAATAAGTAGCTTTTCCTGTTCTCATGTCCGCATCATGATACCTACATAACAGTCGTGATTTGTGTTATTTAAAAGTTTAATGGTCGTCCGATGACTTCAATGAAAATTTTAGGACCAATCCAAATTCCTAAAAGTCACATTGCAGCAATACAAAAAATAGAAAACCATTAATATTAAAGGGAAAATGAAACCAGCTTGGTTGGTGTGAGTGACTGTGCACTCTCTTCCCTAAAGAGAGGTTGAGAGTTCAAAATCCCCTCTCATATGGAAAAACAAATATGGCCTGCCTGGCCAACACTTTGTCCCTTAATTGGGCCAGCCCAATGCGAACAAGGATTAGTTGAGTATGGTACAAGCTTAATGATGCCTCCTATAATTAGGGCCTACTCAGGACACCTCGTGGTCTAACCAAAAATAAATGGGAAAATGAAAGAAATATACTGGGCCTAAGCAATGGGCAAGCTATCGTGCAAAATGATGATGAAAGAATGACAAGATATCAAGAAAAGTTAATCAAAAACATTTCATTTCAGTATAGCAGGAACAGCACCATGGCCCATGTCTGAAATATTTCTGCACAGCAAGGTAAGCAGACTGAAACATCTTCCAAAATTCATCTCTCCCAAAGAGAATGTACGCTTTGACAAGATACTCGTAGAAGGAGTCAACACCTAAAAAGTAAAGATGATGCATAATACTTCAGAAACTTCATGTGCTAGAAGTTACCAAAAGAAAAAAAAAATATTATCAATCAGGGCAAATCACAAATAATGACCATAGGTATAGGAGAAAAAGACTACCAGCCCCAATTCCCGTTGAAAATTCTATCCACTCTCCAGTTGCTACATCCAATGTAGTGCCGAGAAGGTTGAGAGAACTCCGCATGCTCCACAGCTTACGTAGGGCACGCAAAGCAGCTATTTCAAAAATTGGATCCCCAGTTAAACGAGATAATGCTCCCATTTCAAGAATCAGTGAGCCTGAATTTCAATGGGAAGGAAATCAGCAACAATCATAAGACAAAGTTCATTTAGGTTTGTGGGAATTTATTTGAGAACACATGTCAAAATTTGTTTCTTGTACTCTACGGATAGAGGAATACATAGAGTTGAACATAGTAAAATAAGAAATTGAAAGATTTCGTTGAAATTGTTCATTTGGAAATTTAGTAGAAGTGAAATACTGAAATGTAAATCATTCTCACCACACCCAGATGTGCTCGTTTCAGTTGTCTCGTTCGGCATCACCCCATGCTGTTGACAATTTCCATTGAGACATGTCAATAAATCCATCTTTCAAACAAAATAATTGCAGCATAATTATACAACAATTATTGACAAAAAATGTCACTCAGTGAGAACTGTTCCCGAATCATGCACAGCCTGAGAAATTAAAATGCATACAATGTTACGTTTATTATCAAACTGGTTTTTATGGTTTGAATCTATGGCATAGAGGTTAACCGATGAACAGTTTACCACTACACCCAAGCCACCAACCTTCACTACTTGTTAATGTCAACTAAACCTTAATACTCGTAATTAGGAAAATATATAATGACCAACACCCAAACTCCCACAGTGATGAAGCACTTCTCACTATTAGCTGCCGGCAGACAGTTTTTTTTTTTTCTTTAGACATTTATGTTACATATAGAATTCAGCTCATAGTGGGAGAAACAAATAAAATGGAAACATACAAGCAAATATATTAAGTATTTTACACAGGTCAATTATTCAAGTAAAAAGTATGGAGCATAATTTCTACAGAGTATTTGATATTTTGGATAGTAAAGATACACCAGAGCGTCCAAATGAGAAAACCCTTGGTTGAGTGCCTAAAGTCTTGAACATGTCAACTTCATCCTCAATTCAAATTCTTGTTTTAGAATGTTTATAATTTCACTAATAACGTCAAGTGAGTTGACACAGGTGGAAAAGTGGAATGTTAAGAAAAGACATTTTGGTAGGGCATTCTTTCTCGAAATAGGAAAAGAATAGAGAAGGAAAAGCAATTTGCTGTCTAGATAAATTCTATATTTCACATTTCAATCTATACCCTATTGCCAATGGCTAGAGATGTATACACATAAGAAATTCCGACTCTAACTAAGAAGCTTACTAGTAGTCTAAGAAACTAAATCTAGCAAAAAGGAATCGCGTGTGCACGCACACACACAAATGAATTGAATTACTCTAGGAATGTGAAGTATTAGGATACAAGATCTAAAAGAGAAGAATCAAAACTATCCCTATCATTGTAGGAAAAATAATATAGATTCCTTCATGGTGTTCATTTCTCCCAATTTATGTGAATGAGCTGGTGAAAACCTTGGGGTCAAATCCCCAGTATCAAACTCCCCCACTTCTAAAGAACTCATCCTTGAGTTCGAGGAATCATCTTTGTCATATGGCCTCCGTAATTGCTATCACAACATTGGAGTATAAGTAGAACTATGTATTAGAGTATTAAAATTAGACTATTAGTCCTATTGTGTTAGAGTATTAGAATATGATAGACAGTCTTATTCAAATACTCAATGCATAATTTAGTTCATACTTTAAGACAACAAATTTAAATTTCCCAAAATCTAGTGGTTTGTGTTTTACTTGATAAAAGGCATTAACCAAGTAGTTCTAGTGAGCCATGCATATTGCTTCAAAGCCAATAATATCTACTTTCTCAAACATGTGCAATTCCACATCAAATTCACCATTCAACTTCCCTTCACCATTTAGGCTTGTATGATTGACTTCTTGAGCATCACCAATTTACACATGAAGCTCTATCTTGCTATTTCCGAAATCATGTTAATGAGTATCCACAACTTCTTCCTTTAAAAATACTTATCATATCAATGAAACTCACCTTCATGTCTTCATCAACATTCAATTTTCTTCATAAATTGAAACCAAATCTCAACTAACAACTTCAATACCATTGCTTTAAAGTTTAGCAAAAATGTCACAAATCTATAGGTAAAACAAATCTGTGCATGTTGTATACTTGCATGGGAGATAAGGAAACTTGACGGTCCGTAGTTTTATCTCGGTTGAGCCAGATTGACAATTTTGAATTTCATTCAGTATGTGATTGGCCTCCTTATGCAGAGGAGTAAACCTTTCTGTTGCCACTCTTTTCCCACTTTCCTTGCCATAGTCTTCTTCCTTTTAGTTCTCATTATCTAGCAATCACCATTAACACATATCATAAATCTCATGATTGTCAATAACTCAGTTTTGGCAGTTAGAGCATAAATTGCTCATGTGGTGTAAGTGTAATGTTCAATCTCTGAAAAACTTGTACATATCATCCCTTCATTGTGATGGGCATCACGATCAAAATGCCAAGGCTTATTAAATACAAGATGGTACGATTCCATGCCCACAATGTGATAGATTAATTTATCTTTATAGTATTTTCCAATTGACAAAAGAGCTTGACACCTCTCCACTATCATGATTCCTTCGTCTTCCTTAGTCTACTCAATTTTGTAATGATTTGGATCTCTCTCCCATGCAATCCCAATAAGTTGACAAAGTTGCAGGAATGAATGCTCTCACAACTCCCTCCATCAATTCTAAAATTGCAAATACGCTTTGACATTGTACACCTTATCTGGAAGAGGTTGTGCCTTCCCAAGCTATCATCCATTTTGGAATTAGGAACTTTCAGACCAATAGGCTTGCATGCTTATATTCTCCATGTATGCTGATCTCATAGAATAGGTTGGTTGTGGGAAATTCCTTGACTCTCTCTTGTCTTCGAAATTGAATGCCCCTAACTTTGTCAACAGGACCACTACCTGACTACCATAACATTGTTCACCAAGTGATTCAAGAGAAGCTTGGCTCTAATGCCACCTAACAAGGTGGGAACATGAAAGGTATGAGCCTTCCAAAGTGAATAAATTTACAACATAACTAGGGCGGTAGAGCCTAATGTTTGACAAAAACAGGCAAAGAATAGATTTTAAAAAAAAAAAAAAAATAAAAAATAAAAAATCCCTTCCCTAGAGAAATTCTACATTTCGGATTTCAATCAATAGCCTACGGGTACATTTATAGGCATAAGATTTTCTTAATCTAAATAGGAAGTTACCAGTCCAAGAAACTAGAACTAGGAAGAATCACAAATAACCTAGGAACCAAACTGCTCTATGA
>CP025645.1:15431720-15467460 GCA_003576665.1 Ipomoea trifida
TTTGTTATCGCTGACAGTGCAATTTACAACACCTGTATGGCCATGGAAGAACCAAGAACCGCAGCGGTGGTGCGCAGTGGTGGCCGGTGAAGCTTTCCGGCAGTGGTGGTTGGTGGCTGCCAGCAACTGTGGTTGTGGTTGGTGGGGTGTTGATGCTGGAGTGTTGAAAATGAGAATGATTGGGCAGTAGGTTAATGGTGAGGCTGCTGGGATGGAAGCTGACAAATAATTAGTTCGTAGGTTTTTGTTTTGAGTGCCAAGGTGTGAGAGTTGGAGGCAGTCCAGGGGTGTTGCAGTTATGGGCAGCACAGGTGCCAGGGGTGGTGTGGACCTGGCATATGTCGCGGCTATTGTGGAAGGCCGACGACTGAAGAATGGTTCAGGAGGAACCAGTTTATGTGCACGCAACAAGAAAACAGGAAAACACTGGTGGGTAGGCAGCGGTTATAAGGGTTTGTGGAGTGAAAGGCTGGTGCGCTGCGGTGTTGAGCAGCGGTGATAAGGGTGTGGGGTGTGAGAGGCAGGTGCGCTGCGGTTGTGGTGTTTGGCCTGGTTTGAAGTTTTGTGGAAGCTTTGTTGGTGCGGACAGGTGCATTGTGGACTGACTTGGCGCAACGTCGTTCGAAGGTTCAAGACTTATAGTTCTAGGTTTGGAGTCTTATGGTTCATGTGACACATATGTAACAAGTTGGGCATGTTAAAATCTATGCTCCAACTTGAGGGGGGGTGTTAGAGATATAAGGGTTTAGTTGAGATATTTACTCTAAGCCCTAGGTTTTAGTGTTAGTAACCTGTGGCTAGGGTTAGTTCTAAACTAGTATATATATCTCTACTCTCCTGTACATTAACACACAGAACAATATACGAATATACTTTTAGTTGTGCTATTCTATTATTTAACAATCCTCAATTCAAATTCTTGTTTTAGAATGTTTATAATTTCACTAATAACGTCAAGTGAGTTGACACAGGTGGAAAAGTGGAATGTTAAGAAAAGACATTTTGGTAGGGCATTCTTTCTCAAAAGAGGAAAAGAATAGAGAAGGAAAAGTAATTTGCTGTCTAGATCAATTCTATATTTCACATTTCAATCTATACCCTATTGCCAATGGCTAGAGATGTATTAGAGTATTAAAATTAGACTATTAGCCCTAGAGTAAATACCCAAAATGGTCCCTCAACTATAGTGAAATTCACAAATTAGTCCTCAACTTTTGATTGAATCCAATTAAGTCCTCAACTATTCAATTGTTACCTAATTTGGTCCTCCGTCAACTCCTCCGTCTAAAGCATGTTAACTCTAAGGTCATATGTGTAATTTCACCCTCTCAACCTCAAAAATCACCCACCATCTCACTGCTCTCCAACTCTACGTTTGCGACATCCCCAGCATCATCCATCTCTCCCCTGACCTCCACCTCCGCCACTCCTCTTATCTTCTTCACCACTGCCTCCGTCCTCTCCTACCTCACCTCCCAGCCTCCTACTGCACCAAGAACCTCAATATGACCCCTGATATACTGGCACCATCTGCATGCGCCGTTCACCTCCCAGGATCGCACAGTTTCACCATCAAGCTCCAACACTCTGTCGCCATCTCTCTCTCTGTAATCAAATAAATTTTTTTTTTCTCGTAGCTTTTTTCTACAGTAGAGCTAGTTCTCGAAGTCTCCAGCTCTTGCTCATAGTCAAGGGCTATGTAAGCGAGCTATTCTTTCATGTCTCTCACAATTTCCCGCTCAGGTGTGGTGGTGAAAGAGTAGCCACGCTACGTGGGGATTTTCATCAAATGATCGGTCAAGTCCTGGCCAGCCAAATCAAGACGAAGGATGGCATGGGGAAGGGCATAACCCTCGTAGATGGGGACAGTGTGACTGACACCATCACCAGAATCCAAAACAATACTAGTAGTACAGCCACTAGCATACAGGGAAAGAACAGCTTGAATGGCAACATACATAGCCGGGGCGTTGAACGTCTCAAACATAATTTGGGTCATCTTTTCCCGATTAGCCTTAGGGTTAAGAGGTGCTTCAGTCAAGAGTACCGGGTGCTCCTCGGGGGCCACACGAAGCTCATTATAAAACATGTGATGCCATATCTTCTCCATATCATCCAGTTGTTAACAATTTCGTGCTCAATTGGGTATTTCAGGGTTAAAATTCCCCGCTTCGACTGAGCTTCATCTCCCACATACGCATCCTTTTGACCCATACCCACCATCACACCCGTGCTAGGGAACACAGCCCTCGGAGCATCATCTCCAGCAAACCCAGCCTTGACCATTCCTGTCCCATTGTCACAAACAAGTGGTTGAATATCATCTGCCTCGGCCATCTTATGCTACTTCCTCTCTAGAAGTCGGAATCAGAGAGAGAGAGAGAGAGAGAGAAAGACAGACAACGGCGCGAAGGAATCGGAGCTCTGTTCTTCTTTCTTCTTGCTTCTAATTTTGGTGTTTTTTCTTCTTTTTTTTCGTAATAATTTACTTTTTAAGCTTTGGTCATGAAATTACATATATATCCTCAGATATCACGGTCAACAAACAGTCAAATAGACGGAGGACTTAATTGGGTAAAAATTGAATAGTTGAGGACTTAATTGGATTCAATCAAAAGTTGAGGACTGATTTGTGAATTTCGCTATAGTCAAGGGACTATTTTGGGTATTTACTCTTAGTCCTATTGTGTTAGAGTATTAGAATATGATAGACAGTCTTATTCAAATACTCAATGCATAATTTAGTTCATACTTTAAGACAACAAATTTAAATTTCCCAAAATCTAGTGGTTTGTGTTTTACTTGATAAAAGGCATTAACCAAGTAGTTCTGGTGAGCCATGCATATTGCTTCAAAACCAACAACATCTACTTTCTCAAACATGTGCTATTCCATATCAAATTCACCATTCAACTTCCCTTCACCATTTAGGCTTGTATGATTGACTTCTTGAGCAACACCAATTTACACATGAAGCTCTATCTTGCTATTTCCGAAATCATGTTAAATGAGTATCCACAACTTCTTCCTTTAAAAGTACTTATCATATCAATGAAACTCACCTTCATGTCTTCATCAACATTCAATTTTAACTTCACAAATTGAAACCAAATCTCAACTAACAACTTCAATACCATTGCTTTAAAGTTTAGCAAAAATGTCACAAATCTATAGGTAAAACAAATCTGTTGCATGTTGTATATCTTGCATGGGAGATAAGAAAACTTGACGGTCCCTTAGTTTTACCTCGGTTGAGCCAGATTGACAATTTTGAATTTCATTCAGTATGTGATTGGCCTCCTTATGCAGAGGAGTAAACCCTTCTTCTTCTTTTTTTTTTTTGGTAAATTCACCGGGTCTTTCTCTCTCTGTCCGTTTAACGGTCCGTGTCCACCGGTGCTCGCTCTGAAATCTCTGAAAAACTTGTACATATCATCCCTTCCATTGTGATGGGCATCATGATCAAAAGCCAAGGCTTATTAAATACAAGATGGTACGATTCCATGCCCACAATGTGATATATTAATTTATTTTTATAGTATTTTCCAATTGACAAAGGAGCTTGACACCTCTCCACTATCATGATTCCTTCTTCTTCCTTAGTCTACTCAATTTTGTAATGATTTGGATCTCTCTCCCATGCAATCCCAATAAGTTGACAAGGTTGCATGAATGAATGCTCTCACAACGCCCTCCATCAATTCTAAAATTGCAAATGCGCTTTGACATAGTACACCTTATCTGGAAGAGGTTGTGTCTTCGCAAGCTATCATCCATTTTGGGAATTAGGAACTTTCAGACCAATAGGCTTGCATGCTTATATTCTCCATGTATGCTGATCTCATAGAATAGGTTGGTTGTGGGAAATTCCTTGACTCTCTCCTTGTCTTCAAAATTGAATGCCCCTAACTTTGTCAACAGGACCACTACCATAACATTATTCACCCACTGATTCAAGAGAAGCTTGGCTCTAATGCCACCTAACAAGGTGGGAACATGAAAGGTATGCGCCTTTCAAAGTGAATAATTTACAACGTAACTAGGGTGGTAGAGCCTAATGTTTGACAAAAACAGGCAAAGAATAGATTTTATTAAAAAAAAAATCCCTTCCTAGAGCAATCCTACATTTGGGATTTCAATCAATATCCTATTGCTTATGGCTATAGCCTACGGGTACATTTATAGGCATAAGATTTTCTTAATCTAAATAGGAAGTTAACCAGTCCAAGAAACTAAAACTAGGAAGAATCACAAATAACCTAGGAACCAAACTGCTCTATGAAAGTAAAGTATTAGGATACTACTCCATTACTAAACCTAAAAGGAAAGAACCAACACTTTCCCTTATCCTTGTAGGAAATTAGTATAGATTCCTTCTATGATCTTGATTTTTTCCGAATTGCTGAATTTTGATTAACAATTGAAAACCTAGGGGTTGGAGCCCATGAATCAAATGTTTGATGCTGATGCAATTTCATGCCATGTGGTCCAATGTTTAAGGATTAAAAGGGCATTTCTTCTAAAAAACGATGTAGCACAATTCTGCATGTCATTCTCATGTTATCTTAAGCTCTAAAAGGTGCTATTGGATGGTAAATAGGTTACCTTTAAGTTGATCCAAGCATATGGCAGTCCGGTTGGTGTATCAAAAGCAGGTAGAAAACGTCTCCCCAAATCCTCAGCCAGATCAAGAAGTTGATTCTTATAAGTTCCTTGAACCAACCTGTTTGTAGAATCAGTTGCAAGAATATGAGCAGAAACTAGTCCTCCAAGAACTCTTATGTTGCACTACTCCATGCCAATCAAGGAAAAAAGAAACAGCATTAAATAAACCTTTTACATTACCAATTCCACACCAATCAAGGCAAAAAAAAGAAAGAAGAGCACCATTGAAAAACCAATGAAATTTTATCTAAATTTGAGAGTAGAGAGCACCTGAGCCACAACATTCTTAAGTCCAAAATAAGTTTGTATATTAGCTGATTATTAAGTTGATGGAAAGCAACATTGGAAATTTCAAGACTTTCAATCAATCAATTAAGCCATATACTAAAATGTTAGTAACCTAGACCATTAGATGATATATTAGATAGAAATTAAACAGTAAATTATACCTCAAAAAGATTTATTCTTGCATCAACGTCAAATGACAGATTTACTGAAAGCCAACGAACTGCCTTTTCAAACTCAGTGTGGTTACCCAAGATAACAAGACTGAAAGAAAAACATGATACAAAGACAGAATATTAATAGCTCTGCACTTTAATAAACATAAAAAGAAAAGTAAAGATGCTCTTTCAATGCAAAGTCTTGTCAAAAGATGCATCAAATGTTTTATGTTGAAATATAGAAAGAAAGAAAGGTAATATACCTGGATAATGATTCAATCAGTGTAAGAGCTGATCCACTATACTGCTGTGGAAGATGTTCAAGCTAAAATATTGAAGTACAAAGTTAAGAAACCGATAAACAAGTCTTGCAAATCTTGTGAAGTTTCTCCAACTAAAACCATCAAATTAGGGAATTCATTTTAAGAAAGGAGATATAATTACCTTCAAATTTCCAAGCTCGCTCAGAGAATCTGTGTATGTTTTGGTCAAAGGTTTAAGCTCATCATGCTACAAAAATTTAGAGAATATAGTTTATTTTGCCAGAGTATAAGAAGCTGATTAGAAATATCAATCAGGGAGCTCTGACCGACCGGAAACGCATGCATCATATAGTTCTCGTAAGCATGGTAAAACCTGATACAGAAGGAAAAATCATTTTACCACAATAGTTCATAAAGAGAGCAACTTGTTGAAACAGCAGAGAAATTAAGTGATTATAAATAAACAACTTTTCTTCAATTTTAACATCAGGTTAGTGAAGTTATTTCATGGGACTCAGCAACAAACCTGCAAAATAATATATTGTCTAGGTAAACTGGTAAAAAGTGGCATTATCTAAAGCTACTTATGACTGTTATGAGCTTGTCTAGTTTGTTAATGAGTGCAGCTTCTTTTAACTATCAGTAAACATAGCAAGCTTCTTGAACAAAAGCCTGAGGAATCAGACATTTGTATTGCCAACATTGAGTTAGATCTACCTTCTTAAACTAATCCCAACACCACTAGGATATGGGCATTCATAACTGTAGCAGATACCAATAGGTTCCCTTAATTTTATGGGCTGGACACTTTAAGTTACAAAAGTCAAAAACCACAAAGGAATGTATAATTTTACTTAAAAATGGATTGCATAATTTGTATGACCACTACATAATTACCAAGGTTGGGTCAATGGGTCCTCAATTCAATTGTGAAAAATAGCACTTTAGCAAACCAAATTACCAAAACTCAAGAGCAACCCACCACACAAAGGCACAAATGCACCATAAATAATATAACCACAAATAGTAAATTGATAAGCAAGCATGAAAAATCTTCCTCTTCCTCCATATTTTCTTAAATCCACCAGAACAATTCTTGGACTTTCTCACTTCCAGAAGATTAAAAAAAAAAAAAAAAAGTAAATTGAAAAAGAAAAGTAAAGAATGAACATATGAGATGCTTAGCATTGTTGAAAAAGCTTACATTTTGCGAACTTTCTGACTCATGCGTTTCCTCCTAGCTGCCATAGGATTAGGATTAGGAGGATGAAACCCAGAGAAAGACATTTGAAAGAAGGTTGAAAGAAATATGAGCATGCATATCACAACCCCTTTCCTCATGATTCTATTAAGGTTTTTTTGGGGTCTACTGAGAATGGTACAAGAGAAGGGCAGCAGAGATCTTTGTTTGAATATGAATGAATCAGCAGACAGCAGATTGAGTCCGAAGATGGGTACGGAGTATGTATGCATACTATGAATGTCCGTGTCAGCACAGCTTTGCTGGCGCTCACCAATCATCAAACGCCTCGTCAGATTCAATCACGGAGTTTTTTTTTTTTTTTTTTTTTTTTTTTTTTTTTTTTTTAATTTTATTTTAAGTGTTACTATATGTACTCCGTATTTTGGTTTTAGTTTGGCCAATGTTTGGTAAGTGATTTTTTGGAACAATTTTAGTTGTTTGATTTAAGAGCATCCCCATCAATGGGTTATTTCACGGTAAAAGGAGTTTTTGTAAGTGTGATTAGGATAGAGAAAATGGGGGTGGAGAAAAAAAATAATAAATAAATCTGAATTAAAAAAAAAACAAAAAAAAAAACAGAAAAAAAAAAAAAAGAAGGTCAGGCGCGCCGCAGGCGCGTGCACTGCACGCGCCCGCTGTGCGCGCTTGTTGCGCCTGACGCGCGTCAGGCGCAACAAGCATGGCTTTTGTTTGGTACAGAATCACTGTACCATGAACCCAAGCTTGCAGGAGTATTTTTTTCTTTCTTTTTCCTTTGCATCTCTCTTCCACCTCAGCTTGTACTGTGCTAATATCTCCACATGATTCATTGATAAGGTTGCTCTAATCAAATAGTTGTGTAGTAATCAGATTTTGTAATTATTTTTTAGATTTAAGAAGTCATTTTTTTAATCACTATTTTGAGTAGCATTTTAAGTTAATTGTGTGATTAAATAATTATAAAAATTCATTTACGCTCTTCTACTTATCCATATCAGCTTCTCCATTGAGTCCATTCTCCCAACCCGAAGTAGAGAGCACAAATCCAAATCCAAAAAAAAAAAAAAAAAAGAAAAAAAAAAGTGCAATTTAAGAGAATAGAGAGGTAACAAGTTTATTAGCAGGAATAGCAGCGAGCGACTCTAACGATGATTCTGACAAGTACGAATAATTTAATAAACATTAGTCTTCTATTTTCTTCTCTATAGCAATCTTTCAGAAAATGATTTATCTTGCATTTTTCTTTGATTATACATGTTTGGGGTTTCGTTCTTACTTCAAATGAGTGTCATTTTTCATGTTTTTTATTAAACCATTGGATTAAAGTGGCAATAGGGTCATTTAAAAAAAAATCATTTTTATTAGTCTTTTGGACTAGGCTAGGCTAGGTCAAAATCTATTATTATTGTTGAACAATACACCTTTCAACCTACTAAGTACTATTGAAATACAAATTAAATATAAAGAGTAATGATGTTGGGAAGCTTCGGTTGGCGTGGTGCTTGTGAGAAGCCCCCGTCACACTAGGTTGAATGCCCAATTTATACTAAGTGGTAAGCGACATAAAGATGGTAAAGTACTGATGTAGCTAATGTGACATCCATTGATTGGGTACTCAGGTCAGTCATGACATGTTAAACTGTTGATGTGATGACTAGTGAGGTAACAATAAAGTTGGCCTATCTAGCAATGATTGTCAGGATGTCTTTAGCAATGATAGTCTAAGTCCTCTAAATATAGAGTTTGAGAAATCCATTAACATGGAGGTTGGTAAGTTTACAGTAAGTCAGTCTACTGGCATGGAGGTCTGTAAATTTAGAATATGTGCACAACACCTCACATAAATAAATTCACCATCACATAAGAAATTGTTTTGTAACAAAAGTTGTTGCTTTAAAAGTTTCATCATTAGCAAAAGTGAGGTAAAAAATGTCAAAGTGTTGCTTGATCCCATGATATATAATATCAAATTTTAAGGAACAACCAACTAAGCTACTTAAACATATAAATAACTTGTATATACATTTCATTTTTATATGTAAGTTACTGTTATATATGTGTATATATGCATACATATATATAAGGGGATGAGTGAGGGGGACTACCTTGATTCCGCCCATGCCTAAAGTTATAGAAAATACTTTATTATCTATCTCCCAATCTACCAAATAATGTTAAACTTTTCAAAACAATTCAAAGCCAAAATATGAATGAAACATATCACAAAATAAAAATATTTTACTATTCAATTCAACCTAGCTGCATTTTCATGGATCTATATAATAAACAATCAAGCATATATAACTAGCTTTTGGTAGGAGGCTTTGGTTGATGAAGTCCCACTCCGAAGACAGCTTCTGAAAGACATTAGTAGCGCAGAACAGGTGTTTTTCGGTAGAAAGTGAGAATCAAATCATTGTTTTTTTTTTTTGAGAGCAACCAAATCATTGTTTTGATATACAAAAATTAGGAATAGACAAATTTCAACTAGTCAAGAACTTAAAAATTTAATGAAAAAAAATATTGTAATATAAAACTATGTACATCATTTTTATTTTTATTTTGATAGATTAAGTTTCCCAACTTAAAGTCAATGAAGTAAATTGCGAGTCGCCCTTTCAGTCCCTAAGTCAAGATCTCCCAATGGCTCTACATTGTTGCTAGAACAAAACTTTAGAGTGATCGGTCGAATCAACTGAACTAGTCTCGTTGGACAAAATATGTCCATGAATACCATTTCAAAACCATTAGAAGTGGTCAACCCAAACATTTTTATGACTTTCATTTGGACTCCTAACTCCCACCCCACCCCTCTAGTACTAGCAATTTTCTTGTAGTGCAATAACAAGTATAAGAACAAAAGGCAGCTATATTTTACTTTCACTTTCCAAGACTTTCAACCTTATTTTCTGGAGGACCCATGGTGTTTCTGATCTTTTGCAGATGAGCATTGGATAATGATACTTGAGAAGCAGAGGGCATATAACAACAGGTTCTCTTCCTTTGAAGATGCCCATCTCTAGCTCACTATGAGAAGCACTGGCTCCCATATATGGCAGATTGGTGGAGCTATGGTGTGGGCATATATTGCCGAGATTCATGAGGATTTGGAAAAACAACCGTAGGAATACAGAAAAGGTCATCAAAACCGATAATCGAATGAGGGTATATGATAACACCAGTGTTTCTCATGGCAGATGAAAGGTAGAGATTGAAGCTGTTTTCCCTCCTAACTTCAACCTCCATTCTCTTCTTCTTCAGCCTCTCCTTTCTGTGGGCATTCTGGTGACCTCCTAATGCCTGTGAGGTCGAAAACTTCTTCAAACAGAAGTGGCATTCATATTTAAGCTCCACCACAGAAACAGACGAGTGTTTCTCCTTTGCCTTGGGAGAGACACTCTCTTCTGGGGAGCTCGAGTAGGTGAAAGCTTTCTCAACCTTGTCAGATGAAACTGTGTCCGAGGAATTGACACTCTCGTCGTCTATTTCAGACCTCGGGCACACCTCATTTGCGCAAGGATCCACCTTGAACCCAAATAATCTAAACTGCTTTTTATCACTGCATTCCCTTCCAGGTGAATGGAAATCTAACTTACCAGATTTTCGGTCCTCTGCATTTTCCATTTCCTAGGAAGGAGAAGCTCCAGGCATCTTCTGTGTTCAGGCCCTGCGGGTTTTATAGGAGGTGCATACACGAAACTGTGTAATGGAAGCCAAAATGTCATGTTGTTATCATGCATAGGCATCAATAAACACAGAATATCATTGTATAATCAAAAGATTGACATATAAAGGCAGACCATGGACCCATGTTGCATTACAGAACTTTTCTGCTTTAGGATTAGTATGCACTCAATGTCATTAGTCACTTTTGTTTGGGAAAACATATTATTCAAATAAACATTTTCCCACAGCAGCATAGATAGCACAAGATAAGAAACTTGGAAGAGTAGACAGCACAAGTTGGAAATTAAGCACCATCAAGATCAAGATAATATAGAGCAACAGGCATTCAGGGTAACCCTATATTTACCTCTAATTGCCATGTCAAATTTAACTAACAGTAATTCCTATTCCCATGGAATTATACTCTTGCCAAGTGGTGGAAATGTACAAAATGGACTATGATATAAGCACATCTTCTCAAGTATCCAGTGAGATTTGAGCATATCTAGCAAGAAGGTAAAGCTTAATATGGATAAACATCAAATATTCAAATTCATCCAGCAAAGCATTTTTTGTTGCCATCTGCTCAAATTGATCATTGGACCACATTCCTTGCTTCCTTGAAGATGCTATGCTTGCCAAATCGCAATGGAATGTGTCATAATACCACCTAATTATTTGATGACTTTGCAAAAAGATTTCTTTCCCAAGTAGCTAGGGATTAAATACCTGTAAAGCAACTTGACCAGGGAATAGAATCAAGCATACTATTTCACATTAAAAATGGATAAATTTGGCCATTTCCTGTGCCTTAGTGGTGCATAGATATTGTAACAAAAGAAGTTATATGTGTAAAGTGTCCTATTTATAAACATACAAAGATATAAGTGCTAAACCTAATAAGGCTAGGGCCACTTAACATATCTATGTTCTAGCTTTAAGGGAATGCTAATTGCAGTCCTAGCCTTATTGGACTTGGCACATATCTTTGTATGTATTCTAGGAATCTTAATATATATTCAAGATGTCAATAATATTGCTTTTCGGACATAGTATCTGAGCTCTAAGGTTTTGAGGAGGGACCACCTAAGGTTAGGGCTACACTTAACAATATCAACCAACTCAATTGCTATTGCAAATCCACAACTCTACTCCAACCTCATGGAGAGCATGAAAAGGCAATAATGAAACATTGGCACCATAAGAGCAAAAGACTAAGCTCTTTGAATGTAACATGCTTAACCATTCAAATATTTTTTATCTAGACAAGTTTCAGTAATCAGCAAAGGCTGACTAAACTATATACACATGCAGAATGTAACATAACCATTCAGTCACTTTGAACTAGAGACATATTTCAGTAAAGGACAAGGTGGTTTCTGATTGGAATCCGCTTCAGCTTTGTAAGATCCTTTCCCAGAGCACACTCGACAGGCCTTGCCATGGGTGTACAGTAGACAATTTAGGTCAAATTTTAGTTCATTTGGAATTCGTTGATTGAGATGAAGGTATGTCTTTTTTACATTTGCCTCAGCTGGTACCCAACCAATTGTCCTTGCAATCTGAAAAACCTGCACAAAAGCTTAAAAATTAATCTTACTCCAAACATTTATCCACTCCTGATACATAAACAAATAAATAATTCTTACATGTGTGTCTACTGGAAAGTCATCCTGGTTGAGATGAAACATCAAGACACATGCCACCTGCCATCCATCAAAACCATCTCATGTGGGAAAAATCCGATAAAAATAAGTATGAGACAGTTTTTTAAACACACTATAGTCTGTCATTTTCTTTTTTTATATAATAACTAGTTTTCACTGGTTAATAATAATTATGTTCATTTGAAACTGTCAAAAAAAAAAAAAAAAAAAGAACTTTAAACGCCCCATTCCACAATCTTGAGAAATACGGTGCATTAAATTGGAGAAAAATGTTCCAGAGAAGCATCAATTGTTGAGATCAATACAATAGCAACAAAATACGGAGGAAAACTCTTGACAATCTCACAATTCAAGCACTTGGGAAGTATTAGAGATATGAAGCCCTTCTTGCAGTACAAAAAGGCCATTTGTAAGACTTCAACGGGTTTACTTGCCAATTTATTTGAGTAATCACAAATCTTTTACTAGATACAGCATATGCCCATTGTGTTTTAAACAGTAGCCTTGCAACATGTTTGACAAAACCTGGAGCTTAACTTTATTATTTATTAGAAAGTTGAAAACAGTGGGCAAAGGTCCTGCATAATGCAGAGGATGATATACACAACCTTATCTCCATCTGCAGAAAGTTTCAAAGCTCGACTCCATGACCAAATGGTCATTGAGCAAGCATTTAGCATTTAGCCACTACAACAAGCCCAGCCTTAAATTATTGATATTAATGAATTCCCTCCTAAAAAATGCTAGAAGTGATAAATAGTTTTTTGAAACTGATTTTACCATTATATAGGCATCTACATTGAAATTAGGAACTCTGTCAAAAAATGGAATGACAAAAAGACACTCCAACCTTTTAGAGTTACAAATGCTTCCAAAGACCCAGTCTAATTCTTGATAAATGAAAAACAAGGCAATCAAGATGTCCAACTTAAAAGCACAAGGAAAATCTAAATGACAGTTGATTACCGTTTTAGGTCCAACTCCACCATAACAAGAAAGATCTCTCTTGATTTCCTCAATAGACAAATCCCTCAGGTACTCCAGGCACAACTTTCCTTTTTTCTCAAGCAAGCAACTCAAGATGCCCTTAATACAAGACGTTTTGCTAGGTGCTAGGCCCGCACATTTTATAGCAGTTTCAACTAACTTTGGCTCAGCGGCATGGACCTTGCATATTTACATGACAAGCATGAAAACATTGAGCCAAGAAAAGTCAGAGTAAATCAGTTCTATGTTAGCACATTATGCTCAGAAACAGAAATTTTTATTATTCATAAGTTGGGCTATTCCTTTGCCATACAAGGATCATTTGAACAAAATCGTGGCCATAAACGAGCCAGCTCTTCAACAAAATTCACTACTAGTCATACTTGTTCAACAAATTTCATCAATGCCATATAAATTAACCATTCAGAACTAACTAAAGTACAAAGTTATTATGAACTAAGCTCACCCAGTGCTAGCTCAAAGCAATCTTTTATTGAAATCAAACTAAATGGAACCCTAAATACCATATAGAAAGGCAAAAGTGAATAGAATCTGCTCCACCTAAATAAATGGATGCAAATTGGTCCAAATAGCAATTAGTTTAAAATGTAGGTTTAAATAATTTAAAGCACAATCCATGAGTATAGTAATTAAAGACATTGCTCCATAATTTTAAGTCCAACAATCCCAATTTAAGAAATATTTCATTATAAAACAAGTATTACAAAAGTTTAAAAGAGCCAGAGAAATATAAACACAGTAAGAGCATACATCTTCCCAGGCGGGGAAAGAAGACTTTAGAGAAGCGAAAGCCCTCCGAGCATTAACCTCAGTGGTGTTCTGCGATAGAATGGCGCCCACTAGACCATCCAGTACACTTTCTTGTCCACAACTGTCGTCATCACCCCCTTCTTCATTCAACTGCTCAGAATTGGAGAGGCTCTGGTCCAGATCGGGGAGATTCTGGTTCAGAAGTAGTCGTTGTTTCCGGTACTTGAGGAAGTCTTGGGGAAAACCATGGAGAGCCAAGAGGTCATCCCGTACGGCTTGACATTCCTCGAATGTAGGATTAGGGAAAGCTGGGAATGGGTTAGTTTCATCGGCGGCGGCGCCACCGGTTCGATTCGGCGGCTTGAGAGACGACGGCGTGGACGGAGGAGAAGGAGAGTGTTTCCTCTTTAAGCTTCTCGGCATTCTAACAAATTCGCGCGCCCAACGGCAAAATGAGCCTAAAACTGCGGCGGCTCCTATTTAGGATTCAATCACTTTACAACACAACAATATGGTTGGTTTTATTTGGTTAAGAGCATCCTTATCAGAAAAGGTTTTTAGTTGTTATTAAGGAGTTTTTGTACGTTTGATTAGAAAAGAGAAAATGAGTGAGAAAGAAAAAAAAAAATAAAGCAAATATAATTTTAAAAAAAATCAAAAAGAATTGTGTTAGGCGCGCCCGTATGGGCTGCTGCTATGGACAAAACGCGCACAGCAGCCCATCTTTAAAAAATAATTTCTGACTCTTTACTTGCTAGGAACCCATTTTTGCATAAGTAACCAAAGCATTATCTCTCCTCTTCTCTCTCTAGTTTGTTGGCACCAAATCTGACATTATTCCCACAAAAAACCACTGATAAGGGTGGCCTAACTAATTTTCCGCATTGCGAATGATATAATGTCTAATCTTTATCTTTATTATTAAATAAGTATTTCAAAGTATATCAATGCAAGATTATATAAGAAATGTTTATACATATGTAATTTAATATTAAATTTGTTTATTTGAATCGGTAATTCAAAGTTTATAAATGCAATATAATATATGAGAGATTTATTATAATTGTCACTAAAATAAATGTTTGCAATTTTGTAAAACACTAGTCTAAATACTTAGTCTAAAAATGATAGTATAAATAAATAATACTTTTCGTTTGGATTTCTGTAAGCCTTTTTAATTATCTTTCGGGTAGCATTGTCATTGTCTTTATCTTCAGTATTTGTTTTTTTCTTACCTCCATCCCATTTTGGTTGTCTGATTCGTTTAACGAGACTTGACTGAAGTTATTTTTAATTTAATTTCTCATAATATTAAATTTATCATTAATATATATAATTTATATATTTAGAAACTACATTAAAAGTATTATTAAACACAAAAAAATTAAATTTAAAAATAATAAAAAATTACTAAAGAAAATAAGCAATAAAGGATAAGTTGATTTGACCAATGAATGGTAAGTAGGACGGGTAAAATGGGACAGAGGGAGTATATCATTAATTAAGATCTAAGCTCAAAACGTGAGCAATGGAGGAAAACGGATAAGAAAAACAGTCCGTACAATCTGACATAGACAGGGCCTCCCTAGCTAGACAATGGGCACCCATTTCCGCAGACCGTTTAGCAAACAAAAAGCTAAGATTGTTAAATCTAAAAATGACGTTGCTGGTGAGTGTAGTACTATAACAAAATGTAGTACTCAATTCGGATCCCAAAATCAAGTACTACACTCATTCATATTAATTCCAAAAATATGAACTTCAAAATAAACATGTGCAAAATGGATGTAGAAATTGTTGATGAAAATGAACATATTGCAGCATTAGTATTCGGACTACCTGTTATGAAACTATAACAAAATGTACTACTCATTAACCTTCTACAAATATAATAAATATTAATATTTTGTTCAATATTTTCACATCTCATAACACATGAAACATGTAGGAGAAAAACTACCACTGTCAAATATCAATAGGCGATTGCAAAATCAAAATTTTATAGTACACCTAAGATCTCAGTCATATATACAAACACAACGAAACAAATCAAGAACTTTCTACATCATAATCTCATTGCATGTCATTGTTCTCTATACTACTATAATAATTCAATTGCACATAACACATTGCCAAATACCAATAAATAAATTTAACAATCTTAAATATTGGTATCATTTATAGAGTGATTAAATAATAATGTAGTAATTTAATGGTAATATGATTAATAAAAAGAAAAATATATATTCTATTAAAATAAATTAAAAAATTTCATATAAAATGATATATATATATATATATATATATATATATATATATATATATATATATATATATATATATATATATATATATAAAATGAAAAATTCAAGTTTGAAGTTGATATGAAAAAATATGTTAAATTTATTCTAATTAGATAAAATTGAAGTATTCTATTTAATTTAATATCTTCATATTGTAGATATCTTTAAAGTTATGTGTTTTGTATTTCAATTTAGAAATTTTAAAATTGAAATAATTTCATTTTATTTGAATTTAATTGTATATACTTTCAATCTTACATTTAATTAAATTACAGTAAAGATTAATATTTGTATTGATTTAAGTTCAAACTAATGGTGATGATTTATAGTTGTAATGATTTATATTCATAATATAGTAATAATAAACTAATGACTTATGCTCAAAATATCATAAAATATCTAAAATTATAGTAAAGAATGAATTGTACTCAAAATAATAATAATGATTCATAGTTTTAATGATTTATGCTAAAAATATAGTTTGACATTATCAAATTTAAATACGTATGTAATATAGTTGCGGACTATATTAATCCATACAAATTTAAAAATTAAATTATTTTAATTTGTACATGAAATTTCATTAATTATAATTAATAAAATATGAAATATAAATAAGAAAATGAAATTATGAAATTATAAAATTAACAAAATATGTGTTTATAAATATTTAGAAATCTTTTTAAATACATACATATATACTAGCTTAAACACTTTATTAATAATACAAAATTTAAATGCTAATTTTTTAATTCTTAAATGTAATTATTTTAATTATAAATCTATCAATATAAATTATAATTATAGAAATTATATTATAGAATTTGCTTATATAAATATTAATAAATATTATGTGTATATACAATGTATTATACAATTATATAAGGAAATGCGTCTCATTAGAGTTTAAATTTACTCATTCAAAATTTAAAATTTACATTTTTATTGATTTATAAGTATTTTATAACAACAACAATTGACTAATTATATAAATATTACATTTAATTTAATAAATAATAATAATATATGAAAATCTTCTTTAATAAATACTAGTATTCTTTATAATTACAAAAAGTAACAATTAAAGAACATATAAAATAAAATTCATATTTTTTTTCTATTTTCTATCAAATAAACATATTAAAATGTTAGAAAATTGTGGTTTAAAATTAAAAAAAAAAAATTGAGGGAAAGGATTTTACTGTTTAAGAAGAGAAGTTGGTGTTCAAAGGAATTTAAATCTTTTTTCTCCTAGCGTCAATGTGGAATGTTGTTCACAAGTACTTTTTCAAAATTAATTTTTTTTGGATGAAATAAGAATGTAAGATACCTTAAAAGTTATGTTGTCAACTATTATATAGTATAATAATGACACCTCTGTTTGTATTTTAATGGTGGTAAAAAGATCAAACTCATAGAACATATACTATTTTAAAAGAATTATGAGTATTTATTAAAAATCTTCATTTTAGCAAACAACCTAAAGAGGCCAGTTTGTCACTACGATACGCAGAATCTGTTAGTGGGGGTTAAAGCTAATGTTAGGTTTAGACGTTTAGTGCATGTAACCTTAAATAATTGAAGGAATAATCCATAAGGATTAAAGAATGTTGAAGTGGAAATGGAGGTAAATTATTACTTCTCTTGTAGGTTCTTCCCTTCATACCGTACATAAACGAAAAAACTTTCATCGCTTAGCTCATTGGTTTAGTAAGTAATATTTGAAAGAATAAATCAAAGTTTGAATGAAGATTATGTATAAACAAAATTAATCCTGCACCAACATTTGACCATGTCTGTTCTGTCGAGAGGGGAATTAACTTTTGGGAGAAGAAGGAAGAAACTTTCACTCTCTGGGAAGAACAAAAATCTCCCAAACTTTTGTGTCGCCATCTAAGCCACCGCTATAGAGAAGATACGAGGATGTTTGGTCACCCTCGTTATGACTATCACTCGCCGCCGTCAAACACTTCACCGGCCCGTCGTGCCCCGCCAACACCGCCACACAAGAGTAACATCTCTGCCGCCAAATCCTTATCGTTTTATCCGCCGACCCACTGCACACCAAATCCGCCACCACACCCAGACACAGTACCGCTTTCTCATGCCCCCTGAACGCCGCCACCGCGCGCCCGCCGCAATCCTTCTCCCAGACCAAAACCGACCCGTCGCAGGACCCGGAATAAAGAACCGAACCATTCATATCCACTGCTAACGCGTTTACCCCGGAGTTATGTTTCTCCAGCGTGGCAACCAGGGAGATCTTCTTCTCATCGCCGTGGGCCTTTCCCCACACCTTAATTTTCTTGTCCGCCGATCCGGTAAAGACGCGCCCGTCTCGCGACGCTGCTAGCGCGTTAATGGCGTCATCGTGTGCGTTTTCGATTGATTGTATACATTTGAAATCCGCGGTACTCCAAATCTTGAGGGTCCTGTCCCAAGAAACAGAGTAAAGGAGAGATTCGTCGCGGGACAGGGCCAGGGCCGAGACGGCATCCACATGGTGGACCCATGTGGAGGTCTTGTGGCGTCTGATCTGGACGTGGTTCTTCGGCCGGAGATATTTAATTGCGCGGTCGCTGAGAATCGGGAGCGTGGCTAAGTGTGCCAAGTTTTGGGTATTCGAGTTCTGATTATTGTTGATCTTCCATACCCGGATTTTGTTGTCTTGGTGAGCGCTGAATATTTTGTCGGATGAAACCACCAGGGACTTCACCGCGCCTTTCCCGGCCACCACCACGTCGTCGTCGTCGGTGGGATTTTGGTGGCGCTTCCACATGCGGATTTCTTTGTCGGAGGAACCGGTGAAGAGGAATTTTCCGGCGAGTACGAGGGATGAGGTGTAGGAGTTGTGAGTCTTCAGTGTGGCCACACACCGGGAATGTAAAGAAGTTGAAGCATTATTTTCTGCGAATATTTCTTCGTTGGAGCTTGAAGGTTGGTCATAACTTGTCATTCTACCTAAATGGAGAAGGATGGCATAAAGAAGCTTGGGAAACTTAGCTTTAATTTAGCCTTGATTTTGTTGTTGTAAGGTTATATAGTGCGTGCTCACACCCCAAATGCTTGATGATTGTTTAATTTGTACTTTTGTAGTAATTCAATGTGGAGTTGTGAACCAATATTTTAATTACCTGTCAACTTCAATAAAATTAAGCATCTCATCAATAATATTATATTACAATAATTAATAAAACGATAATCCTATTTGCAATCTATTTATCTGTCTTAAATGGTTAGTAGAGGTAAATCACATACTTAGCTTCTACATTAGTGCCAATTAAACTCTGTTAGTAAAAGTTTAATGTAGTGAACACACTCGTATAATGCTTTTATATTTAAAGCTAATTAAACTCTCGAGTAATTCTAATACAAGCTCAATAATTAAACCCTCATGTAATTCTACTCCAAGCTCCATCCTCGACTAACTCAAAGATCATAGCTAGCTAGCTAGGTTATGCCAAGTATAGATTGAGTTTCCATGAGCTCAAGTTTGGCCTTCCCACCTTACATCCCCATTAGCTTGAAGTACGTACTTGGTAAAACATATATTTTACCAAGTTCAAATTTTAGAATACCAATACTTTGAATTTCTAAACAACTTGGAAGGAGGCATGTTTTAAGTTTTGGGCATAGAGATGTTAGGATTAAGTACTTGATTGTTTAGATAATAAGTGAATAATTATAATAGGATTACAATATAACTATCTTAGTCAACTAACAAATTCTTTAGTGTTATATTGTTTGATCAAGAACCAAATTCTACACGCTAAGTATATATTCTAGCTAATTAACAATTTCACAGAATAACAATGTAAAAACTAATTTTGCAAAACTAAATAAGTTTTCAAATCTTCTATTTATACACTTTGATCCTTTGTCATCTAGCTATAGTCAATATAAATGGATTCTCTAACTGCAACTACACACTTTGAAAACCATGCATCTCCATCCTTGTAGTTATCATGGTTTGATGGAAGCATGCAATATTTCTAACCACTAAATCATGAAGTTTGAGTGTGATGGGGTCATGGGGGCCCACAGAACCCATTTTATTGGCAAGATCTTGGCCCAATAAAAGTGAAATAGGGGTCTTGTTAGGCTTAAAGGAGGAAAGGAAACAAATGAGGCCCAAAAGAAGGGGGTAAAGTAGGCATTGGGCTTGGAAGGAGGGCATATTCATAAGGAGGGGAGGGAGAGTGTTAAGTGGGGGAGTAGGTAGGCCCATGGGGTCATGATCGGCCCTAGCCTACCGGTGACTGGCCGGTGGGGGTGGTTCTCAAGACTCCTTAGGCCACGACGTGACCGATGGGAACCAGGCGCCCCCTCGTCACGTTGGTGGCACCCCATCAATGGGGTTAGGGCGAGGTGAGGAGAAGCTCACAAGCACACTGCACACTTGGTAGTGAAGTGAGGGAGCAAAATATTAAATTTGAAAACGCAACCAACTAAGTTACTTCACACTTTGATTATAAAAGCGTGGCAAGCTATATATAATCAATTGAATGGCGTTTGTAGCAAAGTAGGTAGGTCATGATCGACTCCTAGCCAATCGACACCTAGCTTGCAGGAGGGCTCCCTGAACCACAGTGTGGCTAGTGGGGTCAAGAGCCTCTTGACGCATAATAAGCGGTGGTGAAAAGGGTACGACAAAGGGGTGAAGGTTGGGGTAAAGAAGAGAGGCTGAATTGGTGAAGACATGGGACATGTGGGTGGTGGAAGTGAAGAGCAAATATGAGTCATACTAGCATGGCAATCGGGGTAGGGGTCTCAACTCTCAATACTATAAAAGGGCCAACATCGCCTCCCTTTTGGATATACGGTTTACAACATCCTTGATGCCTCCTTTTGGATATACGGTTTACAACATCCTTGATGCCTAGTAATCCCTCCTAGCCTAGTGGTGTTTCATCTTAACTTTCAACACAACTGCTTGGGTTCGATAATTTGATTCCTAGCAACTACTTGGGTTTTACTTGTCATTTACTCCATCCGTCTCATTTTACTTGTCTTACTTTCCTTTTTAGTTTGTTCCAAATTAATGTCATCTTTCCAAAATCGAACATAACTATCATTCTATATTTCAGAATTTATTCTTTTGACTTTTCAAAATTTTAGACCATTAATGAGTACAATTGTATTTTGTACAAATAACACCTACTTTTAAGGGGAAAAATTGAAACATTTGTTATGTTGTATTAAAAACCGTGCAAAAAGTAATTGAGACAAGCAATTAGGGACGAAGGGAGTATTATTTATTTCTTAGGTCATTCTTTGGGTCGGTATCTTAGGCTAGCTATTGTATATATTCTTTTTTAGCTTAGTGTTGCAAACACAGGGTCATCCATGATTGAGTTGTTAATAAAGTTCGGTGCCATTATAATTTTAAATTAAGTTGTTTTTATAAATAATCATGTAATATTATACTTACATAGATTATTTGTTATTTATGTTTCTAGTTAACTTGCGATTTATTTGTTATTTATGTTTCTAGTTAACTTGTGATTTATCTTTGTAGTGGCTTTAGGGGCCGGGCCATGTGAATTTAGGATTAGTTTGGCGAAGCTATAATCACCTAAGTACTAAACAAAATAGTAGAGATGAATTCTTGAGATAGAAAACTATTATGGCTTTCAAGAACAATCCTAAGACACTCTAATAAAAAAGAGTATCTTATGAGTTCTCAAAAACTCACAGTTTTTTATTTCAAAAGTTTTTCTCTACTACTTCTTTTCTTTTTAATGTGATCCCAGTTTTGTCGGACTAAAATGAACCTAAGCGCACAAGACCTCACCCCTAGAAACACTATGTATAGTAGGTAAATTGTGAATCGCTTAATAAGCTCACCGATTAGATCCTAGTCTTCAGGTGCGCACAAGGGATCCAATCTAAACCTTCCAACATCCTTGAACCTTTTTTCATACATGTTTTTAGTGGGATTCGAACCTCACACTATCGCATCCTGTCATTACCTTTAAGTTAGGCAACGAACCAACTACACTAAACCTCTGGAAGCCTCTCTACTACTTTTTTTATTCATACGAGACAGTGATATTTATAGATCTAGAATTCTAGTTTCATTGGACACTTCCCAAGATAACTAGAAATTCTAACAAATTACAACAAACTAATCATGATAAAAATAAATAACAAATGATAAGGAAATCTAAGATAACTAAAACTCCTAACTCTAATCTAATCCTAACAAACAATAATTTTTTTTTTTTGGAAAAAAACTAACAATATAAGAAAAATAATAATAATTAGTACGCAAGAGTTAAACAACAAACAATTTCTTTAAGTCCCAAATTAACTAACTAAACAATTAATATCTCTACTATACTAATAAGAGCCAAAGAGAATTAGGCCTAAAATGGGTAGAAAAAATGGCGATCAAATTATTTAATCAAATGGATGGTTCATATGATAGTTTAGGTATAATTAATGGACTAAAAATCACCATTTTGCCTATAATATATATGATAGTTTCTAAAAATTAATTAATTTAAAACTATAATGGCTCCAAACTTTATTAACAGCTCAATCAAGGATGGCTCCCATGTTCGCAACATCTAGTGCCCCAAGCAATATTATTATTCTTTTCCTACTCCCATTTTGTACATTTGTACCGATTTATGATGAGTTTGGGTCCTATAAAATCATCAGAGTTTGGTACATATACGAAATAAGAGGTCAAATTCTATTACTAGATCTAAAGAATAACATTTCAAAATAGTTAAATAAAAAATTAAAAGTGTCATTTTATTAACTTAGAGATTAAAAATAGTGGTGACACTTCTAATATAAGGCTATCCCCATTTGTGAGTTTTGTAGAGTTTTTAGAACAATAAAAATTTGAAGGTTTTCTAAACAAATGTGATGATAGTGTTTTGGGGGTGTTTTTCTCCTGCAAGAGAGAAATTTTGCAGGCTCAAGTGGGGCCCATTGCATGGCAGACCAACTGCGTGCGGCTCACTTTCGTGAGGCGCAAATTCGCGCCCAGGCGAGCCTGCTGTGCGCATAAATAATTTTTTTAAAATTTTTTTTCTCTTTTAATTTTATTTTTTTTTCTTTTCTTTTTTTTTTTCTACTCATATTTTCTCTTTCATAATCACACTTACAAAAACTTCTCAAAAACCACACCAAAATCCCAACTATTGAGGAAGGCCTAAAGATCATATTATATTTACGGTTACCCTACAACTCAACTCAAGAACCAAGAACCAAGAACCAATAGTGTAATTATTCCTAAATTTTACTATAAAATTTGTTAGTTCAAATGTTTTGTTTAAAATTTTCTATAGGGAATTAGGCTGGTCCCCATGTCACTACAGTCTACATATAGTTGTTGGAGATGAGGGTCATGTGAAGTGTTTGGTTCATCAAAGAATCAGAGAATATTCAGTTGAATTGAGTGCTCCCTCTCCCTCTCCCCCGCTGATCTCTCCCTATTAGCCGTGCGCAAAAATAGCAATAATAAAGAGATAATATCTACTACGTATATATGTTGTAGAAGAGCTTTGTTAATTCTTAATATAGCTTTCTCCACAGCGATGCATTTGAACGATTGGTCAGCTCAGCCCAAGGTTTATAAAATATGTGCAACACTATTCGATCAATGCGCATTATATATTATATATTACAAAAATTTACTTTTTTCTCTATAGTATTTTTATTGAACCAACCATGCACATAATATATTCATTAAAAAAAATCACGGAGTAAAATTAGGGGTGTATTCAATCATGACTTTTGTAGACTTTTAAAATAATGAATTTTTATAAATTTTAAATAACTTTCATAGAATTTTTTTAAACATTTGTAGAATTCATTGCATCACTATTCATTAATTCCAACTATTGAGGAAGACCTAAAGATCCTATTATATTTTACTATGTGATACCATTCAGTTTATGATGGCTTTTACGGAAATCACCATAAATAGTTTCTCACATATACCAAAAACTATACCTCCGTGTTTGGTTCAAATTATAAAGGAAGAAGTGTCAAATAGGCCACTGAACTTATCGCTTTTGTGCCATTGGGCCATTGAACTTAAAAAGTGTGCAATTCAACCATCAAACAAGCAAAATTTGTGCAATTCGACCATTTTTACAAAAATTTTCTGATAAAATCCAATTATATTACTAACATATATGTATAAAGAGTGACATTTTCTTCTACCATACTAGTTGGGAGTCAATATTGAAATGTTTTTAATTCAAATTGAATTAAATTTTTTTGTAAAAATGGTCGAATTGCACAAATTTTGCTTGTTTGATGGTTGAATTTCACACTTTTTAAGTTCAATGACCCAATTGCACAAAAGCGATAAGTTCAGTTGCCTATTTGACACTTTTTCCAATTATAAAACATAACTAAGTGTATGTAACATTTCAAAACTTAGATTCTCATGTGGGACAACTTTGGGCAGAGAAAGTACTACTCATCGCGGGCTTAGGTAAGTTACGGGTAGCAGTGAAAAGCATAATTATTATTATTATTTTTGTATAATTATATTCTTTAATTTTATTTAAAAATATATTATAATACTTTACCGAAACATAACAACTCTTGAGAAATCTTAATTGGAGTATCGTCATCTAGCATTTTCACACTATTTCCTATTAATTTAATTGGATGGTAATTATTGTCTCATTCCCATTAGCATAACAAATAGCTAGTCTGCCCAACTTTAAAATGTTGACCTTGTAATTAGAAAGTTCCACCTAAATGTATACTTTTGTGCCTAATCATGGATAGGCTTATCTAGTTTCCCCTTTTACCCCTAGATGACCATCATGTTATGAAAGAATTATTTGGATTCTCTCAATCAGAAAATAGCTTTCCAAGTAGTTTTAATTTTCCTGTCCTCCACAACTAAATCCATGAATGGAAGACAGTTCTAATCCTCTGTATGTAGCATCATTATATTATTTAGTGCTATACATTATCTGTTGTTTATCTGAAGTGTGTGTATCTAAATTTGATGATGGGAATTTCATGTATGTACCCTTTTTTGAGAACATTATGCATGGCATGCTATCCATTATATTGTTTATTTTAATAGATAAGAAATATTTTTATAATTTATATTATAGAGCAAGGCTAGGTATATATAAGTCAATTGGTCAAAATTTATAGTGGCAAAATGTGTTACAATTTTCATGCATTTCTTATAATAAGCTTGCTATGATGAATTTGGGAGTTGTGTTGTGTAATAAATTCATATTGAAGTTTGAAATGGATGGATAATATTTGAGATGGAAAACTCGAGAAAATAAATGGAACAATTTTTCCAGTATAAAGTCACTGGTCTAGGATCGAATGGACACACAATGGACATATGTACTTTAGAAAAAAAGTAATGTCATTTTTGTAAATAAATAAATCATGCTTATTTATTTCAAACATGTGTTTAGCAATGTTGAAAAAAATTGGTATGCAATGTGCCCGGTTTTTTTATTATTATAATTAATTTTTTCTATTTTTTTTTTAAAAAATAATGGCCCGTTTAGTTCACGGAAAATATTTTAAAGGAAATGGAATTTAAATTCCATGGAAAACCAATTACTAGGAAGATGAATTTCATTGTTTGGTTGGTGAAAAAAAAAATTACTTGGCATGGAATACTAATTCTATTGTTTGGTTAGGTTTAGAATTGTAAGGAATAACAATTATAAAAACCTATATGTCCCTACAAATTAATAATAGTAATATAATTAAGAAATAAAGCAAGGGTAAAATAGTCAAATCATATCATTTTTTCTTCCCATCTCCATCTTCCATGGAAAACAAAATCTTTGGTCCAACTAAGGATTATGTTTTCCTCAAATTTGAAGAATTCATTTTCCAATGAAAAATGAATTCCATGAATCAAACACCAAATCTAATTTAAAAAAAAAAAAAAACTTGTAAACAGGGGTAGAAACGTGCCCAGCGAGCCGTGTAGTGCACGTGCCCGCTGGGCGCACAGTGACTCTCACGCGAAGACAGGCACGCAATTGGCATTTATTGTTGGTGGACCTCACTTTCTACAAAAAATTCCATATTTGTAAGAGTAATTTTCTGTTGGGAAACATTCAAATAGAATACTAGCATTCCCTTAATTTGAGGATTAATTAGTGTGGTTGTTGCTCTCAACGCCACATTCCCACATTTCCTTAAATTGTGGATTTTGTGTGGTTCACATGAAAGGGAGTACTAGTAGCTCTATGTATAAAAGGTGATCTCTCATTCAGTATAAACACACCAAAAGAAAAAAGCTTTCTCCCTCCTTCCTTAATTCTTATATTCCTTGTCTGAGCAAAGTGAGGTTCGTCTGGGTTATAGTTGGTGTAAACATAGCCCAGTTAGTCTGTGTAACCTGTCGAAAGCGTGCCGGGATTCTTAACTACACCGTTACCAGGCAAATAACGCTTTTAAGGCAGTGTTATTGTAACACGGCACAGACTCCAATTTCTGCTTTAGTTGTTCACTTTTCCTAAAAGAGGTTGACGTTGTCAATATTTCCCAACAGTTAAAAGCGTTATTTTGGCAATAGTCAACCTTTCATACGATCGCTCCCTCTGTCATACCCGATTTATACTACTACTTGTAATGGGGTTGGCTACTGAAGATCAGAAGAGGAAGCTGGCCGGAACAGCATTGCAAAAATGACAATGTGTAACTTATTGCTGGACTTTAACCTGCCGTTCTCGGTCGCCGTAGAATCCTCGGCGGCCATGTGATTCGAACTGTCGCTGTTGACCGAAGTTCTTCTTCTACAACGTGGAGTCCTGGTTGCTGTTGCATTTTGTATGATCTTTTAATCACCAAAAGGTCATGTGACGTGAACTACGTGCAAAGCTAAGTATCATAAATTATATCATTAATTTATATATATATATATATATATGAATTATATGATATGCACATGAAGTATGAATGCATAATTATAAGTATTCAACCAAGCACCTTGTGTTCAAATGGCATGTAGTGACTTTCCCATATGGGAGGTCATGAGATCGAGCCTTAGTAGAGGCGTTATTGATTAATTGTTTTATGGTTCATGTAATGAACTCTTAAGAATTATTCATTAATTGCCTGCATGGGTAGACTCGTCAGGTATGATTTGTCTATTAAATCATACATTAATTTTATTTATAATTGGTAGTCAATAAAAATGAATGATCTAAGAGTTTTGTCAAACGTGATAAGCATATATCAAAACTCTTCACCTTGTGTTGGTAGCATGGATATGTCATTATTCTTGAATACTCTGTTTAGGAAGGTGGTTTTTAAGTAAACCTCGGTTTCACCACTCGACCTGGGAGTTTTTAAGAAGTAGGGTGTTGGTCATGCAGGCTAGTTAAAGTGCTACTTGACTCTCACCTGAAATGAGATTGGCTTTTACATGCTATCGAAACTTTGTAATAGGCATTGCTTAAGTTGGTTTATACTACCTTTTTGTTAAGAAAGAGTACTATGTATTCTCTTGAGAATATTTTTTAGATGTGTACTGTTTTGCATTATTCCAATGCTATATATAAGTTATGTAGTGAAGGGAAAATTGTGAATAGCATAACCTTGAATGCTAAAGTTATAGATGTTAAATTTCATCTTGATGAAATTTATGTAGATAAACCTTTCTCTAATAAATGCAGTTTGCATATAATCTTTGAGTATGAGATCTACTTTTCAAGAAAGTACGTGAAATTTGTGATTATGTTGTTCAACTTGAAGCAACATGCAACATGCAAACAATATTATCTTCGTGGCTTACTGGTAATGAGTGTATTTGTATATATGATTTAAAATATTGATTGGGAGATCCTGAAGATCCAGGATTCATTAATATAGTGAAACCTTAGTGGTTTAAGGTAACTAAGTTGGTTGAAATATATTTCACTATTGAGAGTGAATTAACCAAGTGCAGGGCGCTATAAAGATTGCATAGGTTGATCTGCTCAGGAGCCAATGTTGGGCACCAAAGATCAATCTGAGTAAAATATCAAGTACTTTTGAGAAGAATACTTGTAATCGCTGCATTGTGGGGGTAATCGGCACTTTATATTTCCTTTCTATAAGTTTCTTTACTTTACCGAGAATAATGGTAAAAGAGGATGTTTCATGTTAAACATGAAAATCTCTAGGGTATTATTTATGAGTTAATAAAATACTCGTCAAAGTGTACATAAGTTTGATGGAGTTGATCAACTTATGTTAATAGTGAAGACTAATTATGAGATTAGTCGTTAAATTGTAGATGGAATGCCTTAAATCCCAAGAGGTGATGAATTCATGGTGGATCCCACTTGTGTGGTCAAACGAAGCCATGGAAAGATTCACAAACTAGTACAGTAATTGGACATTCTAATGTTCTAAGTACTAGTGAGGTTGAGCTACAGCTCTTAATGAATTTATAACCCTATGAGATGGGTGGTCCGATTGAGACGGACTTGATGAGTTCACCGCTTAATAATTGAGAGAGTGAGCACAAAATGCTCTTAATGATTTCACATCCCAATTTGGGTAGTCTATATTGAGATAGGCTTTAAGAAATCACCTACTTAAGTGAAAAAAGGTTAACTACCTTTTTCTGAAAGATAATGAGCTATCTTTCTAGAGCACTCATTGGCATCCGGATGTCCAATTGAGTAAAAATATATGAGAAGCATGATGTTCCTATTGAACTATAAGATTTATGTCTTTAACTACTCTGTAGCCTTGGTGGTCTATATTGAGATAGACTTGACAGAGCTAAAGGTCTATATTGAGATAGACTTAACAGAGCTAAATGTCTATATTGAGATAGACTTGACAGAGTTAAAGGTCTATATTGAGATAGATCTGACATGGTTAAAATGTCTATGTTGAGATAGACTTGACAAGGTTGAAAGTCTATATTGAGATAGACACAACAGACTTGAATATTAAGGTTTCATCACAAACAGTCAAAGAGTTTGACTTTCATAGAACCTACATACGTTAGAGTTGATGTGTGCCTTGAGTTCAAAATTTGTCTAACCGATGAGTTCAAGAGTCATATCACTCTCGGGAAGAAAATTACTCAATGTCACTACGTATCAGTTCAAGTTTAAACACTGATATTAAGGTCAGCTCGTGTGATTGCTCAGACATTGTCCTTTCTAGCCTTCTTTTGAATGTGTGGGGGATTGTTGGGAAACATTCAAATAGAATACTAGCATTCCCTTAATTTGAGGATTAATTAGTGTGGTTGTTGCTCTCAACGCCACATTCCCACATTTCCTTAAATTGTGGATTTTGTGTGGTTCACATGAAAGGGAGTACTAGTAGCTCTATGTATAAAAGGTGATCTCCCATTCAGTATAAACACACCAAAAGAAAAAAGCTTTCTCCCTCCTTCCTTAATTCTTATATTCCTTGTCTGAGCAAAGTGAGGTTCGTCTGGGTTATAGTTGGTGTAAACATAGCCCAGTTAGTCTGTGTAACCTGTCGAAAGCGTGCCGGGATTCTTAACTACACCGTTACCAGGCAAATAACGCTTTTAAGGCAGTGTTATTGTAACACGGCACAGACTCTAATTTCTGCTTTAGTTGTTCACTTTTCCTAAAAGAGGTTGACGTTGTCAATATTTCCCAACATTTTCATCTTCTCTCACTTGCCTCTCTCTCTCTTTTAATATGACATAATTTTTTATTTTTTTTTGAAGATAACATAAATTTTTTTAATAATTGTGAAAGTTGCTCTATTGCGAATGGCATTAAGTTAACTTCATAATGTTACATATTCTTAATGGCGTGCATTTGGGTGGGTTATTTTGTGTTGCATTTATTGGGGAAATGCACAATAGGGGACATGGTATACAGGAAGTGGGTATTAATTGTCCTATGCTATAGAATTGTATCATTGTGTGCATCAAGGGCTAAATTGGTGAGCACCTACAAGGGGTAATTGAATATGTGTGCTAGGGTAGGGCCCTTTTGTCCACACTGAAATGTCTAAAACTAAAGAAACGTAATAATATTTCATAGATGGATGTAAAAATATTACAAATTAAAGAAAGTATTGTAGTCAAATTGAACCTAATTGGTCATGCAAGATTTATATTTGAATAAGAACCCTTCCTTAGGTAAAAAATTATTGGAGAAGATAATTGATCGGAGTAGATCATAATTATTTTTTGTGCCTTGTTACTGTTGTTAGCATATTTAAATCAATGGTGATATGTATTAAATAAGATTTTTTGTGAGTAAATCGTGTGCATTGGAGGTGATGAGTCTGTGCACACTAAAAAAGAGTTAATGTCATTTTTAAATTGATCGGAACAAAAAAATATGCCTCCAACCTAAACAACGCAATAAGTCTTTCACACGAATTTTATTCATTTCCACTTTTCAGATCAAATATCCACGCCGCATAGTAATTAAGAATTCAAATCGGATGAAAAATTGGGGTGCATTTTGTTCACCCCAAAATTCTATGTTCAAGTGAACAAATAATGTCAACGACAATACGCATTTAAGTATGCATTAGAATCCAAAGGTTATTTTCATAGTAACATCCTTGATCCTCCTATCATCAATACCAATCCCATGAAAAAGATTGATTGGTTCTGTCCTTTAATTTCCGATCCCTAGGATTGAAATGAAAACCTAACCTATCCCTAAGAGACAATAGACAAATCCATCAGGCATAGGGTATGATATCATTATTCACCATAAATTCCTATATACAGGCCCTATGAGCAACAGCTAGCCAGCCCCTACATGTCTTGCCATTTTTAAGAAGAATTTATACAAAAAGTAGGTTCCAATAATTCTTGTAGTATATTTTTATACACATATATATGAATTTTTATAAATTTAATTTGTAATTCATGGGTGTTATGCAATATGTAATCCATGTGGGAGTGTAATTCAGATATTACATTGTAACAGAGTCAGTAGTATTAAAAAAAAGAGTGAAATTTCCTAATTTCAAAAATTATGGGACTATTCTAGGTTTTAATAATCCCATCCTACCAATTCCAAACCAATTAAACCGGTTAAAACTGAAAAAATAACAAAAGAAAAATATGAAAAGACAAAAATGTCTTACTAAAAATATGAAAAGTCATGAAAGCGCACCCAGTCGGACACCGCCTTTCGATTGCCTGCATCAGTCGGGCCACAAGCTGAAAAGATCTAGCCAGTCGGCGGTCTCTAAATACCGGGACCCTTCGGGTCGGGTACCCCAGTCGAGGGCATCCATCATGTATTATAAAGCTTGATTCTTTAAGTTGTTCTTTTTTGAAAACCAAAATAGATCGGTAGATTATATCAAATGAACAATAGAGTTCGGGGGGACAGAGTCCCAGTACATTGGAGCCTCCTGCGAAAATGCCGCAGCGGCCAGTGCATGAGCACCCCTATTATGAGATCTAGGAATTAAAGAAACCGAACAAGATTCAAACGATAACATAAGAGCTTTTGAGGCTTCAACTGAAAACCCAACATATGAAAAGAGCCCCGTGGTATTCGAAACAAGCAAGTCCCTGAGCTTTAAGTTGTTCTTAATTGTGGGGAATATTCATGTTAGTTTGGTTTTCTAATTGTGTTTGAATTTTAGTATTTGTATTGGAGGTTTTTTTTTTTTTTGAGTACTTGTATTGGAGGTTAGCTTAATTAATATGTGTTTTCATATTAAAATCATGTTTCGAACTGACTTTTTTGTTCTCACTGAATAAGATTTTTGGCTCCACCACCTAATTTTAAATTCTGAGTGTACCGTCAATTATCCGTGAATTCTCGTCCTATAAATATTTTAAAATGCACATTCATAAACAGGGATGACACCCCATTTTTCTGTACTTTTCCGTCATTCGTTGATAAATCTAAATAAATGAATGAGATTAATTCACAATTTTCAACACGTGTGACGAATTATATATATTCACATTATCACATCATTTCACTCAATTCTATGAGTTGTGAAGGCAATATATATCAATTGTTTGCATTTATTAAGATTAATTCATTTGTTTGATTCTTCCAAGGTATAATAATAGGTTAAGTGAATGAACAAGCGGTGAGAAATTCTGACAAGAAATTATAACCACCAAATAATCAAATATGTTCGTAAGTACTCAAGATTTTCTTGTTTGGTGAATCCAAAACTCTTGAGAGTTGGAGAAGAATTTTTTTTTTCTTTTCTTTTCTTAATGATGTTTGGTATGAATATTTCACCATTAGATCAGATTGAGTGTCATCCACATTCATTACTTGATCTATTATGAATCTAGTTTAGTTTATATTATTGGAAAAATTAAATAAAAATAATATTTAAAGTGATTATTTTGAGTGGGGTTAACTTCCATTTAGGTCGGAGCAAAGTAGATTCGGGTTCTCCTAAGTAAGATATTTAATTTGATACATTATATGCTCAAAATAGATAATGGGTTATGAGAAATTGATTGTCAAAGTGTGCACATTTGAGTTAAGAAAATGAGGTTCGGAAGGTTTTTAAGCCTTTATCTCACATTGAAAATGGATGTGGGATTGCACTAGTATAAATACAAATAGACATTTAAAAATGTTTAAATTGTGTAGCATAAAGACTCTCTCAAGCGCGCAAAGGGAGGTGTCCAAATCAAATCTCAAAATGAGTCCAAAAAGCTAGGACTCATGTGCACCCGCAACTCTAGTGTGTTGAGTGTTCATATGAAAATTGGTAGCCCAGACAAGTTAAAGATTTTGCCAAAATTTTTCTCAAAAGAAGTAGAAGTTGTTGAATAGTGAATAGTGTGAGCCTTGCTCTCGAGTAATAAAGGTTGCAAACCTTACTATCGAGTAGTAAAGGTTTAAAACATTTGTTGTCGAACAACAAATTAAAGGTTGCAAACCTTTACTATCGTGCAGTAGGTTTTTGTCGGAAGCCTTGCTACTCGTTGATTCGGTGTTATTCTCAAACTTGTGTTGTATCTCCTTTAATTTGCTACTCTTAATGATGCAACATATTGGAAATTGTGAATTAATTCTAATAAGTTGTTATGTTTAGGAATTAATTATGATTAATTCTAATTTATCTGAGAATTAACTTTGTAATATCAAAATTATTATAATTAATTTCCTAGTTATGAGAGTTATATGTTTGAATTTTAAATTCAATTTTTGAATGTCACGAATGCTAATGAATTTCATTCTCTTATAAATATCTTGGGTTGGGTGTAGAATGTAAAAATTATTTTTGAGATATCAAATTCTAATTTTTTCTCTGTCTCAAAATTCTCTTTAATCCTTTGTAAGGCAACACTTCTATTAAAAATTTGAAGTGTTCACATGAAAATTGGTAGCCAGATAACTTAAGGTTTTGCCAAATTTTTCTCAAAAGAAGTAGAAGCTAATGAATAGTGAGCATTGCGAGCCTTGTTGTCAAGCAATAAAGGTTGCAAACCTTATTGTCGAGTAGTAAATGTTTGAAACTGATGTGGTATATACAGACGGTATATTAACTACGAGTTACGGTGTTAGGGTCGGTTATGGTTACGGTCCCTTTACCTAGTCTGCTTGTTGGTTTAAGTTATGGAGCTCAAAATACGTGATAGTGGGTCAGAGGTTCTCAAGCATATAATTAGCGTATATGAGCTGCCAAAAGTCCCATCCTTAGTAATAAATGCAGTATTTATAGGGAAGAGAAGGGAACAAGTCCCAATCTCACGGCATGTACAACATGTGGAACCTAGGCACAGGCTCAGGCCGGGCCCAAGGGGGCTTGATCGCGTGCCCTAATCTTCTTGAGGGTATTGTATTCTACTGCTAGAACTAGGTTGGTAGGTCAGTCCCGACCTGATTTAGGCGGGGACACAATGATTGCCAGAGCACCTGCGTACGCTGCCCTCCAAAGGAGCTCGGGAACTGAGATGGTCGGGATGACGATTGTGACGGGTAGGCGAGGGTTAGTCCGAGCTCCACTCACGTATTGGGTTTGCTTCTGACCATCATTCATGCATGGCTATTAGGGAATAATCCTCGTGCTTTAATATTCCTTAAGGTACTATATTCTATCACTGGAACTAGGTCGGTAGGTCAGTCCCGACCTGATTAAGCCGGGACACGATGATTGCCAGAGCACCTGCGTACCTGCCCTCCAAAGGAGCTCGGGAACTGAGATAGTTGGGAGGACGATCGTGAGGATCGACGAGGGTAGGTCCGAGCTCCACTCACGTAATGGGTCTACTTCCGACCACCATTCATGCAGGTGCGAAAGAACTTGATGTTTGGTTCATTGTCGAACAAGCATGGCTTCTGGATAGTTTTTAAGTCAAACAAAGTAGTTTTGTTTAAAGTGAAATGTATAAAGGCAAAGGTTATGTACTTGATAAGCTCTTTAAGTTCATTGTAATAACCATGATTAATAAAAAAAAGTATTAATTCTTCTTACTTGTTTGAGTCTTCTAATTTGTGGCATGGTAAACAATGACATATTAATTTTAATTTTTTTTTTTTGGTGGGGATTTTAATTCTACATGTAGAATAATTAACATGGCTATATTCCTATGTTTTAAATTAACATTAATCACAAATGTAAAATTTATGTTGAGGTAAAACTAACGAAAATTCCTTTTAAATCAATTGAAGAGAAAACAAAACCACTTGAATGAAATCATATGGATGCAGGTGATTTTAAATCAATACAGACGTGAGATGGTAATAAATATTTTATTATCTTTTATTGACGGTAACGTACGATATTGTTATGTGTATTTGCTTAAGAAAAAAGATGAAGTTGTGAATAAATTATTTCTTTATAAGAATGAACAGGAAAACCCACTTAATTATATTGAACAATAAAGGTTGTTTAGAAGTGATCAAGGTGGTGAGAATGATACCAAAACGGTATCATACATGAGTGCCTTATTCACCTCAATCAAATAATGTTGTTGAATGCAAAAATCACACATTGAAAGAGATGATTAATATGATGTTGATAAGTTCAAGTTTGCCCCAAAATATGTTGGGTGAAGCTATTTTGTCAAGTAACTACATTTTAAATAATGTACCCCGCAAAAAACTCGATAATAAATAGGTGTGGAAAGGTAATAGACCTTCTTATCAATATTTGAAATGTAGGGGCATGTTGCAAAAGTAGCAATCCTAACAGCGAAGAAAATAAATAGGTCCTAAAATCGTTACCTGTGTTTTTATTGGCTGTATACATAACAATAATGCTTACCAATTCTTAGTGTACGAGTCTCATAATCCATACATACATAAGAACATGATTATTGAATTGAGAAATGCACCAATCTTTGAAGATTTACTTTCGTGTGGGTCCAACGAAAGACCTAGTACGTTGAAATGGAAATTCAGCATGACCATGGATTATGAAAGTGGTGATTCAAGCCTAGACAAAAAAAATGGGTTATAATTTAAAAATTCTTTGATCTAGATTTTCTAACATATATTTTAGAGTATGGGACTAATACTCCATCAATGGGTGAGCGGTTTGGTTCGTGTTATATATATATATATATATATATATATATATATATATATATATATATATATATATAATGTCCAAATGTCTAAAATCTAAATCTTTAATCGGCGCTCCAGACTCTAGCGCTCCCCTCGGACCTCCATGCCTCCATAGACCACATCGGCACGCTGGTATAGCCTCTCCCCTCCAAAGCTCCATGGGTTACAGGTCCTGTGGTTGCCCCTCCCCTACACCAGCGTCAAACCCGCCAACCACCTCCCCTGTTTCTAATCTCTGCCATTATTTGAACTTTGAAGGTATGCGACATTGT
>CP025645.1:15467957-15519580 GCA_003576665.1 Ipomoea trifida
TGCACATTTGAGTTAAGAAAATGAGGTTCGGAAGGTTTTTAAGCCTTTATCTCACATTGAAAATGGATGTGGGATTGCACTAGTATAAATACAAATAGACATTTAAAAATGTTTAAATTGTGAATGTAGCATAGAGACTCTCTCAAGCGCGCAAAGGGAGGTGTCCAAATCAAATATAAAAATGAGTCCAAAAAGCTAGGACTCATGTGCACCCGCAACTCTAGTGTGTTGAGTGTTCATATGAAAATTGGTAGCCCAGACAAGTTAAGATTTTGCCAAAATTTTTCTCAAAAGAAGTAGAAGTTGTTGAATAGTGAATAGTGTGATGAGCCTTGCTCTCGAGTAATAAAGGTTGCAAACCTTACTATCGAGTAGTAAAGGTTTAAAACATTTGTTGTCGAACAACAAAGGTTGCAAACCTTTACTATCGTGCAGTAGGTTTTTAATTTGTCGGAAGCCTTGCTACTCGTTGATTCGGTGTTATTCTCAAACTTGTGTTGTATCTCCTTTAATTTGCTACTCTTAATGATGCAACATATTGGAAATTGTGAATTAATTCTAATAAGTTTTAGGAATTAATTATGCTTAATTCTAATTTATCTGAGAATTAACTTTGTAATATCAAAATTATTCTAATTAATTTCCTAGTTATGAGAGTTATATGTTTGAATTTTAAATTCAATTTTTGAATGCCACGAATGCTAATGAATTTCATTCTCTTATAAATATCTTGGGTTCGGTGTAGAATGTAAAAATTATTTTTGAGATATCAAATTCTAATTTTTTCTCTCTCTCAAAATTCTCTTTAATCCTTTGTAAGGCAACACTTCTATTAAAAATTTGAAGTGTTCACATGAAAATTGGTAGCCAGATAATTAAGGTTTTGCCAAATTTTTCTCAAAAGAAGTAGAAGCTAATGAATAGTGAGCATTGTGAGTCTTGTTGTCAAGCAATAAAGGTTGCAAACCTTATAGTCGAGTAGTAAATGTTTGAAACTGATGTGGTATATACAGACGGTATATTAACTACGAGTTACGGTGTTAGGGTCGGTTACAGTTACGGTCCCTTTACCTAGTCTGCTTGTTGGTTTAAGTTATGGAGCTCAAAATACGTGACAGTGGGTCAGAGGTTCTCAAGCATATAATTAGCGTATATGAGCTGCCAAAAGTCTCATCCTTAGTAATAAATGCAGTATTTATAGGGAAGAGAAGGGAACAAGTCCCAATCTCACGGCATGTACAACATGTGGAACCTAGGCACAGGCTTAGGCCGGGCCCAAGGGGACTTGATCGCGTGCCTTAATCTTCTTGAGGGTATTGTATTCTATTGCTAGAACTAGGTTGGTAGGTCAGTCCCGACCTGATTTAGGCGGGGACACAATGATTGCCAGAGCACCTGCGTACGCTGCCCTCCAAAGGAGCTCGGGAACTGAGATGGTTGGGATGACGATTGTGACGGGTAGGCGAGGGTTAGTCCGAGCTCCACTCACGTATTGGGTTTGCTTCTGACCATCATTCATGCATGACTATTAGGGAATAATCCTCGTGCTCTAATATTCCTTAAGGTATTGTATTCTATTACTGGAACTAGGTCGGTAGGTCGGTCCCGACCTGATTAAGCCGGGACATGATGATTGCCAGAGCACCTGCGTACCTGCCCTCCAAAGGAGCTCGGGAACTGAGATAGTTGGGAGGACGATCGTGAGGGTCGACGATGGTAGGTCCGAGCTCCACTCACATAATGGGTCTACTTCCGACCACCATTCATGCAGGTGTGAAAGAACTTCATGTTTGGTTCATTGTCGAACAAGCATGGCTTCTGGATAGTTTTTAAGTCAAACAAAGTAGTTTTGTTTAAAGTGAAATGTATAAAGGCCAAGGTTATGTACTTCATAAGCTCTTTAAGTTCATTGTAATAACCATGATTAATAAAAAAAATTATTAATTCTTCTTACTTGCTTGCTTGAGTATTCTAATTTGTGGCATGGTAAACAATGACATGTTAATTTTAAATCTTTTTTTTTTTTTGGTGGGGATTTTAATTCTACATGTAGATTAATTAACATGGCTATTTCCCTATGTTTTAAATTAACATTAATCACAAATGTAAAATTTATGTTGAGGTAAAACTAACGAAAATTCCTTTTAAATCAATTGAAGAGAAAACAAAACCACTTGAATGAAATCATATGGATGCATGTGATTTTAAATCAATACAGACGTGAGATGGTAATAAATATTTTATTATCTTTTATTGACGGTAACGTACGATATTGTTATGTGTATTTGCATATGAAAAAAAATGAAGTTGTGAATAAATTATTTCTTTATAAGAATGAACAGAAAAACCCACTTAATTATATTGAACAATAAAGGTTGTTTAGAAGTGATCAAGGTGGTGAGAATGATACACCTAGTGGTGATTACTGCACGCAAAACGGTATCATACATGAGTGCCTTATTCACCTCAATCAAATAATGTTGTTGAATGCAAAAATCACACATTGAAAGAGATGATTAATATGATGTTGATAAGTTCAAGTTTGCCCCAAAATATGCTGGGTGAAGCTATTTTGTCAAGTAACTACATTTTAAATAATGTACCCCGCAAAAAACTCGATAATAGCCTTATGAGGTGTGGAAAAGTAATAGACCTTCTTATCAATATTTGAAATGTGGGGGCATGTTGCAAAAGTAGCAATCCTAACAGCGAAGAAAATAAATAGGTCCTAAAATCGTTACCTGTGTTTTTATTGGCTATATACATAACAATAATGCTTACCAATTCTTAGTGTACGAGTCTCATAATCATACATACATAAGAACATGATTATTGAATTGAGAAATGCACCAATCTTTGAAGATTTACTTTCGTATGGGTCCAACGAAGGACCTAATACGTTGAAATGGAAATTCAGCATGACCATGGATTATGAAAGTGGTGATTCAAGCCTAGACACAAAAAATGGGTTATAATTTAAAAATTCTTTGATCTAGATTTTCTAACATATATTTTAGAGTATGGGACTAATACTCCATCAATGGGTGAGCGGTTTGGTTCGTGTTATATATATATATATATAAAATATATAATGTCCAAATGTCTAAAATCTAATGGGATGTTTGGTTCACGGAATAGGTAGGGAATGATAGCACTCCCAGTAATAACCTATTCCGTTGTTTGGTTCGCATTTGTATTCCTAGGAACATTGTTCCTTGGGAATGAGCTATTACCCTTGCAAGGGTAATAGCTATTACCAGGGTCCTCCTGGTAAAGGGTAATAGCTATTACCAGGGTCCCCCTGGTAAAGGGTAATAGCTATTACCAGGGTCCCCCTGGTATTAACCTATTCCTGACCTCTCAGGAATATGTATTTTATTATATTTCCTTTTTTACCCTTTGTTTAAATTTTTAGGTTTGTTTTTTGAGTCTCTAAAATGGATGATCAACCTGGTTGAGTAGTTGGAATGAATTGAGTAGAAATCAGAAAGTGCCAACAATTGACAGGAAATTACTTAGCTCCCTATTTTTCTCATCATTGAATCTGAATCAAGAATCACCCAAACTTGGAGTTCCTTTTGAGCAGTGCAGAAGAGTGGTTCTCTCTTTTTCTCTTAGTTTCAGAGAGAGCATGGCTAGAATGATCAATAACCACAACAAAAGGATCCTCATCCAAATCGACACCGCACTTGCAGCAATGTTTTAGATCAAATTAAATCATATGCATTAGCATCGTACAAGTACTGTCCATATCACTGGATGGTGGGATCATCAAGGAGCTTGAATTTCAGAACGAAACAGCGAGATCGCAGAGTGTTAAAGAAGAGGGACTGAGATGACTTGAGGGATGAGTCGTCGAGCAATACAAGAATGCGGCGATCCGGACTTCCACAGAGCGAAGAGGACAGAGCTAAATAATTAGTTTTAAGTATGTCGGTAATTAAAATGAGAGACGTGAGTTGATTGCTATGGATCATTAGTTATTGACTCTTGAATATCATCATTTGTTGTACAAAGACTCCTAAATAAGGAGAGACTCCTTAAAATAAGGAGAAACACCCATCTCAAACTAACTTCTGACCTTATAATTTCTTCTTCCTAATATTATTGAATGTTCTTTAAAAAATTTTATTATGTATATGCATATTTTGTTTCATAATTTATATATCATTTTTTTAATATTGTAATTGCTATAAAATAATATTATATAAAAATCTTAGGTAATAATAATAATAATAATAATAATAATATTATTATTATTATTATTATTATTATATTTTGCATAAGGGTATTTATGTCTTTAAGCATATATTCTATTTCTATTCCTTCTACTAACCAAACGTTAGAATACAATTCCTAAAGTCTATTTCTTCAGCGAACCAAACAATAGAATACAATTATATTCTATTCCTTACCTATTCCATTTCTTATGGAATAACATTCCTATTCCCTCCAAATTCATTATGTGAACCAAACGTGCTGTAAGGGTGTGTTTGGTAACCCGTAAAATGACTTCTGGAAAATGTTTTCCGAGTTTTATGTGTTTGGCAACGTCCGGAAAATGTGGTCAATGGAAAATGTTTTCCGTTGACCAAGGAAAACCAGTTCATTTTTCCGGAAAATGACTCACGGAATTTTTTTCCGTAAGTCATTTTACGGAATCGCTAGGATAGCTGTTTCGCATGTTTTCGACCAAAACCAAGTCATATCACCCATGACCATGGACCAAGGAGGTGGGAAAACCGCCGAAAACTTTTGCTACATTTTTTTTTTTAATTTTTTTATAAATTATATTTTTATTAAATACCATTATTTTAATAACTATTATAATTTTTTATATTTTAAATAAAACAATTACAATGTTTAATTATACAATTCTATCCATTTTTCAGAAAATGAACCAAACACACAAAGACAGTTTTCCATGATACATCCAAACACTGGAAATAAAACTATTTTCCGAAAAATGACTCATTTTTCGAAAAACATTTTCCAGAAATCATTTTCTTGCTTTCGAAACGGACCCTAAATCTTTAATCGGCGCTCGAGACTCTAGCGCTCCCCACGGACCTCCATGCCTCCATAGACCACATCGGCACGCTGGTATAGCCTCTCCCCTCCAAAGCTCCATGGGTTGCAGGTCCTGTGGCTGCCTGCCCCTCCCCTACACCAGCGTCAAACCCGCCGACCACCTCCCCTGTTTCTAATCTCTGCCATTATTTGAACTTTGAAGGTATGCGACATTGTTTGAAATTTGAATGATTTATTATACTACGTGTTTTTTGCAATTTCTAGCATTCTGCTATGCATTGAAGTCTAGAATATGAAATTTCAATTTTCTAGCCTTGAAAATTGGATAACCAAAGTGGAACAAAATTAATAATCATGGATCTAGTCAAATTAAAAATCAATGATAATAAAAATTAATAAATGTCAATAGTCAACATATCATTTAAACTTCAATTAAAAGTTAATGATAAAAATTATTAAATGTCAATAGTCAATACACCATTCTTGAAATTAACTCTTAAATTAAATACCAACCATTTAACCGCTATAATCTCAATGTTATCATCTTAATTCTTAACCACTTTAATTTTACTTCTTTTATTGTTTCGAAATGCACCCTTAGTCCGGTTCGATATCTGGGAAATGCATCCAATTTGGTTGAATTAAGGGTTCTGGACTTCTGGTCTTGGCTGCGCATCATTTTCATTTCATAAACCCTAATCAACAAAACTAGGGATTTTACACTTTGCTGAACAAGAACGAAGCTCAGTATATATACACAGATATAGGTAATAGAGAATGGGAGTGGCGAGCAAGGCAGGGGATTGGGTATTCAGGGCTTTCACGGCGGGGCTAGGCGTCGCCACCATTTACCTCGGCGCTACTTTCTCCGTCAACGTTTATCGTGGACTTAAATGGCACAACGCCCAAGCGGTATCCATAACGAATCCCTTTCCTTTTATGTGATTTTTTTCACTTTGGTTGCAACCCTAGATGTGAAGATTCAATTTAGTGCTTATTATATTTGAGATTAGTTATAATATGGTTGTTTGCTGTTATAGAACACAGTTCGTCGTTGTAATTTGAGCTCGATGTCTCCTTCCTAATCAAAATTTCCCTATTTCTTGATCAGTTAGGTAGTTTCATTCGATTCAACTTATTAGATTTTATGCTTCTTTTGATTTTTTTGAAGAACACGGTAGCATTTATGGTTTTGTTAACAAGTTGTCTCAATTTGAAGCCCTCTGCACCTTTTTGGTGAATTTGGGAACTTTCCCATTTAAAGATTGGGATGCAGAATAGTGCCTCCATGGACAATCTTAGCTAGGTTTTAGATAGGTGGATCATTTAGCGTTGTTTTTCTGTTGGGCTGTAGCTGTTCAACTTATACTTTGAATAAATCATAAGTAGAATCATTGGGTTTATCAAATTTGACTCAAAACATCGCCTTAATTGTAATAGCTGTCAAATGAATGTGCCCTAGGTTGTGTTGTGGGTTATTCATCATTTGAACAGATACCCAGTCTCTACCTAAACACACTCTCAAGATGCTTAAATCTTTCCTTCTGTACTAGCTTGAGTCCTTGTAACATTCACCAAAGCTGAATGTTCCTGAGGCATTGTAATATGGACCAAAACTAAATATTTAACTCAATTCTTTCCTAGATTATAAACTAACTTGAGTGAGGTTTCTTAATCCTTCTGGCCAGGGGCAAAGCTTGCCCTTAGTATTTTGAGGCCTTTTAACATGGACCAAAACTAAATATTAATTAAAGCATGTGCTCCATCTCAATTAAAAGTCTAAGCTGATAGTTGGATTGCACATATTATATTTATGCTCACGCCCCCTCAACGTGTGCGGTGGATCTCCGAGCGCAACACGTGGAAGTCTCTTTTTGAGGGTCATGGTGATGCGGAGATTCGAACCCATAATCTTTTGCATGGCTCTGATACCAAATTAAAGCATGTGCTCCATCTCAACTAAAAGTCTAAGCTGATAGTTGGATTGCACATATTATATTTATGCTCAATATTAAACTTGACTCTTTCCAAGGTTAGGAACAAATCCTTCTGGCTAGGTACAAAGCTTGCTCTCAATATTTGAGGGAGTCAAACTAAAGCAAAAATCTACATGGAAGTTAATATAAATTGCATTGCATTACATATATAGTTTAATTCTTATACAAATATAGATGAAATGTATGCTCAAATTGCATTCTAAATCGTTATTACAAACATCAGATTGTCCTAATTCAACCTCTAATGCTTATAATGATGATCCTCATATTTAAATTGAGCAAAGACACAGAAAAATTCCTATCCAATTCAGATCTTAGAATTTTGAAACAAAGATTCTGCTCCTAACTCATAATATGATTAAGATGTACTTGATTTATCTCTATTTTCACTTGCATTATTCTTTTGTGGTTTCTATAATCAGAACTTCAGATGCCCTTAAAAGTTTATTTTCACTTTTGAATTTTGATTAATTGTTTGTCTTTATGTACATTATTGTGCAACTTTCTACTCGAAGTCTGTTTAATATTCATTTTTGTGTTATTACCTGCCAGCAGTTTCTCATAGATTACATTATTCTCCTACCTTTGATGCTATTTGGTATGAAAAGAAGGGTGAGAAGAGATATATTCTTTTTGTTATGTTTGGAGGGATAAGAACAGTGGAATTGCTAATTTGCAATCCATCTGCTTTTCTCACAGTGGAATTGTTAAATAACATCACTCCCCTCTTACTAACCAGTGTAATGACCAGTTCTTTCAATGTACTTGCACATGACCAGTTGACTAGTTTGGATACAAAATCATTAATTCTTCGTCAGCTGGTAGTTCTTTGTAAGGCCTTTGCACATACTCCAATAACCCTTCTAGTTAATAATTTGCATGTTTTGACTGAGTCAATTGTTCTTTACTCTGAATGGGCTTCGGGTCTTTTACACTGTAAACTATAAAACTTGTGTTTTGCATGGGGGATGAGGGAATTGGACTAAACATTATCCCACTTAACCTGCTGAATCTGTTGTTTGAATGCTGCCTTAAAGAGTTAAAGGCCAGGAATATTGGACCATAGGGATACAATACCACCCAAATATCTGGCAAACTGACAAATTTTCCCTGAATGTCATGCAACTTTGTATGGATTATGTTCATACATAGTAGATTTTACTTCTCCAATTTTAAATCTCTATCAATTATGCCTGTGCAATTTTGACAGTTTTACCCCTTCTGCTGTGAGTTACTATGTTGACAGTTATGATCTTTCAGATGTTTGAAATGCGTCTAATATATTATTTCCTCCAATTTCAGAAGATTGATAAGGAGTCACCTGACGACAATCAGAATCAAGAAAATAAAAAATGATTGCTTGTGATTCCCAAGTAGCAACATGATTTTTGTATTGATTTAATTTGGAGATTGGAGATATAAATTTTGAAGCATCTCTGAATTACATGAGATTGTGCAATAACCTCTGCACATAGCTGCAGTTTCATTTGATGATTATATTTAAAATGTATCACTTTATTATGGGCTAAAAGTTGCTTTGCTGGAAGCAACTAAAAAAAACTGGGTTGAAACACAGCAACAGTGTGAAGCAGAAAGATATGAAGATAATGACACTAGTGATGAAGCATTATTTGAATTATTTGTTGCTTCCAAATTATTATGGAGTGTGGTGCTTGAGCCATATTGAAATCATGATCGAGGATTTATGTTGCAATGGTATAAGGATTGTGTATTTGTGTTTCCACTTTCCACCGAACTCGATTACAACCCTAATAGAAGGTTTAAGCGAATCAGGTTAAACTTGAAAAATATTCAAATATTAAGATGCTCAAATCGATCTTTTAATGAATTGAGTCAAATTTGAGTATCTTAATATTGGGAGGAATAAAAGAGATAAGCTGGGCTTTATAAAGAACCAGTTGGATCAAAGGAAGAAATGCTGACTTCCTTCAATTCAACTTCAATCAGATTATTGCCAGCAGGTGGTTCAAGCTTTGACTAGCTACTAATGTTCATAGATAATGCCTCTTCTTTTCATCTTATTATCCTAGCTAGATATTATTAAGGAAATATATGTTGATGAACTTCACTCACATTTTCGTTAAGTTTGTTAATTCATCATCGAATTAGACTGCTCGTAGATTAGCTCATGAGTATATTTCTTTGTCAAATTGTATAGAGTGGTATGACAGGCTTCCCGACTTTATTTGTAATGTTTTTCCTTCAAATTTGAGTTAATGGTATTTGTTTGTTATTCTTAAAATATGTTTTTCTTTTCAAATGTCGAGATGCCATGTAGGAGAAATGTGAATAGGAAAAAGGATAAAAACAAAAAGAAAATAAGAAAAACAAAAAAAGTAAAGATTTTTTTAGGCCTTTTATTTTTATTTTTTATTTTTAATTTTTTGTCCTAATAGTGAAATCCCACAAAAAACAACACTTGTAAGAGTTTAATTTTCTTCTCTCTCATCTCACCTTTCTCTGAAGTTGTAATGAGCTTTTTATTACTGTATTGTTTTTAAAAATATATTTTATATTATATGTAATATAAGTTTAAATAGCCAAAGACCTTGTGGTCTAGTGGCACCCGGTGTCCCGATTTACACGTGAGTTCGAGGTTGAGAATTGTAACACTGCTTCTTCCGGCGTTGTTGATGGAAGATGAATGAGGCATTTCTCGACCTAGAAAAATCTAAATAGATAATTATTATATTTTCTCGAGTTAAAAAAAGCAAAAGAAAAATTATACTTTTCGTCCTTAAGTTATACGATAATGTTGAATTCGTCCCAAATGTTAGTTATACTCACTTTTCGTCCCTTAGTTATCATTGACATTGCACTTTTCATTCCCTTTACTAATAAAACGTTAGGAATGAAATTTAGAATTTTAGTATAACTCAATGATAAAAAGTGAGCACGAAAGGACAAAAAATGCAACGTCAACGATAACTAAAGGACAAAAAGTGAACATGATCAACATTAAAGGACGAATTCTACAATACCATATAACTTATGGACAAAAAGTGCAATATTTCTTTTATATAATTACCAAATGACCCTATTATATAAACTCAAACCCTAATACTATAACATCACTTCTCCCATTTCTGCCGCCGCTCATCTTCTCAACACTGCACTCCACTTCTCGTTGCTTGAAGAACCCTAAGCATCAAGGTAACTCTCTGCGTAATCCAATGCTTTATTAAGCTTACGTCTAAACATTATACTGATTTCATAGGGATTGGTAAATATTTGTAAGTCTGTTCAATGATAAGGAAAGGAAGAAAGTTATGTCAATTATCATCATTGTTTTTTAGATGTTTGATAAAATGCATGTGTGGTAGTCTTAAGAATTTTTGAAATTGGAATTTGGAACTCTGAAATTTGAGTTGAATATATAGTCATACTGTCAATGAACGGAATCCTCTTTCCTATGTGTTCACAGGAAATTTTCACATTATTATCTGGAAATGGCTGTCGCATTCTACAACCTAAGCTCAGATGCCGGCGTCAAGAAGCTTGATGAGTACCTCCTGACACGTAGTTACATCTCTGGGTGGGTCACTATCTGCTGTTGCTTTTAATGGTTGGGTTCCCATCTTAATTTGCATTCACCATATTATTCCTTTCTCAGGTATCAAGCTTCCAAGGATGACATCACAGTTTATTCATCACTTCCCAAGCCCCCATCTTCTGAATATGTGAATGCATCACGGTGGTTCAAACACATTGATGCACTTTTGAGGATTTCGTGAGTGCTAGCTACTTAAAACATCTTTAACTTTAGTTTCTGTGAATTGAATTTCAAATTGTGTAGCAGCATGCTAGGGATCCAGTCATCTACCCTCTGTTTACATCATTTTTGTGTGTATGTATAATCCTCTGATATTACAATTTATTTTCATTAGTGGTGTATCTGGAGAAGGTTGTGGTGTAATTGTTGAAGGTTTTGCACCTATCCCTGCCGGTGTGGCAACACCCCCTGCTGCTGACACTAAGGTAACCCAATTAATAGTTTTTCATTGTTCATTGACATTTCAAGTCTGTTGCTGTAATTGTTGATATTTTAGTGTCTTTGTTGATTTTGTTTGAGTTATGGTTTGGTTTATGCTGCTGTTTTCCTACTTTTAGCTTTCTGCAGCCATTTATAATGTTTTATTTCATAATAATGAAACATAACTACAGGCCTCAGCTGCTGATGACGATGACGATGATGATGTTGACTTGTTTGGTGAGGAGACCGAAGAGGAAAAGAAGGCTGCTGAAGAGCGTGCTGCAGCTGTGAAGGCTTCAAGCAAGAAGAAAGAGTGTTAGTTTCTCCCTTTATATTCAATGATAATTATTATTTTAGAAATGTTAATGGATATAATATTATGTCTGGATGACCCTGTTTATTTAAATTACCTTACCTGGGCTTTTTTGTTTTTATCAGCTGGAAAGTCCTCAGTTCTTATGGATGTGAAGCCATGGGATGACGAGACTGATATGAAAAAGCTTGAGGAAGCTGTTCGAAGTGTTACAATGGAAGGATTACTTTGGGGAGCATGTATGTTCCTCTTCTTGTCTCTATTCATGAATCATAATTATTGCATTCCACTTTGTTCAAGTGTGTTTAACATTCAAAGTGCAGATTAATCTTTCAATAAAGATTATTGCTTTGTAGGCTAACTAGATTCTTAACTGTTGACTGTTTTTTGCAGCTAAACTTGTTCCTGTTGGATATGGTATTAAGAAATTACAAATCATGCTCACCATTGTTGATGACCTTGTGTCTGTGGATGAACTTATTGAGAGTTATCTCACTGTTGAACCTGTGAATGAGTATGTTCAGAGCTGCGATATTGTAGCCTTCAACAAGATATGTAAGCTCACTTTTCCCTTTGTTCTTTTAATGGCTACAAAGTGTTCATTGATACTAAGTGGTGATCACTCATCCACTGCTGTTCAATGTCTAATTTACAGGAATTTTCTGCACCCAGAAGTTGGAAATTGCAGCTGCTTATACTGCCTACCAAGTGATAGTATTCTCAGTTGGTTTTGGTTAGACATTCTGAGTGTTTATTTGTTTTAGAGGTCTCCTGATGGGCCTATTGGTTGGAGTACTGATAGACAAACTGTCATTTTTATGAACTTTTTTTTCGTATTAGCAGTTGCCAAAACATTTCTGTTGCCTCACATTTTTAGCACACAGCTTATTTGGACAGTTAATTTTTATAGCCATGATTGCGAAACCTCAGCCCGTTGTGCTCCATCTTCCTAAACTTTTCACCTTTTCGACTCCATCTCTTTAGTCCTCAGGAGGACTTACTTGCTGATGGATCACAACACTGCACTATTTAGTGGGTCATCCATTCTGTGACTTATTACTATGCTTCTTAGTGGGTCATTAATTTTGTGACTTATTACACTCAACTATATGTTTAACTATATAGAGTTCTTTCTCTCTATGGTAAGTCATAACGTTATATTTTGAATTGAGTAGAAAACTGATGTCTAGGGGCTATCGAGCAGAAAATTTATGTCTAGGGGCTAAAGTCGACCAACCCTGCCGTCAAACACTCGCTAGCCTTGAGTTTTCGTATTTTTCCACTTTGCACAATTGCACTCCATCTCTCCTTAGCATCCAAACTTTTGGCCTTTTACAAGTTTGGACCCCCACCATCTTAGCCCAATCTACACCTTTGCTTCTGTAGGTTCAATTCTTATTAGGGTGTGTTTGGAAGGCAGGAAAATGACTTTTGGAAAATGTTTTCTGGAAAATGAGTCATTTTTCAAAAAATGAGTTCATTTTCGGTGTTTGAATGTACTCTGGAAAACTGTCTGTGTGTTTGGTTCATTTTCCGGAAAATGAGTGGAAAATGAGTAGAAATGTATAATTATATTATTATTATTTTATTTAAAATATAAAAATATATAAACTAATACTCCCTCCGTCCCATTTTACCTGTCTTACTTTCCTTTTTCGTCCGTCCCAAAATATTGTCCACTTTCTAAAAATAAACATCATTATATCTTTATTTTCCAACTTTGCCCTTTTATTATAATGGTACATAATCTTCACAGCTGTCATCCACTCAAGAATTGGCATAGTCCACAGATTCTTAATACTCTGTGCAAAGTAAATCATTCACTTCAAAACTTGAACGGAACAAGAAACAAAAATCTATCAAAACAACCTTTTGTTCTTCCTTTTTTTCCTTAGTCACCGGAGAAGCAGCAGCGGGGTAGCACCATCGGCAGCAAGAACAGACGAGCAGTAACAGTAATGCCGCCACTGCTGCTACCAACACCCATTTTGAGATCTTGATGATATTCTAGATATTCTTCTCTCTCACAATGCTTTGCGAAGAGGCTGAGCTAGTATGAACTCCACAGAAACATTAGCCACCTCCACTAGTGTAGCAATTTTTATGATATCTCAAATCGGCGTTGCCATCCCATCAATTTCATGAAGTTTCAGATTTTATAACTCCATCTATTTTTAAACACCACTTATTTTTTTTTTTCTTTTTTTTTTTTTCGTTTTTTATATGTTCTCAAGTATTAAGTTCATTTATTTTTGTATAATCACTAGTGTATAAAGAACTAGAAAGAAAAATAAAAGATAGAGAGGTATGGAGGATTTGTTGGAGAAAGATGAAGAAATGGGTTTCTTGAAGAAAGATGAAGAAATGGGTTTGTTGCAGAAAATGTCTAAAGAGATGAAAAGTGAAGAAGAAATCCCCTGTAGCAAGCAAAATTGTCAGTAAGTATAATTGCAGAAGGGCATAAGCGGAAAGAAAGTCTGTTTTGCTTAACTTTCTTAAACTCCGTGCCAAATGTAAATCGGACAAACATTACGGGACAGAGGGAGTAATCCATTTGTCCCATTTTACCTGTTATATTTACTATTCATTGGTTAAACCAACTCTTTCTTATTTGTTTATTTTCTTCAGTAATTTTTTATTATTTTTAAATTTAATTTTTTGTGTTTAATAGTATTTTTAATTTTTAATGTAGTTTCTAAATATATAAATTTTATATATTAATGCTAAACTTAATATTATGAAAAATTGAATTAAAAATTACATCAGTCAAGCATCGTTAAACGAACCAGACAACCATTTTGGGACGGAGGTAGTAATATTTATTAGAAATATTTTTATTTTTTTTTACAAAAAAAAGTCGCACGAAGCCATTTTCTGTTTCCGGAAAATGACTTCCGGATTTTTTGTCCGGAAGTCATTTTCCAGAAAAATGGGCTCATTTTCCATGGTCAACGGAAAATGTTTTCCGTTGACCACATTTTCCGGACGTTGTTTAACATCAAAAGCTCGGAAAATGATTTCCGGAAATCATTTTCCGGGTTACCAAACACACCCTTAATGTCATTATGACAAAGTTCATGATGTGATGATGATAACAATTCCGACAAAACATGTGGCAAAGCATTAATAAATTTAAAACTATCATATTTTGATAAATAAAATTTGAAACTGCCTATGAAAAAAATCCCCAAAATATTACTATTCTGATCTACATTTTCCTTCAATTGATACATGTTTGCACGTGTCATTTTCTGTACATATTTACTCTATAACTAAAATATTGATGGTTGGATTAAATATAATCACTTTTAAATAGTCGTAAATTAGATTTGGTTAAATTAATAGTTAAGTAATTGATTTGAAAATGTCAGTATTGTCAACATACAAAAAATGAAGCTTAGTTCTAAATTTGAATATACAAGTAACTAGGGAGTGCTAATGCTACATAATCTATTGTACTTATAACTAAAGAAGATTTTATAAAGTTATTATGAGTGGGTGAGAAATGAATGATTGATAAATTTCTAAAATTATTTAAATTTTAATTTAAAGTTTAATAAATTAACAATCCTATTCCTAATTTTTTAAAAATTAAATTAATTTTTTTACAAATAAAAACTAACATAAGTCATAACTACATGTTCATTAAATTACTATTATATATATTCATTACGATAGATTTATTAAGTCATTACAAGGTGTATAACATTTTCCAGCCTCCATCTAATTTATAAAGTATATTCTTCTAAATTTTGCATATTTCATTTATATAATGAGAATTATTCAAACTTACCAACATAAATGCTTTAAACAATCATTACCGCTAAAGTATTAAAAAAATAGAATAGACTATACAAATATTACAATTAACACTATCTCTTTACCAGGTGTTAATCAACACTAGTGTCTTTTATACTGGATACAACTAAAGTGTATGCAAAAAGTTTTGAGGGCTATATTAAGTATAATAAGGACAATACCCAAAACTTTTGAGATGTAATCAATATAATAGGCACCGATATGGATATACACACCGATATGGATATACAGTCTAATCTTTCCCAATATAATTTAAATGATGGACTCGAAAAACAAAAATATATTATGTGGAATTTCCTTGGGCTGTTATTGCACTACGCAACCCAGGACTTGCATAGGTGACAAGCTCATGGGGTCAACCTCCCACACCGTTACCATTAGTCAGGCACTGTGCAAAAGGTCCAAAGCACAATTTCACTAACACGTATAGAAGCATATATCTTTAGTCTGATCATAAAGGAACACAAATTTTGAACCCCAAAGGGGGGAAAGATGACAATTAATGATTCTAATTTTCCTATACAACTCTCCATCTAACTAAATATGGAATTGGATCAATTATATCTAACCACTAAGTCTGAAAATCTGGATTGGTTGGGGTTGGATTTGGCACAACGACAAACACTGGCAAAATATGGCCTCAGCATTCATTCATTCTAGTCTTCCAGCTATCTATTCTTGATCCAATCTTCTTACCCTGAAAACACAAATGAAGCAAAGGATATGTGGAACTCAGGTTCTGCTCTTTTGTGTACTAATTAAAAATATTCGTTGAAATACAGTCTAGCAGTTGGATTGGGACTGCCTCAGCTCTTTTACACCATGTCAGTGAATTGAAGAAGCTAACCTAATTTGGAGTGTGCAATCCAGTGTTTCACCTTATAATTCAAGCTTTTCATCATGATAATATTTTCACAATAGAACTGTTTTGGGGTGGAGGCTAGTGAATGGCCAAGTCCAGCACCAATTTTTAGGTAGAAGCATGAAGGGTCAATTCCGGCACACCCTATGCCTCTTACAAATGTAGCGGTATAAGGAAATAAAGTTGCTCATTCACTATGGTTGATAATGCTAGGCCGCACATAGATGAGCAGACCAAATCAAACCATCTATTTATTTCTTAATGTTTTGTGGCTTGTAATTCTCTTGATTTATATTCTCATAGCCATGATCTGTTTACATAGTTTGTGGACATAGATAATCTGTTTGGTTGTGATCTCCATTCACCCATTACTACTATGAATAGAACTCATATGGGTACTTCTAAAACATCAAACACAAAACATTCTCTTTTCCTCCTTCCTTTCTTATTAACTCTTGAGAAGTATTTAGTGCATTCCAACTATAGTCAACAGGTGCATATTACTACAAAATAGCCGTGTAACCTTATGGAACAATGCTCGTTCTTTATGCCTTGCACCTCATGTTTAAGTGAGTTAAATTCTTTTTGACTTTCCCTTGAGCGAATACCTTTTGGTCTAAGCTATCCTATTTGGTTTGAGCAGTGAATGTCTAGTTCTACTGGAAAAACTTAAAGAAATGTAAGTTAGGTATGGAAAACTGAAATACCTTGTCATGGGAAGATTTCTTGATACTCCATTGTAGGAAACATGAGAAATTCCCTGCTGGGACTGAGAGTAATGATTCGTTTCAGCCAATGGGTTCACAATAAAACCAGGGCTAGCTTTATTGTGAGCCGAAGCCACGAATGGGGTTCCACCAGAAGCAGGGAATTGTGAAGTTGAAGTCCTCCTCCTCCACAGTTTTGAACTCAAAAACTCTGTACCTGGTAGCTTGCAACACATGGCTGCTGAGTCCCTATTTGACATTCTTCCAGTTGACACAGCCAAGTCATATGATATCTCATCTAAGCTCAACTCCAGACCATGAACACGTGCCTCTAAAGAATGCATCCCGCTCTGACAAGTCCCAATGAATTTCTGCATCAACAACCAACAAACAAGGCAGGCTTTTATTTTAAGCTCACTATTCTGCAGAAAGATACACGGTAACAAAGACAACATATATAGGGAGGGCACAAGCAAGTTACCTGGAGGACTTGTAGCAAATTGGACTGCTGATTTTCAATTTGAACGAGTTGCTTCCGAATCTCAGACAGATCATCATGTTCTTTATGGTTCATACACAGATCCCCACTTTCATTCATGACAGCATTAGAATCTGATCTCTCATCTTGATATGGAACCACGCGACACCCAGAAGCACTCTTCCCAAAAAGGGGGCGTTTTATTTCTGGTTTTGTGAATCCTTCTTTCTCCTCATCACCTTTCCCATTTTTACCCTTGAGATCATCCCCAGAAGAATCCTGTGAATTAGGGACTTCAATCTTCAATTCATCAGAAGGCTTCTTGTGATCAAGTTTGCGGAATATTGCTGGAGTTGCTTTCTTCCCGATTACTGTAGCAGCAGAAGAGCTGCCTAGTGCATTTGTCTTGCTTTTATGTAGGTTTCTTCTCCCAACACTGAGAGTACCAGAGCTCCTGGATCCAGGTGGATCACTACCATTCTCTGCACCACCAACAAAACACATATGACATATGATTGATTATACAATAACATTTTCAACAAATTAAAGATGCAGAATTTAAACCATGTTGTAATAGGAAACAGAAAACCCAAAAGAAACTTGTCAAATGCCAAAGCTGACCAAATGAGGAACGACCAATTTTCACAGAGGGGATTTACTTTCTTTGATATTTCCATTACCTAAATTTTCTCAATTCAAATTTTGTACCAGATGTGGAATAATTTTCCCACCTTTCAATCATATGTACTCTAATATATCATCTAAATATAATAAACAACACATGTACAAGAAAAGTAACAAACGGAAAAGGGACTAGCAAATACATTTGCAGAGTAAAATGATTATTCATCCATGACATGATACCTCTAGATGATGAATCTGATTCAGGTGGAAGTGAAACGTCATCGGATAAATCAGGAATCTCCTTCCACGCTTCCAGCATTTGACTCATTGTTTCCCTCACAGTCTTCACCTGCAGAATCAATCAGATATTTCATCAAACGCAAGAAAATCATTCATGAAAAGATAAGAACTGAATTAATGAATGCAAAACCTTATCAAATCGTTTGGCCTCAAAGGTCTTTAAGCAAGAGGCCTTAAACTCGGATAATGTTTCTCTTTCTGCAACTCCAAGCGTTAGCAGAGCCTCGGCACTAGCCTTCCTCGCCGCCCAATCCTCACTGCTCACGAATTCAACCAAACGCGGCACTAAATTCCTCACAACTTGCTGATTCGATGCGGCTCCAACAGCGATTACGCTGCCAATCAGCGTAAGCAGCGCCGCCTTAGCCTTGAAGCTCTCGGATTTCAACAACTTCTCGAACCTCGGAATCTGTTTCCGCAAGCTCACCACATCCGGATCAGGCGCGGCCTCGATCGCCGCCGCCAAGCACAGCGCGGCGCCGATCTGAGAGTTCATTTCCTGTTCGGTGAACAGCGCCTCGAGGAACGGCTTCATGATGGAGGAGAACGGCGACTTGGTTAAGTGCAATGAGATCGAGGCGGAGGCGGTTACGCAGGCGGAGCGGATGGCGGAGTCGTGGTCGCGGAGGCGGCGGATAACAGCACTGAGAAGCTTCGAGAGGTAAGGAGAAAGCAAGTTGCCGTGGCTTTCGGAGAGGATGGAAATAAGGCGCAGGCATTCCTTCCGGACCGGAGACTTATCGGAGGAATCGGTGGCGGCGATGGAGGAGAGGAACGGCGGAATAGTTTCAGTTGAAAGGGCTTTAGCAATGGCCTCCAGCTCAATTGCCGCGGCGGAATGCGTGTCCCGGTCCGAGAGCTTGTGGAGGCACGTGAGCACTCGGTGCTTCAAGTCACGTGCTTGGTTCTGGTTCTGCTTTCTCGTCATCGACATCTTCTCTCTCTCTCTCTCTCTCTCTCTCTCTCTTTGTGAAGGAGGAATTAGGAATGAGGTGGCGGCGCCGGTGGGATCTCCGGCGGCATCTCACGGCGGACGGCGGTGATCTTTGGTGTGAGGTGTCAGACTTTTTCTTCTGTCTCTCTTACCCTTTTAAAGCGTGGATTTGGACTGGGGAGGGAACTGTAAAGAGGAAGTTTGTTTAAAGGAAAAGCCGTTAATTTCGTTTGCTACGTCAGATACGTTTCTACGCCTCTACGTCGTCGTATTTGTATATTTCGCGCCATTTTAAACAAAACTATCCAAACAAACCACATAGCTGGATATTCCGATCCTAATGCTGGTTTATACATAATAATTAAGATAAGGCCAAAGAAGAAAAGAATATTAATTTTTTTAGTACTATTCACCATATTACCATGTAGTATCTGTTCATAACTACTTTCTTAACCAAATAAAGCATAAAGAGCCAATATCGTCTTTACTGATACTCAAACCCGCCCCCTTCACGTGGGGTGCAAACGGGATCAAAATTAAAATTTTAAATTTTCTTTATTTTATATTCAAAATTAGTTTTTCTTTTATCTTGTACAATAAAAACAAAAGACTACAAATTCCATGCAATACCCTCGTCATAAGAAATTGGCGAATATGTAAATTAATAAAAATTGCAGGTTTTTAAGTTGTAAGTATTTTGAAATTAAAAAAAGGTTATGGTATTTAATCTGTATATAAATTTGTAGATATTTTAATATTTTCTTGTAGTAAAACTGTTATAATGATAAAATTATAAATATATTATCTAATACTCGCTTGAACAGTTCAGTTGGTACTTGGACAGTAGATTGTAAGAGTTATGACATTCAATGTGTTGAAATTTTTGTAGCACCAGAGTCATCGTAATTTATTCTTCCACCAGTATGTCGGACCGGGATGTTTGGGGTAAGAAATTTCATCTTTCGTGGTCAAGAAATATATTACCTAGTCAAGATATTAATTATACTATACTAAAATCATGTATTGTTTTCAAACAATATTAATTAGAGAGAGAGAGTAACGGAAGTATATGTAACTCCACAGATATACACTTTTTTTTTTTGAGTACTCACATATATACACTTAAACAATATTAATTAGGGAGAGAGAGTAACGGAAGTATATGTAACTCCACATATATACACTTAAGAGCCACTGCAAAGGTAAATTGCAGATTTAGTCTATCGGTCAGACCCTAGTCTTTATGTATGCAAAAGGGATCAGATTTAATTCAAACCTTCTATCATCTCGGGCTTTTTTCCATTCATGTTTTCAGCTCGAACCCCCACACTACAATTTTCAATTGTGACATCAAGTCAGACGATGAATCACTACGCTAAACTTTGAGCCATTGAGGGATAATGTAACGGTGATAGGTAATTATTTTGTTTTAATGCAATTAATAATTATATATACAAATTGTATGTAGTTATTAAGAGGTAACGGTGGTAGTTTTTTTTTAATACAGGTAACGGTGGTAGTTAATTAGAAGCAAAGTAAATGAAAAATGATGGGAGCATGAAACTGAAAAGTCATGTTAGTGAAGTGTGGTTCTCATCGATGTTCAATTCTTGCTTGCTTTCTTTCTTTTTCTTGTGAAATCATCACCTCTTCATAATTAAGCATTGTTTGCCTGTTGGCAGACATATTAGGTTTCCCGGCCTAGATCTCCGCCGCTCGTTCAGATCACTCATCATCTGCACGGCTCAATGTTTGTTCATGTGTACTGTCAGCAACTTTTTTTTTTTTCCACTCGAAATGGACAAAAATAATTTTGTTGGTTTCATTAAAAAAAAAAAACTACAAATCTCATAATAATAATTTTTTTGAATATGTTAAAATGAAATAAAATTATATATTATGCTTGCAATTTAGAGTCTACATATGATCTTTCAAATCTTAAAACTTATAGCTGGCAAAATCTCATATGACACCGTCTCATGAGACAATGGATAGTATTTTTTTGTAAAAATTTCACTTTTCATCCTAAGTATTTAGTTTCCTTCGTAAGTAATTCTTCAATTATTAAATATTACATATTGATTTAAAAATATTACAAATTTCTCTTCAAAAGTATCACATTTTTCTTAATACGGGTGAATATTACATTTTTCTTATAAGTAAGCGAAAATAATACTTTTTCCCTCTGAGTTATATACTTATAGCATTTTTCTCCTGAATTATTCATGTATCCATATTGGCCACCTCAATTATTCTAAATGTGACAGTCACCCCCCCCCCCCCCCAAAAAAAAATATGTTAAATGAACATTTTTACCCATAAAATGAATATTTCATTTATTTTTATTATCTAACAAATTATGATCACAATTTGGTTCAAACTGAATAAACACTATAGTAACCAAACCGAAAAGTTCCCGTTACAATTTAATACTGGAACCCGATATTTGGATTTCAATTTATTAAAATTGCCCACTGGAACGGCCAGTTCCAGGTCCAAATTGAAAAAATAAAATACATTAATTATTGAATTTAGACTATTTTAAAAATAAAAAATAATTTTTTTAAAAAAAAGTTTGAACCAACGGTTCAAACTGGATCTAGAACCGTGAACCGACGGTTCAAAATCATAACTGAATTGCGGTCATATCTATTTATACGTGAGAATCAGAATAAATGCGAAAAGGAACATACACTATTTGCAAATATTATAATTCTAATTTTAAGCTAGTGCTAGTAGTTGTTCCTATTTTGAATTGCCAGTTTACAGTTTAGGGTCGAGTTTTTTCGGTTCGCGATTTTAATAAACTGAAACCCAAATATTGGGCTATGGTTCTGAATCATAATTGAAGTCCAGTTCTGTTCGAAAACCAAACTGTGGTCATCCCTTCATATACGTAATAATGTGTTGGAGAAGAAAAATAAATGAAGTATTTATTTTAAGGGTAAAAATGTCCATTTAATATATCAAGGAAAAAACCCGTCACTTTTAGAATAATTGAGGGGGCTAATATGGATACATGAATAATTCAAGGAAAAAAAGTGATATAATCATATAATTAAGGAAAAAAACGTGTCATTTTCCCTATAAATTATAATCAATTTATGAATGATTAGTATTACACTTTTCCTTATAAGTATTACGTTTTTCCTAATAAGTAATAATCAATTAATTTGTCAATGATTAATACGGAGTATTACACTTTTCTAATAAGTAATTCTTCAATCCTTAAATATTTCATTTTGCATTAAAAAATTATACTTTTCTTTAAAAGTATGTATCACATTTTTCTTCCATAACAATCATCAATTTGTCTTTGATTAGTATTACATTTTTTTTTTTAATCATAAGTATTATTTTATTGACTCGTGTCTATAAGTATTACATTTCAGTATCCTCATTAGTTTCCACTTAATTGCATGAAATATTATATTTTTACTAAAAACATTCCTTAACACTTATTTCATAACTAGCCAATAGTCAGAGGACCATTGTGGTATTAACTCTTATATTAATTACTAGTATTTTGTACGCGCGATGCGCGAAAACTAATGCCCAATATTAAAACATTAATAAATACAAATAATTAAATTTATAATTTGAATTATATATATACACAAATAATATATGTATTTTATACACACATATATGATTTACTATTAATAGAATTTTAATTATAATATATATCAACCATTAAATAAAATTTTATTAATGTTTTAATATTGGGCATTAGTTTTCGCGCATCGCGCGTACAAAATACTAGTAATTAATATAAGAGTTAATACCACAATGGTCCTCTGACTATTGGCTAGTTATGAAATAAGTGTTAAGGAATGTTTTTAGTAAAAATATAATATTTCATGCAATTAAGTGGAAACTAATGAGGATACTGAAATGTAAGGCATTGCAAAGCTACGGAGACACCACAATGGCGCAAGGGGCCGATGGGGCTCAACACTCTTTGCAACCCTTGCGGTGTTCGCACCGGACGGCTGTTTCCGGAGTACCGACCGGCCAACAGTCCTCACCGGAAGGTTGTGGAAATGAGAAGGAAGGGTGTTGAGGAAGCAACCATGGTGGATGAGGATTCTGTGAAGAGAGATGCTGAGGAAGAGAAGAAGAAGATGGAAGATGCCAAAAAGTGAAATAGAGTCAAAGTGTGTAGTATAACATAGCAAAAAAAAAAAAATGAAATGAATCCGGAAAATGAAATTATAGTGATTTTTATTGTAACGTTTAACAAATTTCCTAAATTTCATATAAAATGACTAAAAAAAAAAAAAAAAAAAAGTCTTATTATAAAATTTAGGCAATCACATAAAAATACTAGCCTTTAGTCATTGTTGCTTGGACAAACTTGTGCTACTATTAACCCTTGCACTTGATGACCTTATCATGATGTCTATAGCAAACTTTTACTATGTTGAACTCTCTTGTAACTTAACACTTAACGAATATTTCAGCGAAAAAAATTTAATTTGGTGCTGCTCCAGGAAGTGATGATAACATTATCTATGATATGATGTTCAACCTCTGAGGAGCATTGTCCCTCAGAATGAGATGATAATGAACCTTAAGCTGCACAAGCAGCGGCTTGAGAGAGAGTTGCAAGGCTGGAGTGAGTGGGCTGGTGAGAAGGCAAAGCAGGCTGCTAAGAAGCTGCGCAAGATCCTGAAATGTCGGACTTCATCGTTCCCATAAGAAAGCGCACGAAGCATGCACGATCAGTTTCTAATCCATGGATTCGGAATGGAGTTCCATCATCCAAGGGGTTGCAAAGAGTGTTGAGCCCTATCCGCCCCTTACGCCATTATGGTGTCTCCCTAGCTTTGCAATGCCTGCACTCCCTAAACTCTTTCGATCCTTCTTGGCGGCATGGTGTCTTTTCCGATGCAGTAGCCGAAGATGATGGAAGCCCATTCCGGATCCATGGATTAGAAGCTGATCGTGCACGCTTCGTGCGCTTTCGTATGGGAACAATGAAGTCGAAGTATAGGTTTGACATGGGTGAGTGTTGTCTAGTGAGAGATCAAAACCGGCTTGCCTTGTGTGGAAATGGCCATTATATAGGCCTGAGCGCTAATTTTGACATTTACTCCAGTTTGACTTTGACCCGACTACAAATTCAGAGTGTGGACGTGCAGGGTGGTAAAATCGGGTAATATTTACTATCAGATACTATATACAGAATCCCGTATATAGATTTTATTTATAGATACTATATACCACAACTGTCGTATATAGTTATTAATTTTATTTAGGTATATTGCATTTTAAATACCACCGTATATTGTATTAAGTAGCGGTATAAGATATTTAATATTTTAACATATTTAAAGCCGACGACTAGACACTATTTAGTATATATTTACTCCGGGCCGATTTTTAGACTTTTGTGGCCCCATTTTTTGTAAATAAATGGGGCCTACCAAATGCGTAATCTTTAAAATCAATACCTTAATTTTTAATAATAATAATAATAATAATAATAATAATAATAATAATAATAATAATAATAATGTGGTAAAATGATGATGTGCCCAAAGAGAAAGACAAAAGGATTTTTAAAAAAGTGTTGTGCATGCACAAAGTTGGATCAGCAAGCAAGATTAGAACCTCTAGGGTGTGTTTGGAAAGCAGGAAAATGACTTCTGGAAAACGTTTTCTGGAAAATGAGTCATTTTCCGGAAAATGGTTTCATTTCCAGTGTTTGGTTGTATTCTGGAAAACTATCTTTGTGTGTTTGGTTCATTTTCTGGAAAATGGGTAGAAATGTATAATTATATATTTTTATTATTTTATTTAAAATATTAGAATATATATAATAATATTAAAAATAATATTGATAACTTATATTAAAAAAAAAAAACAACCCCCTCGGTTTCCGGTGGAAACCAGCGGCGGAAACCATCCCTTGGTTTTCGCCAGAAACGTTCATTTGTGTGTTAGTGTTGTCGGTGGAAAATGACTTCCGCCCAAATTTGGCGGAAGTCATTTTCCGCCATATGGGGCTTATTTTCCCTAGTCAACGGAAATCATTTTCCGTTGACTGGGTTTTCCAATGGTTGCCAAACACCCAAAGCCCGGAAAATGATTTCCGGAAATCATTTTCCGAGCTTCCAAACACACCCCTAATCTCCAATTTGAAATACAATAAATTGGCATTTTTACCCTTTCTCCATTTATAATCTTTTAAAATTAATTGCAAACTTGTTATTTTTAAATGTCTTAACTAAACTAACTAGGTAAAAATTAAATATCGAGCCCTCTAAAATTCGAAGCCTTGTGCTATAGCCCAACTTGCACAACCCAAAATCCGACCTTGTATTTACCTATGTCACTGTCAGGAACAAGTGTAAATGGATTTTGATGGTATCCAGTTTTACCCTTCATTTTAACACTTAACCCCCAAAGCTAACGGATGACCATTTTGGCTTAAAATTCAAAAGTCAGAGGACCATTTTGTCTGCAATTAAAAGTTAATGGACCAATTTAAGAAAAGACCATAGTCAGATGATCATTTTGGGAATTAACTCTATTTGTGTATTATTAATTTATTATTATATTGATAAATGTGGTATTTTATGATTTTTAGCAATTTATTTCGAATTTATGTTATTTTGTGAATGTGATTTTGATTATTTTGTGAATGTGGAAGTATAATGAATATTTGATATAAATGTTACTCTTTTTAAAAAATTAGATTATAGTAATTAGGTAATTTAAAATGTTAAATTTCCATAATTAGCTAATCTTATCCATGATATTATAATAAATTTAAAAAAATTTCACTAAATTTTCAGGGTGAAAATTAGAATATAATTTTTAAAATGAGATTATAGATATTTTTTTTTTGAGTACGAGATTACGATTGTCAATGCTAAACTTTATTGTTCATTTTACAAATTTTAAAAATACAATATTTAAATTGTTTAAAAATCAAATGAAATGACTAAAGGCTAGTATTATTATTATGTTATTGCCTAAATTGTACGGAGTATAAAACTGTTTATTATTATTATTATTATTTTTTTATTTAGTCATTGTATACGAAATTTAGGAAATTTAAAACTTGTATTTTTCAAAGTGAAAATATATAAAGTTTAGCATTGATAACTGTACTTATTATAATTTGTTTTACGGATTAAATTATATTTGAAAATTTTCATGCGTATTTCCATTCACTCTATAACATTCATTATGTTTATAATATTTAATTTATTCTATATGTTCATAAATGTAAGTATTAATGTCCAAAAAATAAAATAAGGGAGTGTTTAGTTCATATGTTTACACACTATGAATAATGAGAATCAAAATAATAGTTAATGTTTAGTTAAAAACATTTTAAAAGACAACATATATTCCATGTCTATGTAAACTAGGATTTAACTGAGTTTATATTTCATGGTTAGCTTAAATGTACTTAATAGACTTAATATTGAAGTAACCATGACTATGAAAACTTATTGCATGCAGAATTGTAGATGATGTTAAGAGGGAATATTCAACCATGGCACGGAGCAAAGACAGCCACAATGCAAAGGCAACTCAAACAACACAATAATACAGTTGTTGTCACGTAAAGATTACTACACAGTCCAAATTTTAAAATAACGTTACAAGACTATTCAGGCAATACGAAATACTATTGTCATGTAACAATCACTCACCAAGCACGAGTTTTAAGATAATATTTCAATAAACTTTAATTAATCAGACAACACAAAATACAGTTTTCACGTAATGCTAATTCACATAGCACAAATTTCAATAAAACCTTACAAGAAACTTTAATTTAGAGCCCACTTATTATGTGCTTAGATTGTCCCAATCAAAATCACTATAATTTCATTTTTTGGATTCATTTCATTTTTTGCTATGTTATACCACACACTTTGAGTCTATTTCACTTTTTGGCTTCTTCCATCTTCTTCTTCTTCTCTTCCTCAGCATCTCTCTTCACATAATCCTCCTCCACCATGGATGCTTCCTCATCACCTTTCCTTCTCATTTCTACAACCTTCCGGTGATAACTGGAGTGCAACGTAGGAACAAACGTCGCACTATTGGCCGGTCGGTACTCCGGAAACAGCCGTCCAGTGCGGTATCGAATACCGCAGGGGTTGCAAAGAGTGTTGAGCCCCATCGGCCCCTTACGCCATTGTGGTGTCCCCGTAGCTTTGCAATGCCTGCACTCTCTAAACTCCTTAGATGATGGAACCCCAACCCCATTGCGAATCCATGGATTAGAAGCTGATCGTGCACGCTTCGTGCGCTTTCTTATAGGAACGATGAAGTCGAAGTATAGGTTGGACATGGTGTGTTTAGCGTTGATGATGAACCGCCGTGGTATACCGATGTGGCGGAGAGAGAAACAGCGGCAGCAGCGGCAGAGGGAAGAACAACGGCGGCGAAGGGAAGAACAACGGTGGCGACGGCCGAAGGAGTGGCGGCGGATTTTTGGCCTGTCTCTACCTTCGATTTCTTCTTTTTCTTAATAATTTGTTTTTTTTTTTGTTTTGTTTTAGTGAATGGAGAAATTAATATGTTCTCATTAACTGATTTAGATTGTGAAAGTTATGCAATTTATTGATTAATTTCTTATTTAGATTGTGAAATTGATTTTGAAATTATGTAAATTAGGTGAAATTGATATGTAATTTGATCGTATTTTTAAAAAATTTAAAATTTAAAATAAAAAACAATTCAGCGCCACTGAAAGTAATTATTAAAAAAAAATTATTTCCACAACATCCTTACAGGGTGTAACTGAAACACTTGTATATGTGTAGCTGAAGTGCACTTTTGTACTAGTGCTCCCCTCTAGACTTATTGTCGACCCTTCCGGGACCAACATGTGGCATGCATGCACAAAGACAAGAATCAAGCTAGGAAAAGACTACTGACTTGTAATGAACAGATATATATATATATATAGTATGGCAAATAAAATTTGAGTAATTTGTAAATTTTTTTTTTAAAAAAGGGTTAAATTCATACCATCTAAGAAGTTAAATTACATTAATATAATAAAGTTATTTTTTATATATATACTATATGGCGCTACCGTTGTATACTCGTATATTGTTATTTATTTATTTTTTTTCATAAATACTATATACGGAATCTTGTATATAGTTTTTTTTTTATTTTATAAATACTATTGATGGGTAAATACCCCAAGGGACTACTGTAGAAATACAATGTGTATAGTCCGTGTATTATTGTACCCTAAAAGGTCGGGTGTCCCTTAGAAATTGTTAAGGGTCAAATGTAATATTATATTCCTGAAGGGTCAGGTCCTATTTCTATATAAAGGACCTGACCCTCCACTGTAATGGCATCCTCTCGTCCCGGATTCAATCCGGAAGATTCACTCCTCTCTCTCTCTAGTTCTTGGCTCTTTTCTCCAAGAAGAAGCCATGGCTCCCTTTCCCCTTCTCCCTGCATTCAAGCATACACACTCCATACACTACATCATACACGATCAAACAACACGTAGTGTAAATCCGTACCCCGTTTACATTTACACCATCAACTATATACGATGGTTTCCTTCCGGACGGTCGTATATATTTATTGATTTTATTTTAAATATTGTATATGACGTTTTAAATACCACCGTATATTATATTTAGTAATTGTATAAGATATTTAATATTCTAAGATATTTACCTAAGTCATCGTCAGGAACAAGTGTAATGGATTTTGATGATCCAAAGTGTAAATTAAAATAAGATTAGTATTTAAAATTTTCACTATTTAATTATTATTATTATTATTATTTAAAAAAAAATAAAAAATAACGGACCATCTCCGTAGCGTTACACCACCTGCGTCCCAAGTAGAACTTCGCTGCCTATTTATTTATTTTTCCGTTGAGATGTTTAGATCTGAATTTAAAAAATTCAAACACCATCGCCGCACACCACACCCATCTGCAACACATCGCCCTTCCCCACACCACACCCATCGCCGCACCACCATCGTCGCACCACCATCGCCTCCCGTCCACAGCCATCGCCGCCGTCCACAACCTCCGCCGACGTCCACAACAGCGTCCCCGTCGCCTCACGCCATCGCCTCACGCCTCACGCCTGGATCCAACGCCATCGCCTCAAGCCTCACGCCTCACTGTCCGTCGCCTCACGCCTGGATCCAACGCCGTCGTCGACACAGCCACTCGCCGCCGTCGCCCCTGTTGCCCTCGTCGTCGCCTCCTGCTTCGCCGCCGGAATCGCGCTGTTTGTCTCAATGTTTTGGATTTACAGGTACAGTATAATGATTTAATCTTGATGTTTCTTACCTTCAAAAAAAAAATCTTGATGTTTTACTGTTTACATAACATTGTATTTGCTCCCCTTGGCTACATCTGCATGCACCTAGACTATGTTACGTATTTCTTTTTATTTCGTGAATTCGATTTTCTTTTATAGTTTAATATGTCACCTCCTTAAATCCCTAAAAGGGTTTAGGATTTATGAATTTAAACTCCAAAACTGAGCAAATGAAGTGTATGCTTGAAATCATTCAATAAGAGGGTTCTTGAAACTGTTGCAAAGGTTAGGTCATGTGTTATCATGTTGGATCTGGAATGCGATGGACTTGTCATTGAGATGTTTCAACACTTCTTTTCTTTAAGACCATTAGGTATATCTTCTGGCTCATGATGCCTTTGTGTGTGTCTGTGTCTGTGTTTTTTTACTTAAATTTATTATTGTTGTTATTTTGATTACTAAAAATACAAGTTCCAAATATTTGATCTAGTGAACCTTTCTTGTATTTATTTTTTGGTGGCATTTTTAATTACGTGGATACTTATATTCTCAATAAGCCTATGCTTACTTGAACATATCCTTTATGCAAAAAAGAGGATGTAGTATTTGTTGAAACTTGCCTGTCAATGCCATCATAGAACAGTTTCCTATATTTGTTTATGGTTTGTAATTTTGTATAAACTGATCTCATAAAATTCTAACAATGCATTTTCAAAAATAAAAAATAAAAAAATCTAACAATGCACTATGGAGAACTGAAATGTGTTTATATGCAAAAATTTTAAGAAAATTACTGTAAGTGTTGATAATTTATTGATTCATTTTTGCAGCTTTGACTGTATTTAAGATAAGAGTTATGATGGTACTAAGAGGTTTCATACTGATGGAAGTGAAGTTTTCTAACTGCTCTTTGCTCTATATTCAACCTACAGAGATTCTTATCCTGATAATGTCTTCTCATCCATGGGATTAATGAGTCTTATAATAGAAGAAAACAAAGATGCATCTGTGGAGTTGCTTACCCAGCTATTGGCTAGTGTGAAAAAGGTCGGCAAGGTCTATTCTTTGTTTCCTAAATTCTTTATTGGGTAGTCCTTGACTATTTCTGATTGTTTACCATCTTCCAGGATATTATGCCAATTGGTAAAAGGTTGGGGGAGAAAGTGTTTGCAGACAGTGCATTGAAACTAAAGCCTTACTTGACACAAGCTGTAAAATCTTTGGATCTCTCGTTGCATGGATACAGTAAAGTTGTTACCTCAATACTGGAAGGAACTACTATAGTTGTTGAGCATAGTAGTGATCATACTTTGAAAAACCAATTGGTAAGGTAATCTCTTGTTTGGTTATCATAGTCTCTCTACATGGAATTTTGGAGTATTAAAAGAAGTTATTATCTCTTCATTGGGCTTCTTTATTGGCCTCCCTAAATCATCAAACTTTCAAGCAAAGCTGATGGATTAAAATTACTTTTTTCTTGATTGGACTTTTGGCTACACAATTTTTTGTTCCCCAGTTTCTTGGAGTTTGTTTCATGTGCTAACATCTTTTTTCATTGTGGATTTTGGTTAGACTGTTGGGAGTAAAGCAGCTACTGCATCTTCACATGAATCAAGCCAGGCATGTGGTTCATTTGTTGTACTTTTTTTTTGGGTTTTCAAATTTGAAAAGCTAGCAGGCTTATTGACAAGAATAGTTGATTTCCCTGGTAAATTTTTTGGGGCTCACTTTGTGCAACACAATGGAGCAGTTGCAATAATCAATCTCTTGTTTTATCAGAGGGCCGAGGACTCCCAATAACATGTATGTTCTGAAGACGTCAGTCATGCTGTGAATACATCTCCCAAATCAATTACAAGCAATGGTTCTCGGACCAGGAATGGTGGGATTTCTGTGCAAATAAAATCTGTAAAAGAGACAGAGCATCATGGTCCCAGTAATCAACCAGCTACTGCAAAGGACACATCCAAGTCTGAGACTAATGACCCACATTCTGGGGAATCAGTAAAATCCTAACTCATGTACACCACTAACAGAATATTTCGACCATGCATTTTCAAGTATTCTTTTTAGTTTTTAAAATTCTCTCTTGGATAATTTTCTCTTTTTTATTGTTCATTATGTTTTTATGGCTTTCTTTCTACAGGAGAACTTCTTTAAACTCTGTTTCAGATAGTCCCCTATATTTTAGCATGGTGTCTTCATGTGCGGTGTCCTTCCAGGAGAGGTAATAAAATCTCCTCAATATATTATGATTTTAGATTTACTTATTTGCAGTGGGATCTAAATGTGGAGAGGGTATACTTGAGTTCAGGGAAACCCTTGGTATGTTTGTTCTTGTGACTTTTTTTTTTTACTGCTCATATTTTGCATCCTCTTCTCTTTTTCTTGGTTAAATTTTTTTTTTTTTACTACTCATGTTTTTTTTTTTTTGGGTGTTCTTTCTATGTATTTTTAAGTTCGTTTTACAATTAGTACTTATATTTTTATGTTATGCTCTATATAGTTGAGCAGGTTGAACTAAGTCTAAGTGGGAGGTATTAGAACTCTACACATTTGAGTCATATTATGAGTCTTAGTTCTAGTCATATTAGGAGGTATAAAAGAAAGAGCTTGAAGAATTAAACAGGGAAACTGATATGTTTTCATGTGTTAATTACTTTTTAAAGTTATAGTTTTTTACGTTTTCTCTTTATATATTTTTTAGTTTTCGCTGCATATTTTAAAAGTTCGTAGATGTATTTTTATTGATTCTTTTATTTCCTTAGGAGTATTGACAGTATTTTAATCTGTTTTTCACTATTTATTGTGTGTGTTTGTAGCTTTGTGTGTGTGTGTGTGTGTGTTGGTTTCTCTCTTCACTGTTCATTTTGTTTTATTTGACAATCTAGGTTTTTTAGTTTTCATTGCATATTTTCAAAGTTTATATTACAATTTAGTACTTATATTATTATTATTATTATTATTATTATTATTATTATTATTATTATTATTATTATTATTATTATTTTCACTAGGCCACCCTTATTTTATTTTTGTTTAAAATGATTTTCATCTTATTCGACTAGTGTAGTCACATAGAGGTGAATATTAACATCCTGGACTTCTAAATTAGGGATTGGATATTACTTATCATAAAAAGGAAAAAAAAATAATTAGGGAGATTACTAGATTAGTATTAAGAGACCATACTTGTGCTATTGAATTTCCTAGTTGAATTTCTTTAGAGTTGGTTTTCTTGCATGTGTTCAATGTTCAAGTCTTTCAATACTGCAGTAAAGAGATCATATTGAAAACCATTTTTAAGTACCAATTTGCTATTAAAAACATTTTTTGGTGTGTTTTTCATGTAACAGGCTTAAATGTTGTTCTAAATAATTTTTTTTTTTGTGATCATTCCCTTGATTAAGGAAGTTTTTTTTATCTGATTACATTTTAAATTTTTAATATTGTGTGCAATATGCTTCTAGAAACTTTCTTCCAACTGTTCCAAGGGCAGAAGAGGCTTTTTATATACACAGTAAACTGAATTTTCGTGTTGATCTTTGGCGTTAACTGGTCAGCATATTTCCTTTAGTTGTTACATTAACTACCAAGATGTTAATGTAATTATTATAAAATACATGTCACCCAGTAATTTTATTCAGCATTGTGATTTCTTTCTGTAAATGGAATCTTCTGATTATATCCTAGTTCAACTTTTCTTCTATCTTCTTTTTTTTCCATTTCATTTTGTTCTGTTTTTAAGCAAGTTGAGTCTTTCCTGTTAAAGGTGAAGCAAGCACCAGTCAAGTCCTGATGCTGATGTGAAGGTTGTAGTTGAGAGCTGAAATATGGAGAGCTGAAATTTGTTTTTTATATACACAGTTCTAACAATGCACTATGGAGAGCTGAAATTTGTTTATATGCACAATGGGGGTGCAAGAGTTGGTTAGTTACTTCTTATTTTATTTTATTTTATTTTATAAATTTTAAGAAAATTACTGTAAGTGTTGATAATTAAGCGAAGATGTATCTTTGGAGTTGCTTACCCAGCTATTGGCTAGTGTGAAAAAGGACAGCAAGGTCTAGTCTTTGTTTCCTAAATTCTTTATTGGGTAGTCCTTGACTATTATTTCTGATTGTTTATCATCTTCCAGGATATTATTCCAATTGGTAAAAGGTTGGGGGAGAAAGTGTTTGCAGACATTGCATTGAAACTAAAGCCTTACTTGACACAAGCTGTAAAATCTTTGGATCTCTCTTTGCATGAATACAGTAAAGTTGTTACGTCAATACTGGAAGGAACTACTATAGTTGTTGAGCATAGTAGTGATCATACTTTGAAAAACCAATTGGTAAGTTAATCTCTTGTTTGGTTATTATAGTCTCTCTACATGGAATTTTGGAGTATTAAAAAAAGAAATTATCTCTTCATTGGAACTAATATTTGTCTTTTCATGAATGCAGCTAAATCTAAGGTATCAAAAGCAATATTTGATAATAAGCTAAGGTATCAAAAATTCTCTGAAACTTTAGTTTTTTTTTTTTAATCCTCAAAAGCTCCTAGCCATTATCTATATTAACTTTACGGATTTGCCTGATGGTTTGTGTGGTAGACAATAAAGTGCAGGTGCAGTGGGACTAAATGTGCAGAGGGTATACTTGAGTTCAAGGAAACCTTTGTATTGTTTATTCTTCTAACTTTTTTTTTTTTAATTTTTTATTGCTCATGCTTTTACTTTTCATATTTTGCATCGTCTTCTCTTTTCTCTTGGTTGTTTTTTTTTTCCTGCCCATGCTTTGTTTTTTGTTATTTTTTTTCCTTTTTTTTTTGTTCTTTCTACGTATTTTTAGGCTTGTGTATTTTTATGGTCGTTTTACAATTTAGTACTTAAGTCTAAATGGGAGGAATAAAAGAAAGAGCTTAAAGAATTAAGTAGGAAAATTGATAAAAAAATTAACACGTAAATCACCTTTTGTCATTTATTACATTCTAAAAAAAAATTTATTAGTTGCATTAAAATGTTTTTCATGTGTTACTTTTTACAGTTATAGTTTTTTATGCTTTCTTTCTATGTATTTTATAGTTTTCTAGGTATTTTATAGTTTTGCCTGTGTATTTTATAAGTTTGTAGAGGTATTTTTATTGATTAGTTTATTTCTTTTAAAAGTATTGACAATATTTTTAATATTTTTATAAATTCAATTACTCTCTTGTTAACAAGTCACTTAAGCCTAAACCCTAAACACACCATAAACCACTAACGCTAAACCCTCCCCCCCCTCCAACCCTAAGAGCCTAAACCCATTAAACACTAAAATCATTAACCATAAACCATAAACCCTAAACATTAAACCTTAATTCTTAAAACATTAAACCATAAACCTTGCCCCAAACCCTAAACCTTAAATCTTAGAACTTTAAACCATAAACCTTGCCCCGAACCCTAAACACACCCTAAACTCTAAAGTATGCAACCCTAAACCTTGTAACCCAAAATCTTGTAACCCTCATGCAACCCTAAACACTAAACCTTGCAACCCTAAACTCTAAAGCATGCAACCCTAAACCCTAAACCTTGCAACCCTTACACTAAACCCTTTAATCCTTAAACCTTAAACTCTTAATCGTTAAACCCTAAACCCTAAACCAACCCTAAACTCTAAAGCATGCAACCCTTAAACCCTAAACCAACCCTAAACTCTAAAGCATGCATCCCAAACCTTAAACACTTAAACCCTTAAACCCATAAACCCTAAACCTTGTAACCCTTAACCTTAAACTCTAAACCCTAAACCCTAAGCACCTAAACCTTAAAAAACCTTAAATCCTAAACCTTGCAACCCTTAACCCTAAGCCCTAAACACTAAACTTTGCAACCCTAAACCCTAAACTAACTCTAAACCCTAAAACCCCAAACCTTAATCATTCCAACCCTAAATCCTAAATCCTAGACCCAAAACCTGCAATCCCAAACCCTAAAACCCTAAACTTTAAAATCTTAAACACCAAACTCTAAACCCCCTAAAACTCTAAATCCTAAACCTTGCAACCCTCAACCCTAAAACCATAAACTCTAAATAGTAAACCCTAAAACCTTAAAACCCCTAAAACCTTGCATCCCTTAACCCCAAATTGTAAACATAAACCCATGCAACCCTAAACCCTAAAACCGTACAACACTAATCCTTAAAACCAAAACCTAAACCCTAGAACCCCAAATTGTACAATCCTAAATCTTAAACCTTGCAACCCTAAACCCTTAACCTTGCAACTCTAAACCCCAAACCCAAACAATAAACCTTAAACCACAAACCCTAAACACCCTAAACCTTAAAACTTGCAACTCTAAACCTAAACTTTGCAACCCTTGACCCTAAAATCCTAAACTCTAAACCTTAAACCCTAGATTCAAACTGTAAACCCTAAACCCTAAACCCTCAACCCTTAAACTTTAAACCTTTAACACCCTAAACCCTAAACCCTAAACCCCTTAAACCTTGAAACTCATAATAGTTAACCCTTAACCTTAAACCCCGCGACTGCAAACCCTATTACTTGCAATCCTTAACCCTTAACCCTAAACCCTCAACCCTTAAACGCGAAACCATAAGACCTTGCCACCCATAACCCTAAACCAAGCAATCCAAGTCACTTACTAGCTTTTAAGTACTATTTTGAGAGATTCTTACTGTACTTATTTTCTTAGCCATCACATCGTTTACTTAGCATCCTTTAGCCCCTTAACTTAGCTATTATGAGTAACAAGAAAGTGATTTGGTTGCTAGTTCGTTGTGATGACCAACGTGGAAGATATTGTGTGTCTAACACAATGGAAGAATGGGGGAGGAGCTTGTTTCAACCAAATCAAGGCAAGGGAGGTTGGTACTTTAGAACAAATCGTTGGGGAACTTGGAAGTAAACTCGAAATGGTGGTTTTGGCACACCACAAGGAGCACGTTTTGGGGATACTTACTTTCATAGCCATCACATCGTTTACTTAGCTTTTCGAGGTTTGAATGAGGCTGACTTAACTATTGCAAGAAAAACCTCAGCTAAGGCCGCACGTTACGTCGTTAGTGAGAACAAGTTCATTACACTAAAACCTTAAACCCTAAACCCTAAAACCCTAAATCCTAAACCTTGAACCAAAACACTAAACCCTTAGACCCAAAACCCTTAAACACTAAACCCTAAACCTTGCAACCCTAAATCCCAAACCCTAAACCCTATCCCCTTAAGCCCTAAATCCTAAACCTTAAAAACCTAATTTCTAAATCCTAAACCTTGCAACTCTAAACCTTATAAACCAAAACACAAAACCCTTAGACCTAAAACTCTAAACCCAAAACCCCAAACCGTTAAACCCTAAACCCTAAATCTTAAATCCTAAACCCTAAAATTTGCAACCCTAAACTCTAAAATCCTAAATCTTAAACCTTAAACCCTTAACCCTAAACCTAAATCATAAACCCCTGAACCCTAAACCTAAATATCTTAAACCTTAAACCATAAACACTAAAACCTTAACCTTAAAAGCCTATAAATATTAAACTATAAACCCTAAACCCTAACGCCAAAAATCTTAAACCCTAAACCATAAACGCTAAACCCTTAACCCAAAATCCTCTATGCAACCCTCTACCCTAAACCCCAAACCTTTTAACCTTAAAGCATTAAACCCTTCAACCTTGAACCCTAAACCCCCTTGTACTCCCCCTCCGCCCAAACACTAAACCCTAAACCCTAAACCCCTAAACTTCCGTAAACCCTAAAACAACAAATCCTAAACCTTGCAACCCTAAACCCAAAAACACTAAACCTTAAACCTTGCAACCCTAAAACTTGCAACCTTAAACCCTAAATCCCTAAACTCTAAACCCCTAAACCCTAAACCCAAAACTTTGTAACCCTAAACCCTAAAACATTAAACCTTGTAACCCTAAACCTTAAATCATATACCTTAAACCCTAAAACTTGCAACGCTCAACCTTAAACCCTAAATCCCTAAACTCTAAACCCCTAAACCCTAAACCCAAAACTTTGTAACACTAAACCCCAAACTTTGCAACCCTTACCCTAGACCCTTAAGCTCTAAAAACCGCCTAAACCCTTGAACCCTACACCCTAAACCATTGACCTAAACCTTAAATCGTAAACCCTAAACCCCCTAAAACTCGAAACCCTAAACTATGCAACCATCTACCCTAACACCAAACGTTTCAACCCTAAACCCTAAATCTGAAACCCTAAACCCTAAACCCCCTAAAACTCGAAACCCTAAACTATGCAACCATCTACCCTAACACCAAACCTTTCAACCCTAAACCCTAAATCTGAAACCCTAAACCCTAAAACTCTAAACCTTAAACTTTGCAACCCTTAATCCTAAACTTTAAAATCCTAAACTGTAAATCGTAAACCCTTGGACCCCCTAAACCCTAGACCTAAACCTTAAATTGTAAACCATAAACCCAAATATCTTTAATCCTAAACCCTGAGTGCTAAAATCCTAAACCCCCTAATACTCGAAATCCTAAACTATGCAACCAACTACCCTAAACCCCAAACCTTTTAACCCTAAACCCAAAAACTCTAAACCCTAAACTTTGCAACCCTTAACCCTAATCTCTAAAACCCTAAACCTTAAACCCTTAACCCTAACCCCTTAAAACTCGAAACCCTAAACTATGCAACCGATTACCCTAAACCCCAAACCTTTCAACCCTTAACACTAACCCCCACCAACCCTAAACACTAAACCCTAAATCCAAAGACCTAAACCTTAAATTGTAAACCCTAAACCCAAATATCTTAAATCCTGAACGCTAAAATCCTAAACCCGCTAAAACTCATAACCATAAACCCCAAACCTTTCAACCTTAAACCCTAAACCCTAAACTTTGTAACCCTTAACCCTAAACTCTAAAACCCTAAACCTTAAACCTTAACCCTTAAGCCCGAACCCTAAACCATAAATGCTAAAACCTAACCTGAAACCCTAAACTATGCAACCCTCTACCCTAAAGCCCAAACCTTTCAACCCTTAACCCTAAATGCTAAACTCTAAACCCGTAAACCCTAAACCCTAAATACTTGAACCCCTAAAACCCCCTAACTTCCCTAAACCCTAATACAACAAATCCTAAACCTTGTAACCCTAAACCCTAAACGCTAAAACACTAAACCTTAAACTTTGCAACCCTAAATCCCAAACCCTAAACCCTAAACCCTAAACCTTAAATCCTATACCTTAAACCATAAAAGTTGCAACCCTCAACCTTAAACCTTAAACCCTAAATCTCTAAACTCTAAACCCCTAAACCCTGAAATCTCAAACCCTAAACCCTAAACCACTTAAAACCCTAACCCAAAACCCAAAACTTTGTAACCCTAAACCCTAAACCCCCTAAGCCCTAAACCCTAGACCTAAACCTCAAATCGTAAACCTAAACCCTGAACACTAAAATCCTAAACCCCCTAAAACTTGAAACCCAAAACTATGCAACCATCTACCCTAACCCCCAAACCTTTAAACCCTAAACCCTAAATCTTAAACCCTAAACTTTGCACTTAACCCTAAACTCTAAAATCCAAAACCTTAAACCTTAAACCCTTAACCCTGAACCTAAATCCTAAACCCATGAACCCTGAACCCTAAACTCGAAAATCTTAAACCTTAAACCATAAACTATAAACGCTAAAACCTTACACCCAGTGCAACCCTCTAACCTAAACCCTAACCCCCAAACCTTTTAACCTTAAAGCCTAAATATTAAACCCTAAACCCTAAATCCCAAACCTTTCAACCCTGAACCTTGAACCACCTTCCCCCCACCCCCAGCCTAAACCCTAAACACTAAACTCTAAACCCTAAACACTATCTAAACCTTATAAACTTAAACCCTAAACCTCCTAAAACCCCTAAACTTCTCTAAACCTTAAAAAACAACTAATCCGAAACCTTGCAACCGTAAACCCTAAAACACTAAACCTTAAACCTTGCAACCCTAAACATTAAATTCTATACCTTAAACCCTAAAACTTGCAACCCTCAACCTTAAACCTTAAACCCTAAACCCCTAATCTCTAAACCCCTAAACCCTAAAATCTCAAACCCTAAACCCTAAACGACCTAAACCCCTAAACCCTATACCCAAAACTTTGTAACCCTAAACCCCAAACCTTGCAACCCTAAACCCTAGACCCTTAAGCCTTAAAAACCCTAAACCCTTAAGCCCTAAAAACCCTAAACCCTTGAACCCTACACCCTAAACCCTAGACCTAAACCTTAAATCGTAAACCCTAAACTATGCAACCATCTACCCTAACCCCCAAACTTTTCAACCCTAAACCCTAAATCTTAAATCTTTAAACTTTGCAACCCTTAACCCTCAACCCTAAACCGTAAACCGTAAACCCTTGGAACCCTCTAAACCTTAGACCTAATCCTTAAATCGTAAACCATAAACCCAAATATCTTTAATCCTAAACCCTGAGCGCTAAAATCCTAAACCCCTAAAACTCGAAACCCTAAACTATGCAACCAACTACCTTAAATCCCAAACCTTTCAACCCTAAACCCTAAATCTTAAACCTTAAACCCTAAACTTTGAAACCCTTAACCCCAAACTCTAAAAACCTAAACCTAAACCTTAAACCTTAAACCCTAAATCCAAAAATCTTAAATCCTAAACCATAAACGCTAAAAGCCAACCCGAAACCCTAAACTATGCAACCCTCTATCCTAAACCCCAAACCTTTCAACCCTTAACCCTAAACTCCCTTGCAACCCTCAAACCTAAACACTAAACTCTAAACCCTTAAACACTAAAAACCTATACCTTAAAATCTCAAACCTTAAACCCCCTAAAACCCCAAACCCTAAACTTCCCTAAAACGTAAAACCACAAATCCTAAACCTTGCATCCTTAAACCCTAAACCCTAAAACCTAATCCCTAAACCCTAAAACCCTAAACTCTAAACCTACACTATTGACCTTAAGCTCTCGGTGATAAAATACGGAGGTTCGTACACTTGGGAATGGTTTTTGGTGTTAAGGGTGGATGTGGTAAAACTATCGCTTAGGGTGAATGCTATAATGGTCACTGGGGGCAAAATATGGAGATCCGTACCCCGGGGATTGGTGTTCATTCTAAGGGTACCCTTACTGTGGGGCATGAAACATGAGGTGGCATATAGGATTGGATGATGATATATATTGGGAGACTTTTGATTTTGAGCTTTTAAAACTCTTTCTTGTGTGGATAGCCTTTTGGCCTTGGTTACTTAAATTAGTTGAGATGTTATAGCTGATTGTGCGTTGTTTATCTTGCAAGTGATCACTTTTAGGTCCTTGCCTGTATATAACTTTTTGAGATTATGAATGGATTCTAGTTTTGATTTTTAAAAAAAAACCCTAAACACCCGAAACCCTAAATTCTAAACCTTGCAACCCTTAACCCCAAACCCTAAGCCTTGTAATCCTAAACCCACCTTAAACCCTAAACCCCGCAACACTAAGCCCAAAACACTAAACTCTAAACTCGCAAATCGTAAATCCAAAATTCTTAAACTAAACCCTTAAACTCTAAACCCTAAAACCTTAAACCTTGCAACCCTAAACAGTAACCCTTAGACTCAAAACCCAAAACTCTAAACCCTAAAGCTTAAACCTTGCAACCCTAAAACTCAAACCCTAAAACTTGCAACCCTTAACTCGGTAAGCCTAACCCTAAAACCCTAAACCCTAAACCTTAAATCCTACACCTTAAACCCTAAACCTTGCAACCCTAAACCCTAAATCCCTAAACTCTAAACCTCTAAACCCTAAAATCTTAAACCCTAAACCCTAAACTTTGCAACCATAAACCCCGCAACACTAAAACCTAAACCCTAAACACCCTAAACCAATCTTGAACCCCCTAAAACCCCAAAATGTTACAACTTTAGAGAGGTGGCATTCTATAGGGGGACTTTTACATGGTGGAATGGCAGACATGGGGCATAAGCAGAATGGAAAAAGTTGGATAGATGTTTAGTAAATAGGAATTGGTAAGAAAAACTGAAAACATGCTTGGAGCTACACCTGAAGATGAGGAAGAAACCTTTTTTCGTATTTCTGAATGTTTGGAGTAGTCATGAGCAGTTTGTGGGGGTTGTAAGGGAGGCTTGTGAAGAGAGAGTGGAAGGGAATTCTATGTACGTTCAAAACCAAACTGGAAAAAGTAAAAGCAGAGCTGAAAAAGTGGAACTAAGAGACTTTGGTAACATTTTTGAAAAATCTAAAAATATTGGAAGAAAAGGTGATGGAGTTAAAGGAGATACTTCAGAATAGTGCTACTTAGGGGAACTTAATATTGTACAAAAGAGCTCAAGTTGGGTTGTAGAATAATGTGGTGGTAGAGGAAAAGTTTTGGTAGCATAAAGCGCACATGAAGTGGGTAATTGAAGGGGAGGCAAACACTAAATATTTCCACAGTATTGTGAAAGAAAGGAAGAGGAAGCAAGTGATTCATAAAATTAAAAATGAGGAAGTATATCAAAAACTGTTCATAGTTGAGAAGATTGAAATGGATGTAAATATGTTTGAATGGATATGAGGTCGTTTCAACTCGTGCCTAGGAGTATGGATATGAGGATGTTTCAACTCGTGCCAAGGAGTATGGATATGAAGCCATTTCTACTCGTGCCAAGGAGTATGAATATGAAGTCGTTTCTACTCGTGCCAAGGAGCTTTGATGGATATGAGGCCGTTTTAACTCGTGCCAAGGACCTTTGAACATTAGGTCGTTTTAACTTGTGCCAAGGTGTATCATTTAGCTTCCTCCATTTCAAATTTCAAATGGGGTTTGCCCCCATATCGGTGCCTATGAAGAGATGAGAGGCAGAGTTGTCCAACTGGGCGTGCCAATTTGTGAACAAAGAAATTTTGAATATATATATATATATATATATATATATATATATATATATATATATATATTCTGATTATTCAATTGATGTCTTGATGCTCCATTGAATTGCCTCCGGATTTCAAGTGGCTTGATCTTCAGAGAAGGGCTTGTATGTTTGTTCTTCTGAAGGGCCTCCGCGTTCAAATGGCTTAATCTACAATGTGGGTTTAGAGCAACATTTGGCATAATCTTCATGGAGGGGCTATTACATTTAGGATCATTTTATTGAAAGATTCTATGATTTTTCCTACGATGAATACATAGAAACGAAATGTCCTATTTATAGTTGTAGGGAGAAGAGTTTTGATAGGTTCAAACTCTTTTGATATTATCTAATTTTGTTAATTAGATAATATCAATATTATCCAAAATATATTCAAATATACTAAATATTCAAAAATAAATATATTTAATAAAATTTCAGTGTCAACATCTCTTTCTACACTTAGGAAGTTCTACATTCATTATGTTTTTAGATAAAGTATCATAATAATTATTATTTTTAATAATAAATATAATAATAAGAAATAATAATAATATTAGTTATTATTATTATTTTTGCCAAAGACGTTGTGGTCTAGTGGTACTCAATTTACACTCCTACATGGAGGCGACTGTTGACTCTCTTGTCCTTCAGTCAGTAATACTAAAAAAACAATATTATTTTAAAATTTTTTGTATTTGATTATGTGATTTTTTAAATTTAAGAATTATTTGATTAAGAATTAAGCACATGCACACATACACCGAAATTATTTGATTATTATATATAGATTTTTAATGATTTGACATGAGCTTTTGGATGTGTGTTTATTTTCATAAAACATGTTATCCTAACATATATATCCTTAATTATTGCATGTGCATTTATGTACCTTGATATTTTATATGGTGCAGACATATAACATGCAAGAGAGGAAGAGATGTTGAATCAAAACAATAGATTATTGATATACAAATTTAAAACATGGTAGGTCCACATATATAAGACAAGACAATTGCATGAGACTAAAGGAATTAGGATTAACTATAGGAAGCACGTCCAAAAACAATGACATTCTTTTAGTATTTTGTTGGTACTAGTACAAAAATGACCATAAAAATAAGAGAATTTGTGTCCGATGTTAAAATACTGGACGCGTAAAGTGACACGGTGGTATTTTTATAATTAAAAGTTTACTATTTAATTATTTTAAAAAAAATGTTGGACAATTGTGTCCAAAGTAGGGTACTTTGGATGCAGATAGTAAAACGCCCGTTAACAATCTACATCTGAATTACCCTTCTTCGGACGTAGCTTGTTGGGGTTATTTCGTGTTTCCCCCACCATATCTCGTCTCCCACACATTGTTAGACCTCACTACTTCAGCCACGAATCTCGTCCGAAGACACTTTTCGCCACTCACTGCCTCTCGCGAAAGCCGCCCCCGTCTCCACGTACTCCTTGCCTCACGCCTCGTCGCTGCTTGCCGTCGATTTCCACTCCTCAGCTCGCCGCACGTTGCTGCTCTCTTTCACCGTCCAACGCCGCTGCCCCCGACGTTGTCCACCGGCGCTTCCCTTCCCTCTTCAAGGTTGTCGATGCTCTCTTCGCTTCGTTCCATTCTTTCCACCAAATCACCTCTTCAAGGTCGCCTTTCGCACAACTCCCTTTGCCCTTTGTCATCTTCTCTCTTTGGTCCCCGCCTTTTTTTACAACAGCAACACAACACCAATGTCTTCGCCCTCTCTCTCGTGTTCGTACAACAACAACACAGTGCTATCGTCGCCATTCCTCCACATCTAGTGTTCTATGTACGGTTCTGGAACGGAGATTCTTTTAATTGAATAACGACCGTAACGGATGTCGGCTCAATCCGAAGGAAATTATGCGGAAGCTTTACAGAATTATTATGAAGCTATGCGATTAGAAATTGATCCCTATGATCGAAGTTATATACTCTATAATATAGGTCTTATCCACACAAGTAATGGAGAACATACGAAAGCTTTGGAATATTATTTTCGAGCACTAGAACGAAATCCATTCTTACCACAAGCTTGTAATAATATGGCCGTGATCTGTCATTACGTGCGACTATCCCCACTATAGAAAGAAAAAAAGAAAGAAAAATCTAGTAAATACTAGAAAAAAGCAGAGGCTTTCTACATATGCATCGTCTAAAACAACGATTTTTATCAGCTGTAGCAAAGAGAGAAACGTCATAGAAGTCAAGGAAGAAGCCTAGCAACTTTTTCTATGGATAAGGATAAAAGGGGTCTAATTGATAGAATATAGAGGAAGCACCGTAAAGATGAAATTGCGAGGTTTTGGGCCAATACAATAATAACTGCGTACGTATGTCATGATAATGATAGGAGAAACACCTATCTCATGATGTGAGATAAAAATTAGGAATCAACTTATGTAATAGAGTCGGTCCACTAAAGTCTTGAGCAGCGGTGTAGGATCAGATCCCAAAGATAGTAAGTCTTTTCTTATGAAGGAAATTCTTTTTCAAAGATTCTATATCAATTTCTATATGAAACCGAGATAGTTACCTTTCAGAAAATTCTAACGATAGGGGAAATGCCTATGTTTGTTTTATTCTTCTGAAGGTGGGAAAAAAGATAAAACAAGATGAAACGGATTATTCATCCAAATTTCAGTTTGAAACTCGTGTAATTGACTTCTTTTGGTTAACCCGAAAAATGAGATAGATCCATGAGGAATCTTATTAGATTTCATTAGATATGGTAGATGAAAACGGGACACCAAAAGAGTTGGCTGCTGAGCCGTATGAGGTAGGAAACCCTCAAGTACGGTTCTAAGGGAAGGAATTGACNCTTATTATTTACCAACTAATAGTGATCAAATAAGCCAAAATTGGCTGATAGGCTGATTATTTACCAAACAGGGCCTTATATAATTTAGGCAATCACATAATAATACTAGCCTTTAGTCATTTCGTTTCATTTTTAAACAATTTAAACATTGTTTTTTTAAAATTTGTAAAATTAACAATAAAGTTTAGCATTGACGATTGTAATTATTATAATTGCTTTGTTTACAGGATTAAAATCTGTAATCTTATTTTAACAACTATATTCAAATTTTCACGCTGAAAATTTAGTGAAATTTTTTAAAGTTTATAATATCATGGGTAAGATTAGCTGATTATGAAAATTTAACTTTTTAAATTACCTAATTGCTAGAATCTAATTTTTAAAAAAGAGTAAGCCTTAGTATGAGACTTATAATGTGGTATTTGTAATACTTTTTTAACTTATCAAGTTATGCCTGCATATTTAATTTTAACTAAAAATTATTATACCTATTACGTTAACCGTCTTACACCAGAATTATTTTTTTTGGAAATTACTTTATTTCTTAGATGGTATGAACTTAACTTTTTTAGTTTTGCAAATTACTTAAGTTTGACTTTTTAACATTGATTAACATATTAAAAGAACCATCCAGCAGTCCTATCACTAGAACAAAACAGCTAATTCGCTATTGTTGTAAAGGACTTTTTCGCTACTGTTGTATAATTGTCGCGGATACTAGGGCCGCGGAAAATCTTGGACTTTTCGCGACTGTTGATGTTACGGTTTTTTTTTAAGAATACATTACTGTTCTTTTTAAGAAGAGTGACTAAAAGTCAGTCTACTATGTTCCTTTTTGTACGTGCTTGTTGCTAGGACAAACTTGTGCTACTGTTAACCCTTGCTCTTAATGACTTTATCATGATGCCTATAGCAAACTTCTACTATGTTGAACTCTCTTGTAACTTAACACTTAATAAATATTTCAGTGACAAAAAAAAGTATTTTCTAGGCCTAGAAAATGAAAAAAATTTGGGGTATAAATACTAATCTTATTTTAATTTACACTTTGGACCATCAAAATCCGTTTACACTTATTCGGTTATTCCTAACGGTGACTTACGTAAATAGCATTGACATTAAATATCTTAGAATATTAAATATCTTATACGGTTACTTAATATAATATACGGTGGTATTTAAAACGCCGTATACAATATTTAAAATAAAATTAATAATTATATACGACAGTCCGAAAGGAAACCGTTGTATATAGTATTTATAAAAAAAATCTATATACAGGATTCCGTATATAGTATTTATGAAAAATAAATAAATAATAACTATATATGAGTATACAATGGTGGTGCCATATATAGTGTATATATTAAAAATAACTTTATTAATGTAATTTAACTTCTTAGATTGTATGAGTTTAATTTTCATTTTGTTAGTTTTACAAATTACTCAAATTTTATTTTCCATACTATATATGTCCGTTCATCGCAAGTCAATCGTCTTTTCCTTGATTCTTCTCCTTGTGCATGCATGCCACATGTTGGTCCCAGAAGGGTTGACAACAAGTCTAGAGGAGAGTACTAGTACAAAGGTGCACTTTAGCTACTCCTATATACAATTGTTTCGGCTACACCGTGTAAGGATGTTGGGGAAATAATTTTTTTATTTTATTTTTTTAATATTTACTTTCGGTGACACCTCTTCGGTACAGTTGAATTTTTTTTTATAAAAAAAATTACGATCAGATTACATATGAATTTCACATAATTTACATAATTTCAAAATCAATTTCATAATCTAAACGAGAAATTAATCAAGAAATTGCATATCAATTTCACAATGTAGCAACTCAAATAGACAAATCAGTTAATGAGAAGAAATTGCATATTAATTTCTCCATTCACTAAAACAAAACAAAACAAAAAAGAAAATATTAAGAAAAAGAAGAAATCGAAGGTAGAGACAGGCCAAAAATGTCCAACCTATACTTGGACTTCATCGTTCCCATAAGAAAGCGCACGAAGCCTGCACGATCAGTTTCTAATCCATGGATTCCTGGAGCAGCAGCTAGCAGAGCTGCAGGTCTCTGTTGCTTTAGACTCCATTATTTCAGCCATTGTTTTTCGGAGTGATTCCTCCATATGGAATCTATTATAGGGTGAATGGAAATACACATGAAAATTTTCAAATATAATTTAATCCGTAAAACAAATTATAAATATTGCTTTAGTATAACGCTAAACACCATGTCCAACCTATATTTCAACTTCATCGTTTCCATACTAAAGCGCACGAACCGTGCACGATCAGTTCTAATCCATGGATCCGGAATGCGGTTCAGATTAATAGGCGCCTAGCTGCTAGGCGGTGCCCGGCCGCATCAAGGGAGGCCGAAATCGGCCTCCTCCGCGGCCGGCCGTCTAGACCATCTAGCAGCCCGAACAAAGCAATTCGGGTTTTTTTTTTTTTTTATGCTTATCTAAAAAAAACGACGTCGTTTTGCGAATAACCGTAAATATATCGGCAGAAGCAAATTCACGAAGAGAGCAAGACCCGCAGTCAACCAGTCGCATACCAAACGCCATAGTCCACCGATCGCCCATTCACGCCTCCGCCGGTCGCCTTCGCCAGCTGCCTCCATCCGCCACCGGCCGCCGATCGCTGTTGTTGGTATTAGTTTCAGTTTTTTACTTTTTTTAGACTATTTTTAGGTAATTAGGTATTAGGATTTGAGGTTTGAAAAAAAAAATCTAGAAACATTAGCCTAGACAATACATTTTTGTGTTTCATTGTGGTGTGTTTCTTAACATTGAGTGGTGTATTTCGTAACATTGAGTGGTGTCTGACCGCACAGCCGCACGGGAGAGCACGGCCGCATTTGAACCAAAATCTATATATATATATATTATAATAACTTTATTAATGTAATTTAAGTTCTTAGATTGTATGAATCTAACTTTTTTTTTTTTTTTAGTTTTACAAATTACTCAAATTTTATTTTTTTGGCATAGATTAGCATTATTATCAATTTAAAAGAACCAACTAACAGTCCTGTTTAGCAATATATATCAAGCTAAGGTTTAATTTGTTTCAGATTTGTGATCATCACCAACACTAAACACCATGTCCAACCTATACTTCGACTTCATCGTTCCCATAGGAAAGCGCACTAAGCATGCACGATCAGCTTCTAATCCATGGATTCGGAATGGGGTTCCATCATCTTTGACAACCTAAGCATATAAGAAGAAGTGGACTCCAAATTAAAATTTCTCGTAATGTTTTATTGAAACTCGTGCTATGTGAGTCAGCATTACGTGACAATCGTATTTTGTGCTGTCTGAATAATTAATGTTTATTGTAACGCTTTCTTAAAATTTATGCTTTGTGAGTCACCATTATGTGACAATCATATTTTGTACTATCTGAGTCGTCTTGTAACATTATCTTAAAACTTCTGTTGTGTGAGTCACCTTTACGTGGCAACCGTATTTTTGTGTTGTCTTGGATGTAACATTATCTTAAAACTTTAGGTTATATTGTAAATATAAAAATATATATATTAGGTATAAAATAAAATATATACTAACTTAATATAAAAAATAAATTATATATATATATATATATATATATATATATATATATATATATATATATATATATATATATATATATATATATATATATAGATTGACAATTTTATAGTACTAAAATACAAAGTGACAACCTACCTAAGCATATAAGAAGTGGACTCCAAATTAAATTTTCTTGTAATGTTTTATTGAAACTCGTGCTATGTGAGTCAACATTACGTGACAATGGTATTTTTTGTTGCCTGAGTAATTAAAGTTTATTGTAATGTTTTCTTAAAACTTGTGCATTTTTAGTCACCATTACATGACACAATATTATTTTGTGCTGTCTGAGTTGTCTTGTAAGGTTATCTTAAAATTTGACCAGCGTGAGTCACTTTTACCTGTCAACAACTGTATTTTTGTGTTGTCTGAGTTGCCTTTGCATACTGGCTGTCTTTGCTCCTTGCCATGGTTGTTTCAAATTTCGACTTCATCTTTCCCCAAAGCGCACGAAGCATGCACGATCAGTTTCTAATCCATATATCATCTCCGACTGTTGCATCGGAAAAGACACCATGCGGGCAATATATATCAGAATGATCGAAGGAGTTTAGAGAGTGCACCCATTGTAAAGCTACGGAGACACCACAATGAAGATTATAATTGCTTTGTTTATAGGATTAAATCTGTAATCTCATTTTAAAAATTAGAATTAATATATACCTCCAATAGTGCTCCGAGTATTAGCGATTTACCAATTGCGGTCCCTCGACTTTTAAATGACCTCCAAGTTTTAAAAAGTAAACACCCGTGGTCCTAATTCTTAAAATAATCCGAGTTTAAAATGACCACGAGACGTCCTAAAAGGAACGCATGTGGTTAATTTCTAAAACTTGGAGGACCATTGGAGGTCATTTAAAAGTTGAGGGAATACAGCTGGTAAATCGCTAATACTCGAAGGACCATGGGAGGTATTAACTCTTAAAAATTATATTCAAATTTTCACGCCCGCTGGAAATTTAGTGAAATTTTTTAAAATTTATAATGTCATGGGTAAGATTAACTGATTAGGAAGATTTAACTTTTTAAATTACCAAATTACTAGAATCTAATTTTTAAAAAAGAGTAAGCCTTAGTATGAGACTTGTAATGCGATATTTGTAATACTTTTTTAGTAAAAAATTGAGAAAATCGCACTTTTGGTCCCCCAATTATTGCCCAATCTGCAATGCTGTCCCCCATTGTCAATTTTAGTTAATTGGGTCCCTAATAGTCTTAAACCTTAGTCAATGTAGTCCTCCGGTCAGATTTCTCACTAACTAGGGTTAAAACCATGGGCAATTTGGTAAATTCGCAACACCACTCAATTTTACCCCAATTTCCTCCTTCTTGGCGACTCTGGCAGAGAAGACAATGGGGATATTACCAGCTGCATCTGCTCGGAGAAGTCGCCGCCGGTGTAATTCCACGATCTGTTCAGTGGGTATGGTCTACAGCGAATTATGACCGACAGAAGCAAGGGCAGTGCTGCTGCGGTCATATCTATTTATACGTGAGAATCAGAATAAATGCGAAAAGGAACATACACTATTTGCAAATATTATAATTCTAATTTTAAGCTAGTGCTAGTAGTTGTTCATATTTTGAATTGCCAGTTTACAGTTTAGGGTCGAGTTTTTTCGGTTCGCGATTTTAATAAACTGAAACCCAAATATTGGGCTATGGTTCTGAATCATAATTGAAGTCCAGTTCTGTTCGAAAACCAAACTGTGGTCATCCCTTCATATACGTAATAATGTGTTGGAGAAGAAAAATAAATGAAGTATTTATTTTAAGGGTAAAAATGTCCATTTAATATATCAAGGAAAAAACCCGTCACTTTTAGAATAATTGAGGGGGCTAATATGGATACATGAATAATTCAAGGAAAAAAAGTGATATAATCATATAATTAAGGAAAAAAACGTGTCATTTTCCCTATAAATTATAATCAATTTATGAATGATTAGTATTACACTTTTCCTTATAAGTATTACGTTTTTCCTAATAAGTAATAATCAATTAATTTGTCAATGATTAATACGGAGTATTACACTTTTCTAATAAGTAATTCTTCAATCCTTAAATATTTCATTTTGCATTAAAAAATTATACTTTTCTTTAAAAGTATGTATCACATTTTTCTTCCATAACAATCATCAATTTGTCTTTGATTAGTATTACATTTTTTTTTTTAATCATAAGTATTATTTTATTGACTCGTGTCTATAAGTATTACATTTCAGTATCTTCATTGAGTTTCCACTTCAATTGCATGAAATATTATATTTTTAATTTACTAAAAACATTCCTTAACACTTATTTCATAATAACGTATAATAATAATTATTATTTTTAATTTTTTGCATTTGATTATGTGATTTTTTAAATTTAAGAATTATTTGATTAAGAATTAAGCACATGCACACATACACCGAAATTATTTGATTATTATAGATTTATAATGATTTGACATGAGCTTTTGGATGTGTGTTTATTTTCATAAAACATGTTATCCTAACATATATATCCTTAATTATTGCATGTGCATTTATGTACCTTGATATTTTATATGGTGCAGACACATAACATGCAAGAGAGGAAGAGATGTTGAATCAAAACAATAGATTATTGATATACAAATTTAAAACATGGTAGGTCCACATATATAAGACAAGACAATTGCATGAGACTAAAGGAATTAGGATTAACTATAGGAAGCACGTCCAAAAACAATGACATTCTTTTAGTATTTTGTTGGTACTAGTACAAAAATGACCATAAAAATAGGGGATGAGGTTCTTCTATCGTAGCCATCTTTTATTCCTTCGCTCTTGTTCGCTGCGTCTAAGACGTCACTTGGTGGGAGGGGATTTTCCGATGCAAGGTCGCATTTGAATGTGTGAT